>JABMCL010002786.1:12500-52500 GCA_018857735.1 Alviniconcha marisindica | reverse complement strand
GGGGTAGGGAGGTCAGGTAAGGGTTTAGTGGCCAGGTGGTTTGGTTCAGGTTGGCAGGGCAAAAAAAGGGTGGGGGTAAAAAAAAAAAACAGAAACAGAAAACAAAATCAGCATACAAAAACTTAAAAACCAAAAGCGAACCAAAAGCAAAGCAATTGATACTAGTTCTAACTAAATTAAAACAGGTTTAAACAAAACAAAAACAGTTTTTTTTAAAACAAACTCAAAACAAACAAACAAAATGGTCAAATGAAATGACTGATAAAAAAGGTGGACTGGATAAAACAAAACAAAAACAATCAACAACAAAAAAACACAAAAATAACGTGTATCACAAAGAAGAACCTCTTTATAAAGTCCAGACAAAATGAAATGTCTCTACTTAAAGTAAGCCCCCACCTCAGTTAGCAACCCCCCCCCCCCCCCCCCCCCCCCAAGTTTTAAGAGAATTTCCTGCTCAGCCAATCCAAAATCAAAGCTCGGAAGATATTTATTTCCCTTTCAAGCTTATTCACTTGTGACTTTCAAAATGGGTCAAGGTCACAGATCCTTTTGGTTGTTTTTGCTTTTGTTTTTCACACCTCAGAATAGTCTGATGTTGCTGTGACCTTGAAAATAGGTCTAGGTCACTGAGACTGGTACGAACTGGTAGAGTTCAGCCTAATCAACTTATGACATAATGCAAAGTTTGAAAGAGATCCTGATTAAACAGCCTAAATAAACATGGTGCTTAACGTCCACAGAAACCATGAGGCTTATTAGGGACGGGGAGAAGGGGGGAAGGGGGTATGGAGGTGGGGGAAGAGGGAGCCTATTATACCTATCGCTACACTGTCACCACCAGAATGATTCCTGCATTAAGATGGGCAGTGATGAAAGCCATTTTAATGTTTCATTAATTATAAGGGACAAAGTCACAAGACAGTGTCCACAAACCACAATTTTGGAATTGAAAGGAGAGCCGAAGCGGATTCGAACCGAGGTCCCTCTGCTTACCAGCCTACCGCCTTACCGCTAGGCCAAACCAGCTCACTTAAACAGCCTCTGAGCAAAACTCCAACATAAAGGTTTTTGCCTGAAAGGTCGAAGTGTAGCAATACCGGCTATAGCAGATTATGCTCCCTTCATGCCAATCAAAATGTATCCATTGTGCTACCAGGTCAACAAGACAGCTCTGCTTCTCTGCTGATGATGTGCGTGCTTCGAGCACTGAGATGAAGCTTTCTGCATGTGCAAAAACAGACCACGGGGAGAGAAATAACCGACACTCAACGGATCACTCTATAGTCTATATATATATGCCATTGCCTCCGGCCAGCTGGAACTGAGGCTTTTTTTGACAAGAAGAAGACAACAGTGCGAGTGCCGCAGTAGAATGGTGGCACCTGTCTGAGTCACTTATAGAGAGGTTCACCTGGTAGGCCTAATTCACAATGACATCCAATTACCACCTACGTACTCATTAAACCTACGTCGTCCCGTCCCCCCCCCCCCCCCCCCACCTTTTCTTTCCGTTGCCAAAGCCCTGCTAAAGACACCTTGAGTTTTTATTTACGCAACAGAACGCTCTATCTCCTTCCTCACAAGCTTTCCCTTTGACCAATACGTGATACTATGTCGACTGGTGGAACAGAGGGTTCTGTGCTGACCTCTAAGCCCCGCCTCTTTTCTCACAAATTTCCCCATCTGACCACCACGTGGTACTGTGTTGACTGGTAGAACAGAGGGTTCTGTGATGACCTCTAAGCCCCACCTCTTTCCTCACAGGTCTTCCATCTGACCACCACGTGGTACTGTGTTGACTGGTGGAACAGAGGATTCTGTGATGACCTCTAAGCCCCGCCTCTTTCCTCACAGGTCTTCCATCTGACCACCACGTGGTACTGTGTTGACTGGTGGAACAGAGGGTTCTGTGATGACCTCTAAGCCCCACCTCTTTCCTCACAGGTCTTCCATTTGACCACCACATGGTACTGTGTTGACTGGTGGAACAGAGGGTTCTGTGATGACCTCTAAGCCCCGCCTCTTTCCTCACAGGTCTTCCATTTGACCACCACGTGGTACTGTGTTGACTGGTGGAACAGAGGATTCTGTGCTGAGCTCTAAGCCCCGCCGCTTTCCTCACAGGTTTTCCATCTGACCACCAAGTGGTACTGTGTTCACTGGTGGAACAGAGGGTTCTGTGATGACCTCTAAGCCCCACCTCTTTCCTCACAGGTCTTCCATCTGACCACCAAGTGGTACTGTGTTGACTGGTGGAACAGAGGATTCTGTGATGACCTCTAAGCCCCGCCTCTTTCCTCACAGGTTTTCCACCTGACCACCAAGTGGTACTGTGTTGACTGGTGGAACAGAGGGTTCTGTGATGACCTCTAAGCCCCACCTCTTTCCTCACAGGTCTTCCATCTGACCACCAAGTGGTACTGTGTTGACTGGTGGAACAGAGGGTTCTGTGATGACCTCTAAGCCCCACCTCTTTCCTCACAGGTCTTCCATCTGACCACCAAGTGGTACTGTGTTGACTGGTGGAACAGAGGGTTCTGTGATGACCTCTAAGCCCCACCTCTTTCTTCACAGGTCTTCCATCTGACCACCAAGTGGTACTGTGTTGACTGGTGAAACAGAGGGTTCTGCTCTGAGCTCTAAAAGTCTAAGCCCTGCCTCTTTCCTCACAAGTTTCCATCTGGCCACCACATGGCACCGCGCTGACATTAGGTGGAATATTTCTGACTAATCTTTCAAAATCATTGACCTGTGATACGCAACTGTATTACCTAGTTCCTGTTGTTGTTTTAGAACTGTATTTGAAAGCTATATATTTAATATTAGGAGACTGACGTGATGCTGTATTAGGCTTGCAGCTCATTTTTTAGAACCGCAACATAAATCAAATTTATTAGTACTGTCAATTCGCCTCATCTGACTGTGCACAGCTAATATCTCTTATGACGACATGAATAAACGTGTGCCATTTAGCAATTACTGATCACGTCGCTTGAAGGTGCGTCTGGAATATACCAGTGTTTCACTCTGTCGCTGATGACACGAGTTTCGCTGGTGAGCAAAACATGGCTGGCACTCTGAACGGCAAAGTTGTTTTTAAACACGTGTTCACAACCCACCCAGCTCCCTCTTCTAAAACCCAAAGAAGGAGACACACACACACACACACACACACAAAATAAAATAAAATAAATCAAATATAGTCAGCATTTGGGTTCAAGCAGGTCAAAAGAAAGCGACTTTTTTCATGTGCCTGTGACATCCTCCCTCCACAGCATAAAACAAGTGCATCATCACAATGACCTATTACCCCAATCCCTATAGCCATGCTTACGAGCTCCACAACTGTTCCGCTACCCACAAAATACAACGAACAAAAACAACGAAAACAAACAAAAAACAACAACTCACAAACAAACAAAACCAAACTAAACCAAATCAAAAAACATCAGTTTCAAAGACTAAGAGTAAGACTCCTATCAATTTACAAACTGTGCAACTTGACTCTCACAACCAATCAGTGTTTTGTTGTAGCGTGCTATCACTCATCAACAGAGGAGATCAGAAATCCAAAGATACAGATCATAATCAGAATTTAAAGCTGAACCAAGTCTCTTTTTTTTTCTTTCATCAGAGCGAATGACAAACATTTTGCCACTACTTAACCTCATTTTCCACTTTTTTTTACTTTTTTTTTAACCATTTCAAACCAATACTTTTGAATTTCAACAGCACCATCTTCTGCCGTTGAGATTTTTTAAATTTTTAAATCAACTCTTTTACCCCCCAAAATCAACTCTTTTATAATTGCCAAGTGTACAATATTCAATTGGTTGCAAGAATAAAGCTGCACAAAACACTAAACTAACACCAGAAATGCTAAACAATCACAGGTACTAGACTACTACTCTAAAAATAGAAAAACTACATCATTCACTATCAAGTAAAATCTTCAAAATTAAAAATAAGAAGACTATAAACACTCAGTTGGCTCACATTCAAAATGGAAATATGAATTTTATTCTCTTATTTATTTTGCTGTTCTTGTGACCTTAATAATGGGTCAAGGCCTGCAATCTTGAAAGTGGGTCAAGGTCACTGAAATGGGTATGAGCTCAACTGCATCAGTACAAGAAAATTGGTATGTGTGTGTTGGGGGGGGGGTTGATTTTGCAACATTTTTGAAAGAATGTCAAGGTCATCCAAACTGCTATGAAAATAAATGGATCACCATCAAAGGAGGTGTACGATCAAGCACAGCTTGAATAATATCGCTCTTAATGTACAAGTTACAGCAGCCAAGACAGTGTTCCAGCTGGCTAGTTCACAAAACAAACACTGATCATTACATACTCATATCAGCTGGGGGGGGGGGTTTCTTCTTCTTTTCTCCATATCAGTGACATGAAGACTAAATGCATTTCTACCTTCTTCTTTGTCTTTCTTTGGGGGGGGGGGGGTCAAACATCCAAATCAGGAGGCCTACATCCTGTCACAACTCTATCAGTTTTAAGGTCACTAAATCAGCTCACTATCACAGGCCTGAAAAACGACTGAAAGCAGAAGAGGGTAAATGAGGGTGGCGAGTATCAGGAAAAAAAAGAAGGTGCAAAAGCAATCCGCTTCCTCCCGCGGGGGGGGAGGGGAGAGGGGGGGGGGGGTAGTGGAAGGGGGAAAAGCAAGAAAAATGTCAATACATTTTGCGTCAGCTGAAGATCCCTTCCTCCCCCCTCTCTCTCTCTCTCTCTCTCTCTCTCTCTCTCTCACTCACTCACACACACACACACACACACACACTCACTCACTCACTCACTCACTCACTCACTCTCTCTCTCTCTCTCTCTCTCTCTCTCTCTCTCTCTCTCTCTCTCTCTCTCTCACTCACTCACTCCCCCAACTCTCTCTCTCCCTCTCTCCTCCATCCCCCTCCCCCACCCATCTCTCTCTCTCTGTCTCTCTCTCCCTCTCTCTCTCTCTCTCTCTCAGTCAGACCCTACCTACACAAGTGCCAAAGGGTTCTTTTGGGTCTGGCTGGAGGTGGGGATGCCAGGATGAGCGGTACAAGAGCAGCACCTTTGAGGTTGGCACAGGTGATAGGAAAGCAAAAAATGAAATTTAAAAAGGGGTCTTGCGGAAGTGGGACTAAAGACACTGGGTGGCAGCCTCTCCGAAAGGCTGTCCTTAACGCACTTTTGCCAAAGACCACTCGGTGAACCCGCCGTCTTCAGTCACTTTGGCTCTCAATATGAAAACAGTGGGCTATCTTCCATAACTTTGGTTGTTAATAACGAAAACAGCCAGATGTCTGTGCCCACATTTCTGAACGCAGAAAGCACACCCCTTCCTTTGTTTCTATTCTGGCAGCTGTGGTCAGATGGGTCCCACAGCAACTGCGAATGCCCCAAATGGGCGATCAAAACTTCCATCTCTTTATCTTCAGTGACCAGCCAATCCCTGCATATTGTCTACGTTTTCAGGCCAACTTTTTCTTTGCCTGGGTTTCCTTTTAAGAGAGGGGTGGATCTCTCAGACGCTGCTCTGTGAAGCTTGCAAATGAAAATATTTGCACACTTTTGACATTTTCAGGCCAACGTTCTCTTTGTCTTTGCAAATGGAAAATATCTGCATACTTCTGACGTTTTCAGGCCAACGTTTTCTTTGTCTTTGCAAATGAAAATATCTGCATACTTCTGACGTTTTCAGGCCAACGTTCTCTTTGTCTTTGCAAATGAAAAATATCTGCATACTTCTGACGTTTTCAGGCCAACGTTTTCTTTGCCTGGGTTCCCTGTAAGAGAGGGGTGCATACTGGTGCACGGTGGCACTTTAATTTGAAAACAACAAAAAAGAAGAGGGAGTAAAGATCTGTAAACCAAGGGGGGTTGGTTCAAGGTACTGAATTCAAAGGGAATTGTGAAGAAGCAGGGGAGGCCTTCCGTGTTCTGGTTTAACCACATAGTTGATTATGAAACAACCTTGTCTGAACTGAAAGGGAAATGTGATGAGAAAGGTGTTTCGGTGACCAGTATAAAGCAGGGGATGCCTCTAGCGCTCTGGTTTAACCACATAGGCAATTATGAAACAGACTGGTCTGAACTGAAAGGGCAACGAGATGAGAAGGGGTCTTGGTAATTAATATAAAGCAGAAGAAGCCTTCGGCGCTCTGGTTTAACCATACAGCTGACTATGAGACTGATCTGAACCGAAAGGGAACTGCATCGAGAAGGGGTCTTGGGGTAATGAAGCAGGGGAGGTCTTCAGCACTCTGGTTTAACCATACAGTTGATTATGAAATCGACTGGTCTGAATTGAAAGGGTAATGTGACGAGAAGGGGTCTTGGAGTAATGAAGCAGGGGAGGTCTTCAGCACTCTGGTTTAACCATACAGTTGATTATGAAATCGACTGGTCTGAATTGAAAGGGAACTGCGTCGAGAAGGGGTCTTGGGGTAATGAAGCAGGGGAGGTCTTCAGCGCTCTGGTTTAACCATACAGTTGATTATGAAACAGATTGGTCTGAATTGAAAGGGTAATGTGACGAGAAGGGGTCTTGGAGTAATGAAGCAGGGGAGGTATTCAGCACTCTGGTTTAACCATACAGTTGATTATGAAATCGACTGGTCTGAATTGAAAGGGCAATGTGATGAGAAGGGGTCTTGGAGTAATGAAGCAGGGGAGGTCTTCAGCACTCTGGTTTAACCATACAGTTGATTATGAAACAGATTGGTCTGAATTGAAAGGGAACTGCGTCGAGAAGGGGTCTTGGGGTAATGAAGCAGGGGAGGTCTTCAGCACTCTGGTTTAACCATACAGATGATTATGAAACAGACTGGTCTGAATTGAAAGGGAACTGCGTCGAGAAGGGGTCTTGGGGTAATGAAGCAGGGGAGGTCTTCAGCGCTCTGGTTTAACCATACAGTTGATTATGAAACAGATTGGTCTGAATTGAAAGGGCAATGTGATGAGAAGGGGTCTTGGTGTAATGAAGCGGGGGATGCTGGGAGGTCTTCAGCGCTCTGGTTTAACCATACAGTTGATTATGAAATCGACTGGTCTGAATTGAAAGGGCAATGCGATGAGAAGGGGTCTTGGGGTAATGAAGCAGGGGAGGTCTTCAGCGCTCTGGTTTAACCATGCAGTTGATTATGAAACAGACTGAATTGAAAGGGCAATGTGACGAGAAGGGGTCTTGGAGTAATGAAGCAGGGGAGGTCTTCAGCACTCTGGTTTAACCATACAGCTGATTATGAAATCGACTGGTCTGAATTGAAAGGGCAATGTGACGAGAAGGGGTCTTGGGGTAATGAAGCAGGGGAGGTCTTCAGCACTCTGGTTTAACCATACAGTTGATTATGAAATCGACTGGTCTGAATTGAAAGGGAACTGCGTCGAGAAGGGGTCTTGGGGTAATGAAGCAGGGGAGGTCTTCAGCACTCTGGTTTAACCATACAGATGATTATGAAACAGATTGGTCTGAATTGAAAGGGCAATGTGATGAGAAGGGGTCTTGGTGTAATGAAGCGGGGGATGCTGGGAGGTCTTCAGCGCTCTGGTTTAACCATGCAGTTGATTATGAAATCGACTGGTCTGAATTGAAAGGGCAATGTGACGAGAAGGGGTCTTGGGGTAATGAAGCAGGGGAGGTCTTCAGCACTCTGGTTTAACCATACAGTTGATTATGAAACAGACTGAATTGAAAGGGCAATGTGACGAGAAGGGGTCTTGGGGTAATGAAGCAGGGGAGGTCTTCAGCACTCTGGTTTAACCATACAGTTGATTATGAAACAGACTGAATTGAAAGGGCAATGTGACGAGAAGGGGTCTTGGGGTAATGAAGCAGGGGAGGTCTTCAGCACTCTGGTTTAACCATACAGCTGATTATGAAACAGACTGGTCTCAAAACAAGCAACTGATCTCCCATAGAAATGAAAGGAATGGGGTGCGTCAAATGTTCCAGTATTCTGATCACAGTGGTGATGACGACTTTGACAAAGATGATGATGACTTAAGGGGTGGAGCAAGTGGGGGTGGGGTGGTGGGGGGGGGGGTGGAGGGGGGAGGGGGGGCGGAATAGCTCCAGGACACAGAGGAAGGGGGCAGGGGAGGGGGCTGGGGGGGGAGAAAAGGAGGCACACAAACCTCTTCTATTCTCCCCCCCCCCGGTCAATAACACACCAATCAAAACTCACTTCCCTACATTTGCCATCCACTGAGGCGACTGCAGAGTTATTTCCAAATGAAGAGAGTGTACATTCCTTCAAAATCCTACACCTAAGCAAGGCACCCCCCTCACTGCCATAGCATTAACAACAATCAGCACAACAAAACTCGCACCATCCTCTCAATGCCCCTCACTTTTTATCAGCTATGCTCAATACGCTCAAGATTTTCCAGTTAAAAAACATCTTGATGTATACAATGCTAATCTTCTGCAGCAAAAGCAAAATGACTCCTTTTTTCTTTCTTGTTTATCAAGTAACATCTGGATTCAATCAACCTGGGAACAGTCATACCATCCCCAGGTCTTAAGAACTGATAAGGAACACCGCAGTTTAGCATTTATACACACACTGCACAACTGAAATCATACCCAACAGGCTTGTCAACTAAAGATCCTGTCCTCCGAGCACCTAGCAAAACATCTAGATCCTGATCCGACCCCCCCCCCCCCCCCCCCCCAATCAAGACAGCTTCCTGTCTTTCATGACCTTGACTTCTGGCCCAGCTTCCCTGTCTTCTATGTCCCATGACCTTGACTTCCAGCATCCACCTTCGCAACCTTGACCTCCTGTCCTCTGTAACCTTGACCTACCGGGCAGCAGAATGATGAGCTGGGTGCTGGCCTGGACGTTGCCAAGCGAGTTCTCGGCGAAGCACTGGTAGATGCCTTCGTCCGAGTTCACCAGGCCCAGGATCTTGAGGTTGCTGCCGGCAACCAGCTGGAAGTAGTCACTGGGGTAGAGGCGGTCGCCGTTCTTGTACCAGGTGATGTCCGGGGCGGGCTGGCCCTCCGCTTCACACTCCAGCATGATGTCGGAGTTGACGTGCGCAAACACGTTGGCTGGCTTCTTGACGAAGTACGGGGGCACTGAAAGGGGGGAAGAACTGGGTCAGTGATGTCGCCAAGAACAACAGTTATTAGCTTGCTAGTTGTTGGATTTCAGCATCGTGTCAATCGCGCAGGGTTGTCTCAGGATGAACAAACACCAGGCAGGAGGAAGGGAGAGACAGACAGATGGGCAGAGAGAGACAGACAGACAGACAGATGGACAGAGAGGGAGAGACAGACAGACAGATGGGCAGAGAGGGAGAGACAGACAGACAGATGGGCAGAGAGGGAGAGACAGACAGATGAACAGAGACGAAGGGAGACAGTGACAGATGGACAGAGAGGAAGAGACAGACAGACAGACAGATGAACAGAGATGGAGAGACAGACAGACAGACAGATGAACAGAGACGAAGGGAGACGGTGACAGATGGACAGAGAGGGAGAGACAGACAGACAGACAGATGGACAGAGAGGAAGAGACAGACAGACAGATGAACAGAGAAGAAGGGAGATGGTGACAGATGGGCAGAGAGGGAGAGACAGACAGACAGACAGATGGACAGAGACGAAGGGAGACAGTGACAGATGGGCAGAGAGGGAGAGACAGACAGATGGACGCAGACGAAGGGAGACAGTGACAGATGGGCAGAGAGGGAGAGACAGACAGACAGACAGATGGACGCAGACAAAGGGAGAGAGTGACAGATGGACAGAGAGGGGAAGGGAGGGAGACAGAGACAGAGAGACAGGCAGAGACAGAAAGTCACAGAAGCAAAGACAGAGGGAGAGAAAGACAGAAAAATAGGGACAGAGAGAGAGACGACAGAGATGACAAAGAACAGAGACAAAGACAGTGAGACAAAAGCAGAGATGACAGAGACAGAGAGAGACAAAGACAGAGAGACAAAAGCAGAGATGACAGAGACAGAGAGAGACAAAGACAGAGAGAGACAGAGGGAGAAAGAGAGAGAGATGAAGACAAGAAGAGACAGAGTGTGAGAGAGAGAGAGAGAGAGAGAGAGAGAGAGAGAGACAGAGAGACAGAGAGACACAGAGAGAGAGACAAAGAGAGGGAGAGGGAGACAGAAGCAGAGAGATAGAGACTAAGAACACAAAGACAGAAGACAAAGACGAAGGAGAGGGAGACAAAGACAAAATGAGACATAAACAGTGAGAGCAAGACAGAGACAGTCAGAAACAGCTGTGTCCACCTTGCACAGTCAGCGTGGCATCCGTGTCAATAGAGTCTTCTGCGTTGTAGGCACGACACGTGTAGGCCCCTGCGTCCTCGACGCGCACCTCCCGGATGTGGAGCGTCCCTGAACCCAGCCGCTCTACCCGCTGTGCCACCCTGTTGTCATGGAAACGGGCCTAGTTAGATCATTTAGACCAGTTTTTTTGGTTTCAATTCACTGAAAGACAAGCAGGTATACTGCAAGCCATATCATGCCATATGGGTAAATCATGATCACCAAATTTGGCAACAATAATAACAGCTTTGCCATGGTAGTACCAGACAATCACTGGGTCCAGTGAACTTTACAAACACTCACTGAAATATAACAGCACAGAATGAAGCATGTGCACAGGCCCAATGACATGCACACAAAACAGGATTGATGCCAACGTAATAAAAATGAGCAGGAATCCTGACCCCCCCGCCAGTCCAATTCTATGCACTCTACAAATGTCCTTTGGACATGAGAATACACTGAGGCCCCTCCATGCGCATATATCATCAACAACAAAAATCACATATGCACACCTTTAACATCCTGTAGTCCATTTCACAGTTCATCAGATTACGGAAAGACCAAGATAACCCAGAATGCACGGAAATTCTCTCGGTCTTCAAAGTGTTGAAGTTGGAAGCTATACAGAAGGAGAAAAAGTGTTTGGGACAAAATTAATCAACAACCGAAACCTGCACACTGCAACGACAACTCACTCGAAATCGACAGTGGCCCCATCCTTGAGCCAGGCGATGCGTGGGGCGTGTTTCAGGTGGTCGTGGCCGTTGGCGCCACAGTGTAAGAAGACCTCCTCCCCAACCACCACCGTCTGGTCTCTGGGGGTCAGGACAAACTTTGGCACTCGTCCCTGGCTGGTGTCTGGACAAAAAAAGATGAGAAGTGGATGACATTCCTCACTCAGCCATACACTCAAGAGATTCTACAGGCGCCTTGAAACAGTCGCACACTCTTATTCTACGGGCACCTTGAAACAGCCGCCCACTCATGTTTTACAGGCGCCTTGAAACAGTCACACACTCATGTTTTACAGGCGCCTTGAAACAGTCGCACTCATATTCTATGGGCACCTTGAAACAGTCGCACACTCATGTTTTATGGGCGCCTCGAAACAGTCACACACTCTTATTCCACGTGTGCCTTGAAACAGTCGCACACTCATATTCTATGGGCATGGGCACCTTGGAAAAGTCACACACTCAGAGATTCTACGGGCACTTTGAATCAGTCGCATGGTGAAAAAAAACACGATGACAAATGAGACGGAAAGCTAAGCGACTTATCTGTTTTTGGTTGCGCTATGTTGTTTTTCACCAGTGAACTGTTGTTTGTCATTCTGCAGCTTCATAATGGGGATTACCCTGAAAATTTGCATGTTTTGTCCTCATAAATGTAGCATTCTTTTGAACCTTTTGTGCATTTGGATCTTGTTTTAGAGCGCTAGCAGTCATTCTTGTTTCACATTTTTCAGAACTCTCCAGACTTCTGCGAAACAAGGCCAACAAACAAAGAAACACGCAAATGGAAGAAAAAGGGAGAAAAAGGGAGAGAGAAAAAAGGCCCAAAACCAACTCACCTTCCAGATCCAGCGAGAGGCGGGCGAAAGGACTGAAGCGTGACCGCTCCATGTTGGACACCTCGCACCTGTACTGAGCAAAGTCAGCCGCTGTCACCATGGCAACCTCCAGCACACCGGAGGGGTAGATGCGGGTCCTGCGCCCCGGCGTCAGAGGCACACTCTCCCGGAACCACCGCACGTCAGGGGTAGGCAACCCCGGAGACTGACACTCAAACATGGCCGTGTCGTTGAGGTGGATGGCCAGGTCAGAGGGCGTGACCTCAAACTGTTTGGGGAGAGCTGAAGTGGGAGAGACGAGAGAGAGAGAGAGGTGTTGGAGTTGTGAAATGTCTTCAAAATGTCCAAAGCATTTTCTACAGTCACATCATAACAAGGACAAAAACCAGACACAGCAAATTACATGAAACGAAAAGGTTCCTTTTAAAAATCTTTACTTTTATTATATTTTTTACGGGAAACTTTTGTACCTTTTAGATTTTTTTTTAATGATAAAGCAAAAGTGAATGGATCTGTATCTGAGTGTATCTGACAGAAAGTATCCCACAAAAGGGTGCGTCGTGAGAGCCTGTCTGAATAGTCGAGTGCAGCTGGCCAGCAAGTAACTCATAAAAAGGTGCATTTTGAGAGCTTGCCTGAATGCAAGCGTGGGCTTTACGTCTTTACAGACTGAACTTCAAAGACGAGACTGTTCCGGTCTCACAAATCCACAGTCAACTGCCAACCCCTGAAGAATGCCATGGAACAAATCAAGAAGAGACTAAACCTGACGCCCAACTCACATGCTACGTCCAGCGTAGCCATTCGACTGACGATCGTGCCAAGCCCATCCACTGTGGCAAGGCACTGGTACTCTCCCTTGTCAGAGTCGCCTCCCTTCTCGTGGACCACCTTGTCAAAGGCAAGAGAGCCATTCTCCAGCATGTACCTGGAATGACCAAACAAGCAAGACAAAGAAAAATGTGTTAAAAGCATAAACAAACAATCAAAAGACAGATTTCACAACAACAAAAAGAAGTGGATAAATAAATGTGAACTACAGAGTACAGTAGCTTTACATCACAAGTATGAACTCATATAGTCATAAAGACCACCACCAACAAAGCACAGCTGAGGAGCCCATCCCTAATAAGCCATATGGTTTCTGTGGATGCAAAGCACCGTGAAAGAAGAACACATTTGTCTAGGGCTACAGCATTACTTCTTTTTAACAGTAACAGTTTAACACTTGCCAACACTTGAGCAACATTACCTCTTTCTAACAGTAACACTAACAGCTAACACTGTGTTGTAACAGGAGCACCAACAAATCTTAACTAAAGTTTGCCAACCAAAATGTCTGTCTAGAGCAATAACAATTAACATTACCTCTTTCTAACAGTAACACTAACAGCTAACACCATATTGTAACAGTAACACCAACAATGTTGTATACACACTCTACACAGTAACAATAACATACATCAAAGAGATGTGCACACGCACGTACACACACACACACACATGCTGACACAGTCACAGAAAAGCACCTTCGCTGTGAGTCCTGTAAATATTCTCCATCTTTCATCCACTGTATTCGTGGAGTTGCCTGCCCCTGAATGGCGGAACAGTTGAGCAATGCAGGTTCGCCTCGCTTGGCAATTATTGACTCTGGCTCTTGTCGAAAGTGAAAATCTGTGAAGTAGGGTACAACGCCACAGACACCTGCAACAATGGCATAAAATCATCTAATTAATAAAAACAATTTAAAAAAAATAAAATATAGTATCATCTGATTAACACAACCATTACAATATCAATCAGCAGCGCAGGCACCTGCAAGAATGGCATAATATCATCTAATTAATACAGTCATCACCAGTAATACAGACACTTGTAGTGTGTGTGTGTGAACACGCACACGAGCGAGCAAGTGTGTGTGTGTGTGTGTGTGGAGGGGGGTGCCTACAATTATGTATGTGTGTGTACATGTGCTTATGTGATGAAATGCATAAATCTGCAGGCCTTTATAAGAGCTCTGAGCTCTTACTGTCTTAAAGAGAGCCGGTTTGGCCTAGCGGTAAGGCGGTAGGCTGGTAAGCGGAAGGACCTCGGTCGATACCACTTCGGCTCTCCTTTCTCTTCAAAAAAGGTTGTGGTTTGTGGACACTGTCCTGTGACTTTGTCCATCACTTCCTACTGAAACATTAAAATGGCTCTCATCGCTGCCCATCTTAATGCAGGAATCATTCTGGTGGTGACAGTGTAGCAACAGGTAGATAATCTCCCCCCCCCCCCCCCCCCTTCTCCCCATACCTAATAAGCCATAGTTTCTGTGGATGTTAAGCACCATGTTTACTTACTTACTGTCTTAATTTTAGTGATTCTTACGAGATGGGGTACAATAAATAGTCTACTCTTATTATCATTAAGGCAAATACTACAAGTAAACATGAGATTTGATCAGTTGTGGGTATAATACGCAGATTGCCTGTGAATGTGTTTGGTGAAATGACTGCTTTTGCAGGTGGGGGGGGGGGGGGGGGGGGGGTGATGCTGCCATTTTGTGTGTGTGTGTTTGTTTTTTGTTCTTGTTTTCCAAATGTACCAACTGTCATGGCACAGTGCCAAGTGCAGTCTGCAACTGACTAACTTGGTACAATTACTACTTTAAAAAAAAAAATCAGTATTATTAACATTCAGATTCTTCTTCTGTATACAGTATAGTGTCCAGCTTCAACAGACTTCAACGGACAGTGAAGACTGTGACACTTTTACTCGTTTCTGTGCACGGTGGGTTATTCTGGTGTTAAACCACTATCCATCAAAAACTCTGACGTAGACTGCATAGTACAGTACAGGATCTTTCATAAATGTGCGCATGTGATCTTTTTTGCATTATACACATGGGGAGCTTTGCTTTGCAGTTTCATCCAAAGGGTTTTTGTTGAGTCTGCACAGAATTTGACTCTGGGCAGAGACTAAACTTGAGCAGTGTTGGGGCAGGCGCAAAGCATAGGGCATAATCGCCGCCCATCCATGCACCTTTGAGTCGGACTGGGGGAGGAGGATGCAAAAAGTGCCACAAATCTTGACTCCCCCATCACCTGTTGCATTCTAGCAAAGACAGTCTTTTCAAGGAGGGGGGCCTACACAACACCACTAACATTAGTAACAGGGGGCCTACCCCCCACCCCCCACAGCTAACTCCCCTCAGATATATATCTGACAAGGCATTTACTGGGTACACAGCCACCCCACCCTATCCATCACAAGAAAACAAACACAGGGGGGAAGAAAAAAGAGATGTGAGGAGAGAGAGAGGGAGGAAGGGCTAGCCACTAAGTCTAAACTCAAGAGTCAATCACACAGTAGTCAGACATGGGATGGGGAGGACTGACTTCAGGCAGGAGAAGGAGGGAGGGAGGGAGGAAGAGGAGGAGGGTGGTTGGTGGGGTGGGGGTGGGGGGGGGTGCTGCCGTCTGAGGCAGCTTCCATCAGATAATGACCCTGCTGTCAGTTCCACCTTGCCTGAGCACTATCTGTGTATCTGATAACCTTTCCCTGGGCTTCCCTTCCTAGGGTTCTTTGTCATCTCAAGCACGGCCCCCTGCAGCCCTGGACCAGTCAAAGGCAAACTATTCAAAGTACCGCCGCTGTGCAGCTAGGGTGGTGCTGGTGAAGTGAAGGACAGATACGCAGCGAGGCACTGTGATATATCTGACCAGGAACTGAATCATCTATACTAATTACTCTTGTCATTTTAATGGCTCCTTGCTGGTTTCTTCCCTTTCCTGGGTTTACAGTGTAGTATACTAATTAATTCATCAATAATGGACATTTCTATGGTGCATGATCCCTAGCCAAATCTATGGCGCAATGCTCTGACTGCTACAATTACTACTGCTAGTAATGCCTAGTACTTTCTTGTTCACCCTGATGTAACTGTACTGATTGGGCATAAATGGTCAAACGTAAAGTTGTTTACCTAAGTTTTACTGGTTGAATGGGTGTAAAATATCAAGTTACTTACCTAAATATTGCTAGCTGACTGGGCTTAAAGCATCAAGTTACTTACCTAAGTATTACTGGTTGACTGAGCATAAAACATCAAGTTACTTACCTAAGTATTACTGGTTGACTGAGCATAAAACATCAAGTTACTTACCTAAGTATTACTGGTTGACTGGGTGTAAAACATCAAGTTACTTACCTAAGTATTACTGGTTGACTGGGTGTAAAACACCAAGTTACTTACCAAAGTATTACTGGTTGACTGAGCATAAAACATCAAGTTACTTACCTAAGTATTACTGGTTGACTGGGTGTAAAACATCAAGTTACTTACCTAAGACTAAGTATTATTGGTTGACTGGGCAGAAAACACCAAGTTGCTTACAGTCTAAGTATTTTCTTCATCATCATTATCACAGTTTCAGTTATAATGTTTTTCAACTTCTTCCTTTGCTTCTGGTGCGTAAAATTTTATTGCTCATACAAGTCATAGTCATAGTATAATATGCATTCACGCAAGCTTCCTTAAGTTCTAATCTAGGATGTTTGATTTTAACAAGACTGGGCATCTTAGTTTCTTACATATTATGCCAGCACTGTTAATGTTATTATTAGTACTCAAAATTAACTGCCATCATATTTACAGCTTAGTCACTGCTAAGCCTAATACCTTTTATACTCAGATGACTTCCTCCATAATTATATCATGATGGTCATAATCACATCAGATGAAATGCTAGCCCATGGTACCGCAGACCGTCCAAGACAAATGAATCACATCTTAATACCAAAAGATGTTTGCTTCACTTGTGCAGTTTGACTATGTGCTTGTGTCGTGTGCAACTTTCATAGTTTGTCAAACGATTCCTTTCACTGAAGCCATCTACCCCATGCTGCCATATTATGGCCCGCCCATAACCTTACTAATTAGTCTAATATACTAGTGTTTTTACAAGTCAGAAAAACTTATTATATCACATCTGTCAGCAAAGGGGTAACTCAGCGGTCAACCAGCCTTTCCTCCGCTCTATTTCTAACGACAAACTCTCTGACACAATTTCCGAACTTTCGGATTCATCGGAACCAAAAGGGTAGAAGTGGTCTGGACACGTAGGGTCATGCACTGAAGTGAAACATAATAATAATAATCCGTAACTTTTGTATAGCGCCATTCTCTGGTGTGCACAAACTCACTGCACAATGGTCAGGAACAAAATGAGAAACTGCGCAGCGTACGCTGTGCTTCTGACCACAATCTATTGTGAACGTGAAACGGCCCCAAACATCCCATTCCCAAAACATCTTGACTGCACCGCATACCACTGATCACCTTGATACCTCATTCGTGCTGGTCAGTAAATGGTCTTTAAAACTCCACCCTGTTCTGCCCTGAAGAGTAAGACACGCCACTGCACTAATGCCTCTGGCACTAATGCCTCGCATGGAGAGAAAAAAAATCTAAAAATCTGAAACAGAATGGCTGCTAGCGTTCTAAAACAAGATCCAAACACAAAAAGGTTCAAACGAACGCTTAGATTTATTTTAACACGGAAACAGTATGCAATTTTTGGGGAAATCCCCTTTATCAAGCCACAAAATGACACTTAAACAACTGATAAACAGTCGAAAATGATCCAAAAAAAGAAAAGAAAAAGACTTATCTTGTTTTGGGTTATCTGTTGTTTCAGTGTTGTTTTGTGGCTTCATAAAGGGGATTTTCACGAAAATTTGCACGCTGCGTCCATGTTAAAATAAATAAGCGTTTGTCTGAACCTTTTTGTGTTTGGACCTTGCATGAAAGAAAGAAAACAAGCCATAAACTGTTAAAAGTTTTGCCAGGGCAGGCCAGGCACTCTCATTAGTCTGCCACAACTGGACACGAGGGCACACACCATTACACAGATACCTGCAGACAAGTTGCTGGAATTTTTTTAATGCAAAAAACACATTAGCACTTATAAATACTTACTATGCGGTTCTAAATACACTGATTCATCTGATGCTAACAATAATCATCAACCCCTAAAACAAATGCAAATGTCATTACTCTTCTTACTGAACTGAAGTTGCTTCCCTGTTCCCATGTACACCAATGCGGCATTCCAATTTCTGCCTACAGACAACTTGCTTGCATTTTTGTATGTGAATAACACATTAGTAGCTCATTGTACTACGCAGTTCTAAATAAACTGATTCAACTGATGCTATCAGCAACCCATAAAACAAATGTCATTGCTCTTCTTACTGAACTAAAGTTACTCCCTAGGTTAAGTTGCCTGCATTTTTGTATGAGAATAACACATTAGTAGCACATTGTACTATGCAGTTCTAAATAAACTGAGTCATTTGATGTTATCAACAACCCCTAAAACAAATGCAGACATCTTTACCCTTAGTGAAGTTACTCCCTTTGTACACCAAAGAAGCATTCCTCTTTTAATCTACAGACAAACTGATTCCTTTTTGTATACATGCGAATAACTTGTAACACATTAGTACAATAGTAGTTCATTGTACTATGTAGTTCTAAATAAACTGATTCAGCTGATGTTATCATCAACCCTAGAACAAACACAGATCTATGTCTTTACTCTTTACTCTCGCTCAACTTACTCCCTATATATATATTCATACCCCAAAGCGGCATTCCAATTTTCACCTCCATTAGTCCAGACAAGTTGCCTGCATTTTGGTATGAGAATAACACATTAGTACGATAGTAGCTCTTTGTACTATGCAGTTCTAAATAAACTGATTCATCTCTGATGTTATCATCAACCCCTAAAACAAACGCAGACATCTTTACTCCTACTGAAGTTACTCCCTGTACCAAAGCGGCATTCCTCTTTTCACCTACAAACAAGTTGCTTGCATTCTGGCATGTGAACAACACATTAGTAGCTCACTGTACCAGGCGGTTCTAAACAAACTGATTCATTTTAATGCTACCATCAACCCCTAGAACAAACCCAGATCCATGTCTTTACTCTTTACTCTCCCTGAAGTTACTCCCTGTATTTATACACCAAAGGGGCATTCCAATTTTCACCTCCAGACAAGTTGCCTGCAGTTTTGTATGAGAACAACACATTAGTAGTTCTTTGTACTATGCAGTTCTAAATAAACTGATTCATTTGATGTTATCATCAACCCCTAAAACAAACGCAGACATCTTTACTCCTACTGAAGTTACTCCCTGTACCAAAGCGGCATTCCTCTTTTCACCTACAAACAAGCTGCTTGCATTCTGGCATGTGAACAACACATTAGTAGCTCACTGTACCAGGCGGTTCTAAACAAACCGATTCATTTGATGCTACCATCAACCCCTAGAACAAACCCAGATCTATGTCATTACTCTTTTATGTCTTTACTCTCCCTGAAGTTACTCCCTGTATTTATACACCAAAGGGGCATTCCAATTTTCACCTCCAGACAAGTTGCCTGCAGTTTTGTATGAGAACAACACATTAGTAGCTCTTTGTACTATGCAGTTCTAAATAAACTGATTCATTTGATGTTATCATCAACCCCTAAAACAAACGCAGACATCTTTACTCCTACTGAAGTTACTCCCTGTACCAAAGCAGCATTCCTCTTTTCACCTACAAACAAGCTGCTTGCATTCTGGCATGTGAACAACACATTAGTAGCTCACTGTACCATGCAGTTCTAAACAAACTGATTCATTTGATGCTACCATCAACCCCTAGAACAAACCCAGATCTATGTCTTTCCTCTTTACTCTCCCTGAAGTTACTCCCTGGATTTATACACCAAAGCGGCATTCCTCTTTTTCCCTCGCAGGCAGACAGACCGTTGTTCTAAGCATAATTCTTGGAATCCCAGGCTGGGACACAACGGCAGCATTCCGCTTAATGAAACCCCTGCAGCCATGGGCTGAGGCAGCAGCAATGCAAGGACTAGACACCCGACATGCATCCCTGCACTGCCACCGCCACAAGGCATACCCAGCATGCACCTAGACCATCCTATCAGCATTCCCAGCATGCCCTGCCCCTGCAGGCCCGGGGAGGAAGGTGGCAGGTATTTACTGTCAGTACCGTTGCTAATAGAGGACTCTTCATCACCCCAGACTTCCTGCTGACCCTGTCTTGTGCCGGACTGGGAGATGTTGTCCCTGATCTTTCAAAGCCAGATGGAGCTCTTCTCGAGGAACTTTCTCAAACACAGGTGATGCTGCTCACCCCAGCTGAACTCTCCCTTCATAGTGATAGTTTGTGTCACTGGCCAGTGGCACAAGTTGCTTCATCATCAACTTTTTTTCATCTGAGTTTAAATAATGGGTGGTCCTTCACGAAAGTGTGCATGCATGTGTGCATGTGTGTGAAGGTTAAGACAGACTGTAACAGACTAGCAGTAACACTAACAGGGTTACACCAAGACTCCCACTCTACAAACATTTCTAACACTACAGTAACACTAACACTGTAACAGGGTTACAGCAAGACTCTTAGTGAGTCTTACTCTACAAACATCTCTTACTAACACTAAGACCTACGTATAAACGTCCTAAACGTCCCTGGATAAAATGGTTGAAGTGACGCTGCCGTTACCAATAGCGGCTAAGAGGCCATATAAATTACTAATATTAACAAAAAAGTATTGTAAGAACCAATATTCTTTAAGCTGGCTAAACTACAAAACTGTAAATAACTAAATTCATTAAATACATGTGTACATCCACCAGCTGGGGCATTGGGTTTAGCATGTTACAATCCACACTATGATTATGAATGAGTACGACGTATGAAAAATACTCTTCAAAAATGTATAGGAATAGATGATAAACATTGTTAATTCCCAGCTGAAAAGAGTTCTTTCTCTTAAACTCTTTTTCAATACTGAAGATCTTCTCCCTGATTCAGTCATTATATGTGACTGTGTGAACATATCTGGACCTTCAGTCGTTGGAATTCTTTAGTTTAAAAGCATTTCTTCAGACAGAGTATACTAATAAAGTAATTCACATAGTGTTTGTAATGCATTCATAATGCAGTCAGTGACTGAGAACTGATATAAGAACATTCTGCAGGAAAGCAAAGATTTGAGCGAAGAATGACAAAATCAGGGAAAGGCGTTTATTTGGAAAGCTGGAGTATTTAACCCCTTTACTGCCATGATGACACATGAAAATGACCAACAAAAGTGTGAAATTTGAAACTCTTAAGCCTTTTTCGCACTGGCACGTGACAGGATTGTCATCAAAATACATAGCACTGAAAATATAGGACCAAAAAATAAACTGTTTGCAGGCACGTCCCTGCATCTTTCACTGTTTCAGCGCAGAAATTTTACAGGCTGGGACAGTGAAGGGGTTAAATTCTATACATCACATGTAAGCCAAATTTTCAACACCACAAACTGGTATTTGGAGGCATTTGGGATTTTGTTGTTGCCGCTGCTGTCAGTTTTAACATTTAGATTTTAGGACACTAAAGCCGTAAAGGTCAACTGCCACGGCAGGAAAAACAATGGTCGTCACCTTGCGCTCAGCAAACTAGCGCACCCACCACGGAGATCACAACAGCCGCTATTAAAACGGCCAGCTCCTGCTAATCCGGGGGAGTGCAGAAACCCTGCGTGATTTCCCTGCCAATCTTCTGAAGCAAGCGCCAGTCACTGGTACTGCAGGCCAGCTCAACATGCAGCTCAGGGCACCGGCAATGCAAGGACTAATCAAACTCGGCCAAGCACGAAATTACCCCTTCCTTAGTCCCACACAGCCAAAGATGAGCAAAGAGATTTCATTTCCCATATTCTTATGACCACGGCAAACGCTTTCTGCGAGCGAGCAAACAGCCAACAGGATCAAAGTAATTACACTTGTTGCGCATCAGTTGTTAAAGGTCTACATGTATGCAAGCAATTAACAGGGAACCAAACTGATGAAGCATCACCCAGCCCCTATCAATAGGTATGGAATCAATCAAAAACATTCTTCTCACCCAGTTTGGTAAAAATGTGTACGTGTTTGTCAGTTTGCAAAAGCACGATGTGAGCGCTGCCATTTTGTGCCTAGTGACTGTGACCTCGTATGAGTCGTAAACACGGCTGGCTTGTGTAAACATGGTGCTTAACGTCCACAGAAACCGTATGGCTTATTAGGGACGGGGAGAAGGGGGGGAAGGGGGTATGGAGGTGGGGGGAGAGGGAGATTATATACCCATCGCTACACTGTCACCACCATTAAGATGGGCAGCGATGAGAGCCAATTTAATGTTTCAGAAGGAAGTGATGGACAAAGTCACAAGACAGTGTCCACAAACCACAACCTTTTTGAAGAGAAAGGAGAGCCGAAGCGGTATCGAACCGAGGTCCTTCCGCTACCAGCCTAACGCCTTACCGCTAGGCCAAACCGGCTCACACCTGGCTGGCTTGTGTGGCAAAAGCATGAAATTTATAGCAAGCCAACCCTTTTCTCTCTTCAACCCTCTTCACTGGTAAAGAGCAAACCACCATGGCTGCAACCAAAGGAGCTCAAATTCAAAGCAAAAAAAAAAAAGGACTTCCTTTGACTTTTGTGTTTCATATGGTATGTCTGGTGTTCGCATGCAGATGAAAATATTTGCATGTTTTCTACAATTTCAGGCCAACTAGCATCTTCAGTTCAGTTCCCTTTAACCTGGTTCTTAATTGGATGAACTTTTGCTTCGCAAACCTAGTTCGGGATATTCAGCAAACCTGAAAAAAGTTTGGTGAAGTTAATTTGTTCTTAACTGGGCAAACTTTTACTTTGTGAACCTTCTTTGGGCAGTCCAATGAACTGCAATGAAGCTATGTTCAGGGTCCAAAAAGTTTCGCTCGGCATGCTTAGGGAATATTCGCCCGGTTCAGAGAAACTTGCCTCTGATTGATTGAGAGCAAAGAGAGTTCTCCTACGGACAAGGAAGAACGGACTGAAAATAAAAATAAAAATGGATGACGATGTTGATATTTCACTTGCTTCAGAGGGAACTGATCCATCTGTTGACTTGTGGGAGGCGCAGCCTTGTCTCTGGGACCCAGAATGATATAGTAGTTAGGTGATTTGCCCTGTCCCGAATGATTACGGTATACCGACTTGACTTTAGCCTACATTTTCTTTGGTGAACACGCCCAGTTAAGAACAGGTTTTAAGAAAACAAAATTATTTGATGCAATTATTCCTCTGTAACTGGATCGGACTAATGGTGCCTGTATCCAATTCTAAACAAGCTGCTGGGGACACAACAACAATTCCATGAGGAAATCCGAGAGTAATCCCATCATGCTATTGTGTAAAAATAACAATCACAAGGAATGTTAATATCATTTTTTATGCTATATACTCCTACAGTCAGAAAGAAAACAAACACCAAAGCCACACGCATTTCATAATTTCATCTGAAATCACTGGAAAGGGTGAACATTGGCAGTGAAGCCAAACAGGCAGTATCAGCCGTTAATAGTATTATTCCGCTATTTCCTCCATCTATCAAAGATAGACATGATTACCACCAGCACTTTGGCAACAAAGCGGAACGGACATTTATCCCGGTCAGTCGGCGGTTCAGTCAGCCTAGGCTTGATACGATTACCCCATACTCTTCATCAGATCAATATTCCTTCAGACAACAAACATTTCCCTTTGTGTGTATTGGCCTGTGCACTCTGTGTGTGTGTGTGTGTGTGTGTGTGTGTGTGTGTGTGTGTGTGTGTGTGTGTGTGTGTAACTGTCATTGTGTGTATACATTAAGTGTATGTGTACCTGCATGCTTCTGCGTGCATGCATGCATGTGTCAGACTCACTATCTGTGTGTGTACATGAATGCATGTGTGGCGAGACTGTGCATGTGCACCGCTCTCTTTCTCCCATACCCCCCCCCCCCCCCCCAACCCCCCAGAGAGAGGCACCCTTGCACAATGAGTGATGAGATTGTGCAAGGGCGCCTCTCTCTCTTTCTCCCCCCCTCCCCCCCAACCCCACCCCCTACACCCTCTCCCCTCCACTGACACACTTATGGCTGTATTAAAAGCATGCCAGCAGCTTCTTGAATTATTCAGCAGTGCGTAACACTAACAGGGCACCCATAAAGCACTAACGCCGCCTCCCGTCTCAAAGTCTCCTGCTGCCAGCATAATTCCCCGGCTGACATTTTAACAGAAGTGAATCAGCGCCAGTTACGCTTTCTGGTTCCACCCGTTAACCAAGCTTGAAAGCAGACGAACAGAAAGTTCCCACAAACTATAAATGATAAATGCGCCCATGTTTTTCTCACTCTCATCACTGGGAATACAAAGTGCTATGAGTATGAGCTCCACTTTGGTTAAAGTATTACTTGATGAGTTGATCTTCCTTTGTATTTAAAGTTCAACCTTAAAAAAACTAAGTGTGTGTGTGTGTGGGGGGGGGGGGGGGGGGGGGACACCCTAAGCAAACAATCTATCAACAGCAATGGACTAAAACCTTTTGTTAAGATTCACAACTGAGTTTTGTGTGTATGCATGTGATATGTTAACTGTTGTACAAGTTCAGGTATAATTTCAATTTGTCGTTTTAAATTAATGGTCTAGATCTATGCTCTATTTAGAAATTTTAAAGATGAGGAAAAAAAAAATGGCGATGAGCACTGCCACTGTGTGTCTAGCACAGGAGCAATCTGTCTGTGAAGTTTCAAGCAAGTCTGGCACCTGCAGCAGAAGTGTATGTTAATGTTACGCCAAGAACCAACCTTTCTCCGCTCTTCATTGGTTTGGTAAAGCATGAACTAACAACTAGCCTGGAGGAGCTCAAATTCAGAATGGAAAAAGTACTTTGGTTGCATAAATAAATGATAACTGCCAGAACCACCCTACCAATACCATTGTAGCAAGCCTGCGGATGGAAATATTTGCACATTTCCCATGTTTTTCAAGCCAAACGCTGCTTCCCATCTCAAAGTCTCCTGCAGCCACTATAATTCCCCATCATCTGTCATTTTAACAGAAGTGAATCGGCGCCAGTTACGCTTTCTAGTTCCACCCGTTAACTAAGCTTGAAAGCAGACAAACAGAAAGTTCCCACAAACTATAAATGATAAATGCGCCCATGTTTTTCACACTCCCATCACTGGGAACACAAAGTGCTATGAGTTCCATTTTGGTTAAACTAAAGTATTACTTGACTAGTTGATCTTCTTCCTTTGTATTTAAAGCTCAACCTTAAAAATCAAAGTGGGTGGGTGGGGGGGGGGGGGGGGGGGGGGGGGGGAAACCCTAAGCAAACAGTCTGAACCCTACCCACAGCAGTGGAATAAAACCTTCTTTTAAGATTCACAGCTCAGTTTTGCATGTACGCATGTGATACGTTAATTGTTGTACATGTTCACATATACTTTCAATTGAAAGATGAGAAGAAAAAAATGGCCACTGGAGCAATCTGTCTGTGAAGTCACAAACAAGTCTGGCACCAGTAGCAGAAGTGTTTGTTAATGTTACACCAAGAGCCAACCTTTCTCTGCTCTTCATTGCGGGGCATTGGTAAAATGTGAACCAATACAGCTGCGCCCGGGGGAGCTCAAATAAGTACTTCTGTTGCATAAATAAATTATAACTGCCAGAACCACCCTACCAAGCCTGAAAATGGAAATATTTGCACATTTCCCAAGTTTTTCGGGCCACCTTGTGACTTTCGCCTGGGATCCCCTTTAAGCCCCAACAAGAGTGCCCATTTTTCATTCTGCTTGTTCCAAGTGCCCAGGAGGCCTCCACCATGGGTGACAGTTGCAATTTTAATCTTGACAAAACACTGAGAATTACAGGGAAGCCACAAGCAAGCAGAGGGCTGATGAAGTAACTTACTACTTAGTTCTACTTCTAGAGACACAAGTCAAAGAAGTGGGGCGTCAAAACAGCCTTGTTTTTCAGCATGCTCCCACAACCTAGTCTCAACTCCCTCTCTCCTACTCCTAGCTAGTACTACTCCTACTTTGCAGAATATTTGAGTCATTTTTGTTTCAGACTTTTTCTCTCCCTTCTTTCCCAACATAGTCTGATTAATATTAACTTGTTGAGACTAAGACAGTAAGACTAAGAGGCTCTTGGTCATCAAGATTCAATTAACTAAATCACTTTTATCTCCTTATTTTGTATTTATTTTTGTTTTTAAGTCTGTTCACAAAATGGCAAACTCCTTTTACTGTTCTAGTACTGTAGCAGTACTCACAAGCATCTATTCGTTGCCATTGGTCAGAATGTGAGGGGGGTTCAATTTTCCAATTATTTCTAGTCCTACAGAACTCTAGATTCAAAATAATGAATTCTTATTATCTTAATATTACCACTAAGTCAACCATTTAACGTCTAGTAGTTGAGACTAGTACTCTGCAGATTTTGGAATGCATTAGTATAAAGATTTCAGAACGCATTAGTATAAAGATTTCGGAATGCATTAGTATGAAGATTTCGGATTGCATTAGTATAAAGATTTTGGAATGCAGTAGTATAATACCAATACTAATAATATTACTAGTAACACTAACAGACTAATACTGTAACAGTATACTAAACTACTTTTTCCCTCACAGTTTACACAAACTCACAATGATTCTGACCCCACTGCAAATTTTTACCAACATCCTTTATTAATAATAATAATAATAATGCATAGGCAATAGCTCTTAACTTTATACACTGGAAAAATCTTTGTGAAGAACAAAAGCTTAATGCAGTGCCAGTACCATCCACCCTTTACACACACATATTATAAAGGCAGATGTACACTCACTCTATCAGCCTATGCTCATAGGAATGGTCGACCTCGGTTTGTAAAAAGGCCTAAAGTTCTAAACAATATAGCTTACTGTTAACGGTCCAGGCGCAAACTGACAGAGGATTAAAATTGAAATTAACTGATTTAATGATTAACAATCTCATAAAAACAATATTTTCAGTAAACTGTGGAACTTTGTCTGTCTGGATAATGTGCAACGTGCACTGCTGTGAGGGCACTATCGCTGTTGTTTTTAAATACAACTTCTACAATTACACAGAAGGCACTAAAGTACTAGACTACTGCTATAAGTATAATTCACTCAAACGACATCCAGAAAATGCACACTAAAATAGTGTATCTAAAACCCATACTGACAACCTAGATGACCACCTGTAAACCTAGATGGGGAAAAACACAGTACTTATTAATTATATTTTATGTGTTCAACCAATGGCAGTGTATCATTCTATCAAACTTGATGCAAATTACTCACCAACTACCCTAATGCACACTAATCTTAGTTCTCGCTCATCTCAGTCTGACATCTGTCAGTGTCGCCATCACTTGGAGCTGCAGATTGGTTCTGAACAAACTCACTAGTTTCACCGAAACCACGTAACCCTTTCTATTCATCGACTGACAGCAAAAGGACAAAAGGTTAACAAATAACGCCCGCACAGTTATTGCGCCAGGACCGATATGATCAGCACACTTTCTTGCCATTTACTCATCACCAGGATCAATACTCACTTTCCGACCAGTGCCTCCAAAGTCATGTATAAATTTGTATGAAATCAGTACAGGTCACCACTGAGGGGAGGGGGGGAGAGATGAGGGGGGGGTTAAGGTTGGCAAGGGAAAGGGTTAAGCCTGGCTTGATATGGAAATGATTGGCCCCGGCGCCATTTACTCATCAGGGGATCAATACTCCAGTGAGATCTGGCTGACACCCTCCATTGACAATAAGGGACACTCCACGCTGCTCAACTGCCAGCCAAGGGTACAGGCCAGCGAAAAGAGACCAGAGTGTGCGGGATCAGGTTCTGTTCAATAAAGCCCCCCCCAGCCGCCAGGGGACGGAGCTGCCAATCAATGGCAGGCCTGGTAAATCAGGGATCAGGCCAGACTTTCTCCAAAACCCTTGCCACTTGGTTCTTGAGAATTCAACTTCAAATTTCAAGGCTCCTGTGCTGTAGCTGAGAAACCAGACTGTCGCACCAACCACATCTCACCTTTCTAATAGGACTGCGGCAAGGGGAGGGGGGAGGGCAGGCAAAGCTAAAAAAACAACTGTTTTGCTGTGAGAGTGTGTGTGTGTGTGTGTGTGTGTGTGTGTGTGTGTGTGTGTGTGTGTGTGTGTGTGTGTGTGTGTGTGTGGTTGGTGTTGAGGGTGTGTGTGTGTGTGTGTGTGTGTGTTGTGTGTGTGTGTGTGTGTGTGTGTGTGTGTGTGTGTGTGTGTGTGGTTGGCTGTTAGAGCAGTAGGTGTGTGTGTGGTGTGTGTTGGGTGTGTGGTGTGTGTGTGTTGGGTGTGTGGTGTGTGTGTGTGTTGTGTGTGTGTGTGTGGTTGTGTTAGGCAGAGGTGTGGGTGATGTTGTGTGTGGTTGCAGGTTGGGTGGGTGGTGTGTGTTGGGTGTGTGTGTGTGTGTGTGTGTGTGGTGTGTGTGTGTGTGTGTGAAGGGAGGAAGGAAGATGGGAAGATTGGGATAGGGGGAGAGTGCTCAAAATGATGTTATTTGTTTCAAAAAATATTTGGTGTGTGTGTGTGTGAGTTTTACGTGCAGGTGAATGGGAGGAAGGGGGCAGTGTTTGAAATTATGTTATATGTTCATAAGAAATGCTGAGTGCATTATACTTTTATAGTAATTAGTAGACATGTGTCTGGGTGAGGCAAGGGTTGAAATAATGCAATTTGTTTCTAATCTAAACTAAAGTAAAAATATACAGAATTGATAACTCAAATCTGATTCACCATACACATAGGAAATTGAGACAAGCAAATCTGTTCTACCAAAAACAGACAAAACTGCTTCACCTTATAAGAGAATGTTAACATTGTCAAATAATAAGTATCAACTGATAAATAATTTCAAGAATTTACTCCACAAGGAAAATAATAACATTCATCAACACTAACTGTAGCACTAACAGAATGATTCTACTTTCTAATTTATTAGTCCATGAATGAAAGCTTGTTTTGGTTTTTATCTTGAGCATGATAAATGCAGAACACAACACACTGAATAATAAAAATAAAAATATGATGGGAGTAAGTAACTAACTTGGTGTTTTACACCTAGTCAACCATTACGTTTATATCAGGGAGAAAATATTAAAAAACAAAGAAAAGGGGAATTATGCTAAGTCCCGAATGAACTGGGATGGCAGAGTTCATCATTATCAACCATACACAGAAACACCATTCCTTGTGTTTCAGTAGAAGGTGGAGCATGCAAAGCTATGCCGACCTACTCCAAGACCAAGTAACTGCTTTAAAAAAAAAAAAAAGAGGCTACCTTTGACAGCTCCTGGTTTTCAATTTCAGCCGAGGGGACCTTAATTTCCGCCCCACCACCCATCAGTCACCAGCTTATCAACCGAACTGCAGTAGCTAGTCTACTAAGTAAGCCGAGTCAGGCAGTTCCAGCCTTCCACTAAGATTAGCAAAAGCAACACTGTGAAGCTCTCCTGCTGTAGTACAGTGTAGCGCACTGGAACAAAATGAATTTTCCAAGTACAGACGTCTCAACAACTTGCAAATTATCCCCTGAAATGAACAGCCAGCCCAGTGGTGCAGACGGCGCTGCCTCCGTGGGCACCCTGGCTGTCTCAGAAGACCTGAAGGGGGCGCACTCACCTAATGGCCGCCATCAGACATTAGTGGGCCAATTTAGAACCAAATGACCCCCTGGAGTTTCCACAGGCCCAGCATCCCTCGTTCAGTCATGCCTCCATCAGACTATTTAGAGCAAACAATGTAACAGACTCTGGCCATCACTCTGGGAATTGGGTGGGGTCACCAAAGCCCTGCTCTAGAGCCTTAGGCTGGTTGGTTGGTTGATCTGGTTTAACGCAGTTGTCTCCAAAGAGATGGGGGCAGAGTTGTCTCCAAAGAGATGGGGGCAGAGTTGTCTCCAAAGAGACAGGGGCAGAGTTGTCTCCAAAGAGATGGGACCAGAGTTGTCTCCAAAGAGACGGGGGCAGAGTTGTCTCCAAAGAGACGGGGACAGAGTTGTCTCCAAGAGATGAGGACAGAGTTGTCTCCAAAGAGATGGGAACAGAGTTGTCTCCAAAGAGACAGGAACAGAGTTGTCTCCAAAGAGACGGGGACAGAGTTGTCTCCAAAGAGATGAGGACAGAGTTGTCTCCAAAGAGATGGGAACAGAGTTGTCCACAGACCACAATTTTCACAGAGAACAAAAAGCCAAAGAGAAATTGGGCTGAACATCCCTCTGCTTGCCAGCAGAATGACTCATGCATTGATTTAATTTGATAATGATATGGACAGCAATGAGAGCCATTTCAATGTTCATTAATTGTGAGGATCAAAGTCAAAAGACAGTGTCCACAGACCCCAACTTTCACAGAGAACAAAAAGCCAAAGAGGAATTGGGCTGAACATCCCTCTGCTTGCCAGCCTAACAGTAACACCTTACCACTAGGCCAAACCAGCCTCTTGGGCTCCAAAGACCTGGGTCCCTATCCCCACTCTTATTGGGAGAAGCAAACTCAACAGCATCCCTTTTTCTTTTTTACTGAAACTACTGAACAATTTTACCAGCCCTGACCAAAGGCACTAGGCCCTCAAAGTCCAACTCAAACTTGTACCTGTAGGTCTTTAAGTTCAACTGCAAGACAGAAATTGCGTCATCCTTCTCATGCTTTTATAAGTCTATGCTGAGTCAGAGTGATTGAGTCCCAGTTCTTACAAACTACAACTCGTACAAGTTAATAATACTAATAATAATAAATAATTCTTATAAAGCACTGTTCTCTAACCAGAGTTAAACTCACTGTGCTGTACAAACATCTTATGACAAAAACCACACTAACATACATTCCAAACAAACAGAATCTTAAATACTGTAGTCTACCATTATCTGGTACTGGCTAGGTACTGAGTATTGGTGTTTTATGCCCAGTCAACCAGTCTTGTTATATTAGGACAAGGTGCTGGGTAGTGCCATGCCCAACATTTTTTCAAACCACCAAAGAGCAAACAACATTTATAAGCACAAATGGTACTCAAAGGAGGTTGCTTTACAATGTTACTCTACTATATCGAATCCCTGTAGGAGTGGCAGGATAATTTTCTTCTCCTGGGTCGACTTTCTGTGCTGACTCTTATTTCGGCATCCGTTCCACCCCCATGTTACCGTAGTAGCACGTAAAAGATCCCGGTCATTCTGCCAAAAGTGCAGGTGGCAGGTTACAGCTAAACATGCATACACCTTACGTATGTGGCTTTGCATGAAGTGACATGGTGCATGGTGTACACAGAATTTGCGCCGAGAAGGCTGCAGTTTCATGTGGCACCAGCCATGCCAGCGCTGTAACTGTAAGGACACCACTTTGGTGGATATTCAAAAAAAGGCGCTATAATAAGCTAGTCACTCATGTAGAACCACATGCGAGTGCAGTGAGTCTGCTCAAGAGAGCGGAGAATGGCGCTATTTAAAAGCAATCATCAATCAATCAATGTTAGTTAGCTAAGCACTGTTACAGTGTTAGTCAGCAACATCCTCCTGAGGTGACCCTATCCACCTGACAGGATGTCACTCCGACTTTTACGTAGTTCAAGTTCAAATTTTAATAACTTCAAGTAAGTAACTTTAGTAAGTAAATCAGTGTTTTATACTCAGTCAACCATGACTTCAAGTAAACTTATTAGGAAGATTACAGAAAAAGAAATATCACATTCTGCTAAGTGTTTTTTGTTTGTGTTTTGTTGTTGTTAACTGTAATTCAACTGTGTAAGTTCTACTCTTAGCATTAGTAAAGTATTAGTATTACTAGCTTTAGTCCTTTTGTATTACTATTAATTTAGCAAATTATACACCTCATATCTCTGTATTGGTTAATTCAGGACTAAGAAACTATTAAAAAAATGTGCTAACATTAACAATAACAAATTATGTATCATACTTTCTCAATCTCAGTCTCAGATTTTGTTTTAACCCAAACACGAGCTGATTTTTTTTTAATACATCATATATACTTACTAACCAGTTTTAATTTTTACATGATAGTCTTTTAATCAGCTTTATATATATCCAACCTCACTGTTGAGTCAGTTCCTTAATGACCAGGGTAAATTTTACATTACCAACAACATGAAGAAAGAAAGAAAGAAAGTAAAACTTAAAACATTAAAATAAATGAACTAAAACATGGTCCTTTTTGAACACTTTGATGAATCTGATTTGGGGAATGACTACTGCAACAGCAAACTCCAAGCACCGGTTTACGACATCCTTCCTTCAACCTCTGCCGTATTTAGTTACGCCATAGGGTCCAGAAAACTGTCAGCTAACGAGCAGTTTTTTGTTGGCGCTCAAACAGTAGTACGTTCGTTACACACAACTCAAATAAAACAAGGCGTGTCATTTATAGCCACCAACAAAGTTTACACCAGCACAAATAAAACCACAATCGTTTGAATCGAGACAGAATTCTTTGTTTTTTACCCGGGGTGAATGCATCTCATGTTTACGTGCGTGCTTTGGCGCTAGGTTGCTTCTGCAGTCATATTAGTACCCAAACCACATCGGTGGACAGCTGCGCGGAGATAAAGAGTGCCCTTTCACTGGCATAACTAAATCTGGCAGAGTTTGGAGGAAGGTGCTGGAAAACGGTGCTCGGAGTGTGCCACAACAGCTGACAAAATTTTACACTGATCAAGAATTAGACCAGCGGGGAAAACAATTTATTCTGATGGGCCAGGACTGCCCAGTCCACTAGTGGCGCAGTGATGTTGTCCCAGCACAAACAACAGGACCCAGCCCGGAGGCAGCAAGGGGCGAAGAGGGCAGGACCCCTGGGCTGAGTCAGTGATTGGGCTTTGGGCCATCTACGCTGCTTCTAGTCCTAGAGCTCTACTACAGTACTAGCAACCACACAGCTCCCGTTTCCAGCAGAACACACACATGCACGCATGCATGCACGTGCACACACACACATGCACGTGCGCGCGCACACACACACACACATCACAGACGCACACATATCACACCACATGCACTCACTCTGTATGTGTGTTTTTTTGGTTGGTTTGTTTGGCGTTTGGTGTGGAGGTGGATTTTTGTTTTTTGGGTGTTTTTTTTGGAGAACCAGTCAAACAAAATAATGGCCATAGCTTAACAGCTTGTTTTTATCCCAACACTACAAAAAATTAAAATACATGTTCTTAACCAGTATTTTACCAGAAATCACAGTGAACCCTTTGGCAATGGATACAATATGACTATGAGATAAATGAGTCAAACTCCAAGCCAAACAACAACAGGCTGTAGCTCTGACCAATCACTGACTTTGTCCCGACCTACGGCTATGCCCTTCTTAATGGTATTTTACAGGAAATTACAGCGAACCCTGCAGACAACTGAAAAACCCTTTGGACAACTGAAAAAGCGTGAGCCCAAGGCAAACAAAACAAGAGGGCAGAGCATGTGCCTGTGCAGACTGGGATGGGGCATTGGGCAGGCCCTGGTGCCGGGCTGTCTGATGTCTCCCTCCCTGCCTGCACTGGGGGGGATTGGAGCAGAGTAAAAATTATTGCCTCCCCCGCCCTCTTCCCCCCCAAGCCACTGAGTCACAAAGTGACAAACATAAGGTCAGCTGGTACAGCTGCTCCAGAGCGTCAGTCTATATTTTCAGTCATATTATTCTGATCTCTCTCTCTCTCTCTCTCTCTCTCTCTCTCTCTCTCTCTTGCTGGCTTTTGTTGTTTGATGAACAGTGTGTGTGTGTGTGTGTGTGTGTGTGTGTGTGTGTGTGTGTGTGTGTCGTCATGCACATGTGAGATAGTGTGTGTGTGTGTGTGTGTGTGTGTGTGTAGTCATGCACATGTGAGATAGTGTGTGTGTGTGTGTGTGTGTGTGTGTGTGTGTGTGTGTGTGTGTGTGTGTGTGTGTGTATGCATGTACTGATGTAGTCATGCACATGTGACATAGTGTGTGTGTGTGTGTGTGTGCGTGTAGTCATGCACATGTGAGATAGTGTGTGTGTGTGCGTGTGCGAGTGTGCATGCATGCATACATGTCTGTATAGTCATGCATGTGTGGGACAGAGCATGTGTATTCAAGTATGACTATAGTTGGAGTGAGAGCTAAACTTAATTTATCAGCCATGTATCGGTGTTGTTATGTGTACATGTACACTGTTCTGTTTTTAACTATTTGGCATATTTATTTTATTGATGCATGCATGTTCACTTTATCTCCCCTTGTCAAAAGGGCTACTTTAAGTTTAAGCCAAAGACAATAAACCATGAATGCATCTCTCTCTCTCTCTCTCTCTCTCTCTCTAATTACTAATATTAACCCAACCACCCCCATCTCCATACTTATAAAAGTAATATTACCCACAATATCTCTCTCAGTAATAATTAATATTACACCCCTCCGCCCCCCCACCCCATCTCAATACTAATAAAAAGTAATATTATCCCAATCTCTCCCCGTAGCAACCATCATAAGATGGCCCTGTGCCTGTGCAGTTAAAGGGACCTTAAAAATTCAAGAACTTACTCTCTCCATTAGTAGCAATATTTATATTAAAATGATCCCCCCAACCACCCATTTTTCCTTTGTTTTTCTCCTGTCTCAGGGAGTCAGACATTAAAAGTACACACACACACGCAACCACATAAGTACATTTTCATTTATCACCATTTACACGTTGTTTTGTCGCTTAAAAAAGGGGCATACCCTGAGAACGTTATTACTTCCCACTCAATGATTCAATGACTCATTCACTGAACACAGGACTATTCTGTACTCATTTCCAAAACTGGCATAAGATGGTGTTTGTTCATGAACCCAGGGGTGACCCTGTACAGCTGACAGAGCAGATGTTCTTCTTCTTTGGACTTGGAGTGGCCAGCCACCCTTCCACTGTGCAAAGACTGCTCGGAGATTATGCTGCACTTCTGTTAAAATGAGAAAAATACTTCCCGATGTTAAAATGGAAATTACACTAACTTGCTGCACTGTCCAGTCTGTTGTAGAACTTTGATTTTTTTTTTTAAATGACCAAATTTATTAATATTTTTATTATTATTATTATTAACAATCTGTATGTAATTCTGTTGGAAATGTAGCCTTTTTGGGGTTTGTTTGTTGGTTGGGTTTTTGTTTTTTTGTTATTGTTTGTTGTTGTTTTTTTTGGGGGGGAGGGATAGAACCGTGAGACATTTTTTTAAAAGACCTAATTTATTATTAATTTAAAATTATTAACAATTTATATGTAATTCTGCTGGAAATGTAGCCTTTAGGTGGGGGGGGGGGGGGGGGGGTGCTGTTGGGTTTTTGTGTGTGTGTTTTTAGTGGGGTATTTGTGTGTGGTTTTTTTGGGGGGTATGTGTGTGTGGGGGGGAGGGGGGGGGGGTTGTAGGCCTGCTCTTGTATCAAGTGTACACCACAGTAGTCTTCACTGAAGGTGTTCACATTTCTCTAACTGTTAAGCATGTAAACAGGCCAAGCCAGTGACTGGCTTGCTGGCATTTATTATAAACAAGGATCATGGTCAGTGGCGGCAGTACACCTGTCATGGAGTGTTTATAATATCAGTGAGCAGAATTACAGCTCCAGTGGCCTCTGGTACACCCTCTCCACCAACTGAACTGCTGGTTTTATGAGTGTGACATCCGCATCATAAAAATCCCAGTCCTTCCGCATCATAAAACTACCAGCCCTATCTCCCCACTCTCATGCCTGGAGCTCTGCTAGTGCTACATTCTACACATATAATGTACATGTATCCTATTCCTAATGCGGGGGCGGCACAGCTTTCTCCATTCTCAGTCTCAAGGTGAATCCCCCCTCCCACCCCTTTGCATTCTCAATCTTGAGGTTGCAAGCTAGTACACAGTTAATACTTTTCAAGCACACAAGTTCAGAACTGATGCATACAGTAACAGTTACAGTTCATACTGTCATACATCATCCACGGGGTGTAGGTTCTGTTCACCGCTGCACAATGTAAATTGTTTATAATTTATCCATTTTACGTTGAAGTTTGTGTAACCAGAGTCATCATTTGGGTTGCTAAAAATTCTTTATTCTAAAAAGGAAAAAGAAAAATAAGTTAACGTCACACTCCGCTCCCGTTAATATTTACCATACTTATGGTTTCTGACGAATTCATTCTGTTGTTTTGATGCGCCACTATTGTCGCCGATCAAGTTGGAATCGGAATGTTTTCTTTTTTAAAAGCGGTGCATGGGAAATGAATCTGGAAGGGTTACATTCGAATTAACAATTACAGCAAGTCAGTTTACGCTGGAACACACACACACACAGACACATTCACACACACCGCCGGGGCAGCCCTTGACAAACATTGAGACAATGGAGTTATGGCAGCCGCCATTAGTAAAGGGGCGCAACTTCTCTTCGTTAAATACAGAATTTTCAACAAAGAACACATTCATGGTCACGCAGAAGATCAGAATTAATAGATATCTCTCTGTATTAGAGAAAGGACGTAAGCAAAATTCCAAATCACTACACATGTGACGGGGAGAAAAACACGGAAACTTACCGTATGCAAAAGCTAGCAGACAAAACAGCAAGCTGGCCAAGGCTTTCGACACAGTCCAACTTTTCAAACGAACTCTTTCGCCCATTTTGGCATATTACTCGCTCCAGATCTCACTTTGGTGTGTTCTTCGAGTCCTCATGTCTCTTATACAAGAGCTAAACTCAGTGTATTTTCACAACACATGTCAAAAAGTTGCACAAAACCAACGAATCGAGGCTACCTCCCGTCCGCCATACTCAAAACGACTCGCACTGTTGAAAACGAGGTCGTCAGGTCAATTTCCATTTTGGGAGGGAGGTCATTTGCATACGGTAAACATCCGCTAGGTGGAGTCTCTCTCTCGCTACAGCATAACGTTTCGCTGAGCACTTTTTATTTGTCGTCGGTGTCTGCGCTGTTTTGCTAATGTGTATTACCGTCTTCACTCGCACAGCGCTCATTGTACTTTGCAAACGTCTAGGTGAAAGTAGGCATGCTATTTTAATATAATTATGACACGTCATGAAGAAGATTCCTCCGTGTGTAAAACACGCAAGTATAATTATACACTATGCCCGGGCTTCGAAGTGCTTCTGCAAAAATCATCAGTGTCTTACTTTTTCAAGCCAGAATAGCCTCTTTTTCGATTTTTTCTCAGCCGTTTGTGTGTGTGTGTGTGTGTGTGAGAGAGAGAGAGAGAGAGAGAGAGAGAGAGAGAGAGAGAGGAGAGGAGGAGAGGAGAGAGAGAGAATGTGAGAGGGTGAGTGTGGGATGGTGGTTGTCGGTGTGTTGTGTGTGTGTCATGTGTGTGTGTGTGTGTGTGTGTGTGTGTGTGTGTGTCACTGTGTGTGTGTGTGTGTGTGTGTGTGTTGTGTGTGTGTGTGTGTCATGTGTGTGTGTCTGTGTGTCGTGTTTGTGTGTGTGTGTGTGTGTGTGTGTGTGTGTGTGTGTGTGTGTGTGTGTGTGTGTGTGTGTTTCACTATGCCGTATGATGCTATGCCGAAAAAGTATGTTCAAGTTATTTAATGTATTTTCCTGCATGACTGACTGAATACGCGTTGCATGAGACTGTTTTCCCCACTGAATTTACTAAGTTGTAACGCGCAAATGCAGGAGTCTGAAGGCACTCTGTAAATTCCAGTCAATTGTAGTAGTAGTAGTAGCAGTAGCAACAGCAGCACTGACTCGAGAGTAGTAGTAGTATTTTAGTAGTAGTCATAATAGTACTGCAGCAGTAGTAGTAGTACTGAGTGGTGGTACATAGGCCAATGTATTATAAGATCACATATTGTGAGCCGGTTTGGCCTAGCGGTAAGGCGTTAATGAGGCTGGTAAGTGGAAGGACCTCGGTTCGATACCGCTTCGGCTCTCATTTCTCTTCAAAAAGGTTGCGGTTTGTGGACACTGTCTTGTGACTTTGTCCATCACTTCCTACTGAAACATTAAAATGGCTCTCATCGCTGCCCATCTTAATGCAGAAGTCATTCTAGTAGCGATATGTATATAGTCTCCCTCTTCCTCCACCTCCATACCGTGCCCCTCCCCCCCCCCCCCCCCCCTTCTTCCCGTCCCTAATAAGCCTTATGGTTTCTGTGGACGTTAAGCACCATGTTTACTTACTTACTTAGATCACGTACGCACACTCATGACGTAAAAAGACATGATGTCACAGGCCACGATGAGTGAGAGTTCGGCGGCGGCCGCCGGGGGACTGATTACAGAAAACACAGATAATCTCGGCGGCAGTAGCTTCTTTCATCTTCGAGTAAATCCTTTGGGAGGATTCTGATAGTGCAGGGTGGTTTGCAGAATTTAATCTCACTGCGGCAGCAGCTCAGTGTAGGGTGTGTTGGCTGCCTCAGTCGGAGTGGACCGCAACTGAGGAAGGCTGTGCGGCGGGGCCGGGGGGGCTGGGGGGGGGGGGGGGGGGGGGGGTGAGGCGATTGGGGTGGTGATGTGGGGGGGGGGGGGTGGGGGGGCAGGACTGAGAGCAGATGTAGGGGGTGGTGGTAGGGGATAGTTTTTTTATGTTTTTCCAGTTTTCTTCTTGTTGCTGTGTCAGTTTTTGTTGTTGTTGTTGTTGCTGCCACGAAGTTGTTGTTGTTGCTGCGGCCACAAAGTTGTTATTGTTGTTGCTGTCACGAAGTTGTTGTTGCTGCCACGAAGTTGTTGTTGCTGTCACGAAGTTGTTGTTATTGTTGTTGCTGTCACGAAGTTGTTGTTGTTGTTACTGATTGTTGTTGCTGTCACAAAGTTGTTGTTGTTGTTGCTGTCACAAAGTTGTTGTTGATGCCACGAAGTTGTTGTTGTTGTTGCTGCCATGAAGTTGTTGTTGTTGTTGCTGCTGCCACAAAGTTGTTGTTGTTGCTGCCACGAAGTTGTTGTTGTTGTTGCTGTCATGAAGTTGTTGTTGTTGTTGTTACTGTGACGAAGTTGTTGTTGTTGTTGCTGCTGCCACGAAGTTGTTGTTGTTGTTGTTGCTGTCACGAAGTTGTTGTTGTTGTTGCTATCACGAAGTTGTTGTTGTTGTTGCCACGAAGTTGTTGTTGTTGCTGTCATGAAGTTGTTGTTGTTGCTGTCACGAAGTTGTTGTTGTTGTTGCCACGAAGTTGTTGTTGTTGTTGCTGCCATGAAGTTGTTGTTGTTGCTGTCACGAAGTTGTTGTTGTTGTTGCTGCTACAAAGTTGTTGTTGTTGTCGCTGTCACAAAGTTGTTGTTATTGTTGTTTCTGTCACGAAGTTGTTGTTGTTGCTGTCACGAAGTTGTTGTTGTTGTTGTTGCTGCCACGAAGTTGTTGTTGTTGTTGTTGATGCTGTCACGAAGTTGTTGTTGTTGTTGTTGCTGCTGCTGCCACGAAGTTGTTGTTGCTGTCATGAAATTGTTGTTGCTGTCACGAAGTTGTTGTTGTTGTTGCTGCCACGAAGTTGTTGTTGTTGCTGACACGAAGTTATTGTTTTTTGGGGAGAGCATATCCACTGACTGAGTTGTCCCTAACGGTCAATGATCGCTCCATGCGAAAGCTTATGCTGAACTATGTGGAAGCCAGTCAACCCGAACCCTAACACTAACACTAACCCTAACACTATTCCTCGATCAGTGAGTATGGTCTGACTACATTTATCACTAAACAGATTCAAGATTACTTTATTAGTGAGTCTCATCAGAGAAATTAAAACGCGGCTGAACATTAACCACATCACAGTACACAATAACACATATTGTATATTTTAAAACTCAAAGAACAGTTACCGAAAATACAAAAAGTGTGAAAGTATGCAATAACACATTGCATACGTTAGAGTTTACAATACACAGTACACAGTAACACACATTGTATATTTTAAAACTCAAAGAACAGTTATTGAAAATACAAAAGTATAAAAGTATGAAAATCAGTACAATTCTTCTTCGTCAGTTGATGCTTAATGTCCTCGGATGTCGGTTGACTGACATATTAGGGACAAGCTGAGACCAATGCGTGAGCAATGTTCAATATTGCTTTACGTCCACGGAAACCATAAGGCTCGTTAGGACGGACAGCCCAGGACGGCCACCTCGACTTTCACACAGCTCCTGAACTATGTGAAATCAGTACAAAAGTATACAAACTGAAATAATAATAATAATGTACATTTATCATGCGCTCATCAACGC
>JABMCL010002786.1:0-5000 GCA_018857735.1 Alviniconcha marisindica | reverse complement strand
GTGTCTGTGTCTGTGTTTTTGTGTTTCATGGTGTTTTGTTTTGTTGTTGTTGTGTGTGTGTGTTTTTTTTTTTTATTGGGGTGAGGGCGACGTGGCCTTGCTGTCTTTGTCAGAAGTATCATGGTACACAGCACAAACCACCTCAGCCTCTCCTATTCCCACCCCCCCCGCTCCCCCCCCCCCCCCTCCCCCTCAGCTCATGAATCTATGGTTTAAATACGATTTAATCTGCAGAACGTTAACCCAACTAAGAACATTGATGTTCTAATTCGACGATCGATAGAAGCTTTTTTTGTTGCTTTTTCAGTGATTTAACCCCCCCCCCCCCCCCCCCCCCCCCCACCCCCACCCCCATCCTCCCCAGTCTGAATGGATAGGCCCCAAGTTAATCCGATCCGACCGGAGAGAGAGAGAGAGAGAGAGAGATCGGAGAGAGAGAGGGAAAGAGAGGAGAGGAGGAGAGAGATGGAGAGGATGAGAGAGAGAAGATGATGGAGAAGAGAGAGAGTCAGTTGTGTGTGTGTGTGTGTGTGTGTGTGTGCTGTTGCGTGTTAATTATGTCGTGTGTGGTGTGTGTGTGTGTGTCGTGTGTGTTGCGTGCGTTGTGTGTGTGCCGGTGCGTGTGTGTGTGTGTTGTGTGTGTGTGTGTGTGTGTGGTGTGTGTGTTTGTGTTGCGCGCGCGCGCGCGTGCATGCGTGCGTGGCGTGCGTGCGTGCGTGACTGGTGTGTGTGTGTGTGTGGTGGTGTGTGTGTGTGTGTGTGTGTGTGTGTGTGTGTGTGTGTGTGTGTGTGGTGTGTGTTTGTGGGTTTTTTGTGTTGAGCGTGTTCCAGACGGGGAAGGGTGCAGGGTGGTAGGCTAGTGAGTGAGTGTGTGTGTGGTGTGTGGTGTGTGTGTGGTCGTGTGTGTGTGTGTGTGGTGTGTGTGCGGTTGCGTGTGCGTGTGTGTGTGTGGTTTGGTGTGTGTGTGCGTGCGTGTGTGCGTGGGTGTGAGTGTGTGTGCGGTTGTGTGTGCGTGGTGTGTGCGTGCGTGCGTGCGTTGCGTGCGTTGCGTGCGTGCGTGCGGGCGTGCGTGCGTGCGAGCGTGCGTGTGTGTGTAGTGTGGGTGTGTGTGTGTTAGACGGGAAAGCGGATGTGTGTGTGTGTTAGTGGGTGTGTGTGTGTGTGTGGTGTGTGTCTGTGTGTGAGTGAGAGGAAGAGAGAGGGAGAGGATGGAGAGAGAATAGAGGTGAGATGAGAGAGAGGAGAGGAGCGAGAGAGAAGAGAGAGAGGAGAAGACGAGCAGCGGAGAAGAGGAGAGACGAGAGAGATTAGAGAGAGAGCGTTGGTGTTCTAGACGGGAAGGGGAAGCAAGGTGTTTGACTAGCACAGCTCTAGCAATTAGACGCAACGCATCTGACCAGCCACAGTGATTGTGGCCGGTTCCGTGAACCACTTTCGGCCACCCTACTGATGTCACACCGGTTTAGAAAGTGTCTAGCGCGATCAGGGAGTGTCCACAGACTCCAACATTTTTGAAGAGAGAGAAGAACCCAAGCAGGATCGACCGATCGAGGTCCTTCTGCTTACCAGCCTAGCGCCGCACCGCTAGGCCAAGCCCGCTCCGGCTCAAACCTGAGTACCTCCTCCATTATTGATCTCACACGGTGCTATGATCGGGTGTTCGGTTGGTAATCCCTTCAAGCTTTCCTTTCTCTTCCAGAATTATGGTTTCTGGATCTGTTCCACGTCTGGCGGCTTAATGCTTTGCTTCTCACGATGAATTGTAACATAGTTCAGGAGCTGTGTGAGAGTCGAGGTGGACGTCCTGGGCTGTCCGTCCTAACGAGCCTTCTGGTTTCCGTGGACGTAAAGATTTATTGCACCGTGCTTCGGCATTGGTCACAAACTTGCCCCTAATATGTCAACTGACATCTGAGGACATAAAGCATCACTTCATCATCATCATCATCATCATCATCATCATCATCATCATCGGCAGCGTCCCTTTTCCCCCAGTGTCCCTGCAGAGGCAGGTTGTTTGTTTGCTGTTGGGCCGAGTGTTCATGCGTTCTCGCAGAGGGAGAGAGGCTACCACTGTTTCCGGGTTGGGTTGTTACAAATAAAAAGTTATGTCATAGCAGCCTCTGCCTTGTGGCTCTTCATCCATGCTTCCAACCTGCTTCCCTCACTCCCCACCCCGCTCCCCTACAGAATAATGCATTAAGTTCAGTCGAGTCAAGTCAAGTACTTCTTTATGCCATTCGAAGAAAAACGCGGGTGCCACACATGAATAGCAAGCAAGGGAATACAATCTACACGCAAAAGAGATTGACAGTCTGAGAGCACGCAGTGACGTGCAAAATTCCAGAAGCATTATCTAAATAGAATATATATATTATATTACTTATGGAAGTGCGCTATAAAATGAACAGTATCGCACACATATGATTGTCATGTAATACATTAATAGGCACAGATATAATGATCACTATTTTCATCCTATCCCTTCACAGCCACACCCACATCCATACCCCCCATCTCTACCCTCCTTCACACACACACACACACGCACACATCCACAGAGCCCCCTCTCCACCCAACCCCACCCACACACCCACCCACACACACAAACACACAACACACACACAAACACACACAGGCACACACGCACGCGCGGCGCGCACACACCACCCCAGGCACAACGCCACGCGCGCACGCGCACGCACGCACGTACGCACACACATACACACACACACACACGCACACACGCACCATGCACACACACACACACACCCACACACACACACACACACACACACAACACACCACACACACACACACACACGCACACACACACACACATGCACACACCCACACACACACACACACACACACACACGCACACGCACGGCGCGCGCGCTCGCCACACATACATACACACACACCCACGCGTGCGCCGCAGGCACGCAGGCACGAATAGGCACACACACAACACACACACAACACACACCACACACACACACACACACACACAACAACACACACACACAAACACACACACACCACCACACACACACACACACACACACACACACACAAACACCAGTAGAGTGGCTTCACCACTGCCAAACTTAATGCAAAAAATCAAACTGCGGCGGTGGGACAGTTGCAGCTTTAGGTACAGACCCCCTCCCCCCTCTCCCCTCCCCCCTCTCTCCCCCCCCCCCCCACTACCCCCCCCCCCCCCCCACCTCGCCACCCCCACCCCGGATCGGAGCATCTCTCATGCGAAGCATAAACATCTCCAGAGAGATCGGTTAAAGGGGCGAACGAACAAAGGTGGGGTACACTGTACAGCGTTTTTTGAATCTCACTACGTGTAGTCATAGAGGATCGGGCGCCCCCCCCCCCCCCCCCCCCTTTTAGAAATGCATTTATTATTAATATTATTATACACTGATGCAACAATGGGTTTTCGAGTGCGTGAAGGGAATTTTCGACGGCAAATCGAGATAATTTATTAATGGTTTTGGGTGGTTTTTTTTGTCACCCTCGAAGCATGGACGTTTACAGGCAACGTTGCTGGAAATTCTGAGAGACGGTTGAGCTCATAAATTATAATGAGGTTTTTGAATTTTATTGTTGCCGGTTGTGTTGTGTTGGTGGTTGTGGTGGTGGTGTGGTGGGGGTGGTGGTGGTGGCTGGTTTTTTTTTTTTTTTTTTTTTTTTAGAGTGTGACTACAAAGTGAGAAAGGATATATCAACTCGTTACTCTCCTCGCGCTGGTTTTAGTGAGCAGTTTCTTATACAGTCCTCTTAGTGAGGAGTTCCTCTTACACTCCTGATGCTAAATTTAGTGAGGAGTCTCCCTTACGCTGCTCATGCTGGTTTAGTGACGAGTTTCCTTTTAATCCTGATGCTATTTTCAGTGAGGAGTCTCTCTTACACCCCTCAAGCTAGTTTTAGTGAGAGGTTTCCCTAACGTACCTAGTGGTGGTTTTAAGGTGGAGTTTCTCTTACACACCTAAACGCTATTTTTTAGTGAGGTTTTCTCCGGGGGAAACCTTTTAAAAGCTATTTTTAGTGAGGGTTTCTCTTACACCCCTAAACCCAGTTTTAGTGAGGTTTTTCCTATTTTTAAACCACACCCTCAGCTAGTTTTAGTGAGGTGTTTCTTTACACACCCCATGCTGGGTTTTAGTGAGGTGTTTCTCTTCACACCCCCCATGCTAGTTTTAGTGAGGTTTTTCCCTTTAAACCCTCTGCTATTTTTAATGAGGTGTTTCTCTTCACCCTTAGGGATTTTAAAGGAGGTGTTTCTCTTAAAAATCATGTTTAGTTTTAGGAGGTTTTTCTTTACACACCTCATGCTATTTAGTGAGGGGTTTTTCTTACACACCTCATGCTAGTTTTAATAAAGGTGTTTCTCTTCCCCCCTTGAATTTTTATTTAGGTGTTTCTCTTCACCCTTTTAAGTTTAGTGAGGTGTTTCTCTTCCCACTCCTGATCATACTTCTAGTGAGGTGTTTCTCTTACACCCCTCATCCCAGTTTTAGTGAGGTGTTTTTTTTACACACCTCGTGCTATTTTTAAATGAGGTGTTTTTTACCCCTATGTTTTTTTATGAGGGTTTCTCTTGCACTCCTGATAATACTTCAGTGAGGTTTTTTTCTTCACACCTCATGCAAGTTTTATTGAGGTGTTTCTCTTACCACCCATGCTAGTTTTAGTGAGGTGTTTCCCCCTTGCATTTTTTTCCTTTTGATTGAAAAACTTCTGTGAGGTGTTTTTCTTAAAACCCATGCTAGTTTTTAGGGGGTTTTTCTCTTACAAAACTCATTTTATTTTAATGGGGTGTTTCTTTACACATTGCAAATTTTAGTAAAATGTTTCTCTTCACTCCTGAGTTTCTTTAGTGAATGTTTCTTTTACAACCCTCAGGTATTTTTTAGTGAGGGGTTTCTTTTAACAAATCATCCCATTTTTAAGGGAGGTGTTTCTTTTAAAACCCCTTCGGGCTA
>JABMCL010002212.1:92500-96073 GCA_018857735.1 Alviniconcha marisindica | reverse complement strand
AGAAGAAAAAGAGGAGAAAAGAGGAAGAAAAAGGGAAGGGGGAGGGGGAGGGGGAAGAAAAAGAGACAGACAGACAGACGGGAACAAAACAAAAGAAGACAAGAGGGAAGAGAAAGAAGAGAAGAAAAACCCAGAGAGAAAAAGAGGGAAAAATTTATAAAAAGGAAACAAGGGAGGAAAGGAATGGAGAACTGACACTGACACTAACACATGGTTTATTTTTGAAGGCCCCCGGGACTCATACACAAGGAGGGGGGGGGGTGGGGGTGGGGGGGTGGGGGGGGGGGGGGGTGAACGTATTTTACACTTCAGCACTACCCTTCGACGATCTGATGGCCCGATGTACATTGTTCTGCATACTTTTACCATTTCACATTGTATAGCCATGAGCAAAAAAGATACGTCACATTCGACAGAGTGCTGAATAACTAGCATAAGATACATCACATTCGTACAGAGTGCTGGATAACAGCATAAGATACGTCACATTCGTACAGAGGGGCTGGAAAACCCCCGGGGGCAAAAAGAAAAACGTCACATTCGTACAGAGGCTGGATAACTAGCATAAGATACGTCACATTCGTACAGAGGCTGGAAAACTAGCATAAGAAAACGTCACATTCGTCAGAGGCTGGATAACTAGCATAAGATACGTCACATTCGTACAGAGCGTGGAAACTAGCATAAGATACGTCACTTTCTTTACAGAGCGCTGGATAACAGCATAAGATACGGAAAACCATTAGAAAACCAAAAAATGCTGGATAACTAGCATAAGATACGTCACATTCTTTCAGAGTGCTGAAAACTGGGAAAAACCTATATCCCATTGCTTGACATTTGCACACAAGTACAGGGTTACGAACCCAAACATTTCTTCCTGTGCTTCAAAGCGAAAAAAAAGCAAAACTTGCAATTTTTCCTGTTAAATACTTGGGTTTTCAAATACGGAATTAAGAAAGGGTTCAACATCATTGCAGTAAACCCCCTAAAGGGTATTTATTTTCGGACACCACCCATAAACAGGACATAAAAAACCCAAGAAGTGAATTTCGTTTTTTCCCAAAGGACCCCTGGGCAGAAAGGGGCACGCTTTGTTGCATTTTCAGGTTGGAAGCGGGTTTTTTACGCCAAGTTCGTTTATGCCAAGCCGTAGTTTATCAGAGTATCCCTGAAATTTTTTACGGAGGGATTTTTAAAATACTTTTCTCCTTTGGGGGACTGATTTGAATAAGAGGTATGTTGCAAATCTATCACTGTTTGATATTTTTGTGCTCCATTCTAGTTTAAAAGTTGTAAAATTTTTTTTTCCTGATGGCAGAAAGAAAGGCAGCTTGTTTTTGGTTGGTTTGTGGTTTTTTGGTTGGGGGAAAAGAGAGAAAAGGGGAGAGAGAGAGAGAGAGAGGAGAGGGGGAGGGGAGAGAGAGAGAGAGAGAGAGACTCTCTTTTGCTCCGTCCGTCTGTCCACAGGGGCCAGTGACCATCGATTTCAGCAGGATGAGGCCAAGACACCACCCAAATCCGACCAGACAAGCAACCAACTGACCAGCCAAATGGCCAAGCTTTGAAGGCCGAGAGAATTCCGTTTGTCAGTTATCTGTTCCTTTCGTCTCTGTCCACAGGGGCCAGTGACCATCGATTTTAGTGGGATGAGGCCAGAGCAACATGCAAGTCCACAAAGCCCTTCTGGGCCAGGCTGGGGGGCTTATGCAAATTGTCTGGTGCATGCGTCTCCCAGCATTTACGTCTCAACTTAAGCTTTCTTCCCTCCGCTTCCTGTTTCATGCCTCCGCCATAAGCGGAATATTTATTTATATTCCTCTTCATTCTCCTCTTTCAAGCCGGAAGTGAAAACCCACCTGCATACTAATTTGTTTTTTTCTTCGTTCTCTTTTACACCTACCTATCAACAGCGATGCATGCATTTGGAGAGAGAGAGAGAGAGAGAGAGAGAGAGAGAGAGAGAGAGAGAGAGAGAGAGAGAGAGAGAGAGAGAGAGAGAGAGAGAGAGTGTGTGTGTGTGTGTGTGTGTGGGGTGTGTGTGTGTGTGTGTGTGTGTGGTTGTGTGCGTTGTGTGTGGTGTGTGTGTGTGTGTGTGTTGTGTGTGTGTGTGTGTGTGTGTGTGTGGTGTGTGTGTGGGGTGTGTGGGGGGGGGTGTGTGTGTGTGCGTGCGTGCGTGTGTGTGTGCGCGCGCGCGCGCGCGTATGTCTGGGTACCAATAAAAAACAGTAATACTACTACTAATAAAACAATTTAGAAACGTTTGAGCAGATCCGCCAGCGCAGAAACTTGACATTCTAAATTAATCTCCGCAAAAATCCGGGGGAAACCCCAACCCATCTCCCGAGAAGAAGAGGCATGCATGCAGTTACCGTTCTTGCGAAGAAAGGGCAGGCGATTCATCCGTTGTGCCACCGCAGGGACCAGCGGAAAGGAACAAGGAAGACGTATACACTCACCGAAAGAATACAGGGGAGGGATTTACAAAGCAACACCGCGAGGTTTCGACAGATGTCGATCTTTGTTAGGAATTAGCACCAAAACCCCCAAAGAATAACTCATACTGAGGGCAGAGTTACCTCCCCCCCCCCCCCACACACCACAGACACACAGACACAGACACAACACAACACACACACACACACACACCACGCACGCACAACGCACACTACGCATGCACCACGACACGCACGCACGCACGCACACACAAACACACTACACAACCACACCTACACCACCAAACACACACTCACCCACCACCACCACACCACCACCCTAACAAAATAAATAAATTTGACGAAACACACACGATACCCTGTCGTATTGTTTTGTTTGGTCTGTTCTTGTGTTTTGTGTCGTTTTTTTTGTGTGTGTGTTTTTTTAGTGTGTTTGTTTTTTGTGTGTTGTGTGTGTGTGCGTGTGTGCGTGCGTGCGTTGCTGCGTAGCTGATGCGTGCGTGCGGGCGTGTGTGTGTGTGTGTGTGTGTGTGTGTGTGTGTGTGTGTGTGTGTGTGTGTGTGTGTGTGTGTGTGTGTGTCTGTGTGTGTGTCTGTGTGTCTGTGTCTGTGTGTCTGTGTTTGTTTGTTTTGTTTCTCGTTTGGTATCCGTGTCCACCTTTGTTTGGTGAGTACGTTTTCCTTGTTCTTTGTCACTTCCTTCTCACCAGTAGTCGTTCGCCTTTGACCAGGGACTGTATAGTTACAGTCTAGTTCACTTGTGACCAGGGACAGTATAGTTAGTCTAGTTCACTTGTGACCAGGGACTGTCTAGTTCACTTGTGACCAGGGACTGTGTAATTACAGCTTAGTTCACTTGTGACCAGGGACTGTATAGTTACAGTCTAGTTCACTTGTGACCATGAACTGTATAGTTACAGTCTAGTTCACTTGTGACCAGGAACTGTATAGTTACAGTCTAGTTCACTTTGACCAGAGACTCGTTACAGTCTAGTTCACTTGTGACCAGGGACTGTGTAATTACAGTCTAGTTCATTTGTGACCAGGGACAGTACCCATAATTACAGTCTAGTTCACTTGTGACCAGGGACTGTGTAATTACAGTCTAGTTCACTTGT
>JABMCL010002212.1:80000-82500 GCA_018857735.1 Alviniconcha marisindica | reverse complement strand
AAACTCTCTCTCTCTCTCTCTCTCGCTCTCTCTCTCTCTCTCTCTCTCTCTCTCTCTCTCTCTCTCTCTCTCTCTCTCTCTCTCTCTCTCTCTCTCGCCCCCTCCCCCCCTTCTCTCTCCTTCCTCGCCTATCCTCTCTCTCTCTCGCCCCCACCCCCTCGTCTCTCTGTCTGTCTGTCTGTCTGTCTCTGTCTCTCCGTCTCTGTCTGTCTGTCTGTCTGTCTGTCTGTCTGTCTGTCTGTCTGTCTGTCTGTCTGTTCTCTCTCTCTCTCTCTCTCTCTCTCTCTCTCTCTCTCTCTCTCTCTCTCTCTCTCTCTCTCTCTCTCTCTCTCTCTCTCCACCTTCTCTCTCTACCCTCCTCTCTTTTCTCCCCTCTCTCCCACATCGCTCCACCCCACCCCCCTCTCTCTCTCTCTCGCGCGCGCGCTCGCTCGTTTGCATGATGCATCAGACCATATACAAAACTTACAGGGTCACAGGCTGGATTTTCACGACAAACCACTTTTCTTTTGTCACACAAAGCTTGAAGCTGTGTGGCCATTTCAACAACGAAGGGGGGTCCGGAACAGTCAGGAAATAACCACTCTCCGCGGCTGCCAGCTTTCCCTGTTGGAAGTCAGACCACCAGTTCGCTGAGCGTGTGAATAATTTATGCCGAGTGTGGGTGGGAGGGACACAGATTATGTATAATTATATATATATATATATGGCTCGTCCCATGCTGCTTCCTTTATTAACCCCTTCACTGCCCCAGCCTGTAAAACTTCCGGGCTGAAAGACGAACGGTCCTGACTACAAACAGTATCTTTTCCTGTCCTGTAACACGTCTACTTTCAATGTTATACGTTTTGATGAAAATCCTTTCTTATGTCAGTGCGAAAAAAAAGAAAAATAAATTTAAAAAAAGGCTTGAGGGTTTCAAATTTTTAATTTTTTAATGGACGTTTTCAAGTGACATCACGGCCGTGAAGGGGTTAAGCCTTATGGTTTCTGTGGACGTTAAGCACCATGTTTACTTACTCTGCTTGCTTGGCGGCGAAAAGCGGAGTGATACAGCTTGCCGATAGGCGGGCACTTGTTAGACAGTTAAGTCCACATACAGCGATAGACCAGGTCTAAAAAAATTATACGTTGTGTGTGTTTGGTGTGTTTTTAGCCTTTGTTGCCGTGTTCATCAGTCTACTGTTTTCAGCAGAAATTACAAACAATTAATTAATACGACTGCAGAGACCGTCCTATTTGTTGCTGTACACTGTAAGATAAGGATTCTTGTAAACTTGTAATGGGACAGCAAATAGTGACATAGTTATTGAAAATACAAAAGTGACATATTAAACAAAGTAGTAATTTACGTAATTTACACACACACGCGCACGCACGCACACACACACACACACACACACACACACACACACACACACACACACACACACACACACACACACACACACACACACACACACATACACACACACACACCACACCACACACACACACACACACACACACACACACACACACACACACACACACACACACACACACACACACACACACACACACACACACACACACACACACACATCAAATCGAACAGGTCTGGTCTTGCTCGGTTAGGTCAGTCTAGCTGGTCTGGTCTGTTGTCTTATGTGGTCTAGTCTGTAGTCTAGCCTTGCTTCTAGTCTACGACGCACGCACGCACGCACGCACGCTCACCCACAGGGAGGGAGAGAGGGACTGGGGAGAGACAGAATGAAGGGGAACGAGGTTGCAATAAATAAGTAATTAAATTAAATAAAAAATGTACATGGAAATATCGTTTCAAAGGTCAGAAGATTGCGGCGTTCAGTTACACATTTCGGAGCATAAAATACGATTTTTTTTCCCCCCAACTGCAGCAGCCTGGAGAGCTGAATATTGCGCCTTTGGCCATAAATCACACCGCTTTTAAAGCCAGGCCCGGGCGCTCAGCTAAAACGCTGAGTCAGGAACAAACGCGTCGTTCTTTTGCGGGAAAAATTAAAACACGCCGTTCTTTTGCGGGAAAAATTAAACACGCCGTTCTTGTGCGGGAAAAATTCAACACGACGTTCTTTTACGGAAAAATTAAACACGCCGTTCTTTTGCGGAAAAATTAAACACGCCGTTCTTTTGCGGCGTGTTCTTTTGCGGAAAAATTAAACACGCCGTTCTTTTGCGGGAAAAAATAAAACACGCCGTTCTTTTGCGGAAAAAATTAAACACGCGGTTCTTTTGCAGACTGGAATACGCGGTTCTTTTGAGGAATGGAAAACGTGGTTCTTTTGTGGAATGAAATACGTCGTTCTTTTCGGGCATGGAATACGATGTTCTTTTAGGGGCATGGAATGAGTCGTTCTTTTCGGGCATGGAATACGATGTTCTTTTGGGGAATGAAATACGTCGTTCTTTTGAGGAATGAAATACGTCGTTCTTTTCGGGCATGGAATACTCTGTTCTTTTCGGGCATGGAATATACGTC
>JABMCL010002212.1:65000-67500 GCA_018857735.1 Alviniconcha marisindica | reverse complement strand
TCGGCACTGGTCTCAGCTTGTCCCTAATATGTCAACTGACATCTGGGGACATTAAGCATCACTTCATCATCATCATCATCTTCAACTGAACTGAACTGAACTGAACTGAACCATAGACCGTTATTACTGTGGTAGCTGATGGCTAAAGATCGTCACTGTCTAGTATTTTCTCAACACCGCCAAGCTTTAGGGAGCTATCACCATCGTGTGGTCTGGACTAAGAATCGTCCACCCTCTGACGCAACGGACGGCTGCAAAATATGGCGGCGCCCACGTGTTTGAAGGATTTACCTGATCGTCTTTCTTTCTCTCTCACTCCCTGCGCTGGCTGTCAATAGACGATCTTCGGAAATCCCAGGGACTGCACTCAGTAAGTGCCTACAGGCATGGCCTGTGTGTGTGTATATATATATATATATATTATATATATATATATAATATATATTATATATATATATATAGGTCCAGGCCTGCGGGTGTGCGCAGAGTAGTCACGCTTTGTTGGGGGTACACTGAGCATGTGGGGAAGATGACGGATACCCGTAAACAAAGCGAAAAGGCATCAGAAATGCCGATCAAGCGCTCACTGTTCGTGGGAACATGCAGATCGGATAGTAGGTTCCCCCAGCTGGTAGTCTAGTATAAATTATAACAGGTCCATGCCTGAAGATCTAAACTGTCGCAGATCGGCTCTTCTCAGCTGCCGCCTCCATTCAGGGGACTTCACTCTCCCGGAGTAAGAAAACACTGTCAAGTTATCTTTGCCTGTTATTTCCGGAAATCGTCTATTAACCTGCACCGTTTGGGTGAGCGATGTTCACAGCCATGCAAAAGTTCTGAGCCGTGGGATAAAACTGCCGATCGAAAAAGTGGTGTGCTTCACCCGCGTGTGTTGATTGGCTAGTCGCGGTCTGTCACTCAAATATCGGTTATGTGTTAATAATATAGTTCAGCGGCAGAAGCTCATGGCTCTAGCGAATTACTAGGGAGATAGGAAAGGGGAGTGGGGTAGGAGAGGAGAGTACGTGTATGCAATTGGGAGTGTAGGTGTGTCAGCACGGATGACAGTGGATGTGTGTGTGTGTGTGTGTGTGTGTGTGTGTGTGTGTGTGTGTGTGTGTGTGTGTGTGTGTGTGTGTGTGTTGTGGTGGTGGTGTGGTGTGTTGTTGTTGTTTGTGCGTGCGTGCGTGTGCGTGCGTGCTTGGTGTGTGTGTGTGTTGTGTGTGTGTGTGTGTGTGTGTGTGTGTGTGTGTGTGTGTGTGTGGTTGTGTGTGTTGTGTGTGTGTGTGTGTGTTGTGTGTGTGTGTGTGTGTGTGTGTGTGCTATGCGTGCGTCGTGCGTGCGTGCGTGCGTGCGTGCGTGCGCGCGAGTGGTGTGTGTGTGTGTGCGTGGTGCGTGCGTGCGTGCGCGTGGTGTGGTGTGGTGGTGGTGTGTGTGTGTGTGTGTGTGTGTGTGTGTGTGTGTGTGTGTGTGTGTGTGACTGCCTGTCTGTCTGTCTGCTTTCCCCTAAAATTAATGCGAAAACACTGAGTGCGGGGATAGTGCTCGCATGCGAATCAAGCTGGCGAACACTTAACTTTGCATCGACGCCTAGCAATTACACGCATAAAACGCACAAGTAAAGCACCTTTTGTCAGGGAAGAACAAGGCAGCGCCAGATGGCGGGTTATGTATCTGGCATTACCACACACGGTGCAACTCGTCTGGGTTCGATCCCCGTTCCTTCTACTTTAGCTTCTTCTTCTTCTTCTTCTTCTTCTTCTCGAACCTATCCAGCTGGCGGTCGTGGAGAAGACTTCAGAAAATGCAATTTGAAACATCTGGCTTAGGTCTGTAAAGGAACAGTGCGTATCCAGCACACACACACACACAAAAACGTCGAAGAAGCAGAGCGCATCGAACGAAAAGAAAGAAGGAAGGGGAGAAAAACAAAAAAATGCAGAAACAGCAGTCCCAACGTCCTAAGAGTTGATTAACCTGCCTCCGATTCCATCGCTGTGCAAACGGTAAGCGCCTCAAACCCAGCGGGTCATTTGTCATGGTCTCTTCAGCACGAGATATTAGTCTGGGCTCTGTATTAAGTATTAGATTAAGCGAGAGACGGGGCGAGGGAGGAGGGAGAGAGAGGGGGTGGGAGGGAGAGGAGAGAGGGGTGGGAGGGAGAGAGGGAGGGGGAGAGAGAGGGGAGGAGAGAGGGGGGAGGAGGGAGAGGGAGGGAGAGAGAGGGGAGGAGGAGGGAGAGAGGGAGGGAGGAGAGAGAGAGGGGGAGAGAGGAAGGGAGAGAGAGAGGGGGGTGAGGAGAGAGAGGGAGAGAGAGAGGGAGGAGGAGAGAGAGAGAGAGGGGGGGGAGAGGGAGGGGAGAGAGAGAGGGAGGGAGGAGAGAGAGAGAGGGGGGGGGGAGGGAACGAGGGAGGGAGGAGAGAGAGAGAGGAGGGAGCGAGAAGGAGAGAGAGACAGGACGAGGGCAGAGAGAAGACAGACAGAAGAGAGAGAGAGAGAG
>JABMCL010002212.1:50000-55000 GCA_018857735.1 Alviniconcha marisindica | reverse complement strand
AAAGAAGCTGAAGGGTTTCAAGTTTCGAACTGTTATTGGTCGTTTTCAACAACTGACATCATGGCAGTGAAGGGGTTAAGGTAGTACTGTGCCAACGCCAAACTCCGAGGCCAAGCGAGGGCAACAAATGATGCCTGGCAGTGAAGGGGTTAAGGTAGTACTGTGCCAACGCCAAACTCCGAGGCCAAGCGAGGGCAACAAATGATGCATGGCAGTGAAGGGGTTAAGGTAGTACTGTGCCAACGCCAAAGTCCGAGGCCAAGCGAGGGCAACAAATGATGCCTGGCAGTGAAGGGGTTAAGGTAGTACTGTGCCAACGCCAAACTCCGAGGCCAAGCGAGGGCACTAAATGATGCATGGCATTACTATTACCCTGTGAATAGTACCTGTGTGGTAACAAGGGAAGGAGGAGGGGCAAACGGGGGGGTCGGGAAGTGAGGGTGAGGGTGAGGGACCGGTTTACGACATCCTTCCTTCAACCACTGCCGTATTTAGTTACGCCATAGGTCCCAGAAAACTGTCAGCTAACGAACAGTTTTTTTTTTTTTTGGTGCTCAAACAGCAGTACGTTTGTTACACATAACTCAAATAAAACAAGGCGTGTCATTTATAGCCGCCCTCAAAGTTTGCAGCAGCACAAATAAAACCACAATCGTTTGAATCGACAGGAACTTTTTTTTTTTTTTACCCGGGGTGGATGCGTCTCATGTTTCCGTGCGTGCTTGGGCGCTAGGCCGCTTCCACAGTCTTATCAGTACCCAAACCTTTCGGAGGGCGCTGACCGCGTCGGTGGACAGCTGCGCGGAGATAAAGAGTGCCCCTTCAGTTTCGTAACTAAAACAAAAAGTGAGCCGGTTTGGCACCTCCATACCCCCCCCCCCCGCCCCCCCCCCCCGCCCTAACTGAACCAGTAACGGTTTCTGTGGACGGTAAGCCATGTTTTACTGCTTACACAAATCTGGAGAGTTTGGGGGCAAGGCCGGAAAGCGATGCTGGGCAGTGGGGATCGCCACCCGAGCACCGCTTTCCGGCACCTTCCCCCAAACTCTGCCAGATTTGGTTACCACTGAAGGGACTCTTTATCTCCGCGCAGCTGTCCACCGACGCTGTCAGCACCTTCCGAAAGGTTTGGGTACTGATCACACTTCCAGCATCGCTTTCGAACCTTCCTCCAAACTCTGCCAGATTTGGTTACGCCACTGAAGGCACTCTTTATCTCCGCGGCAGCTGTCCACCGACGCTGTCAGCACCTTCCGAAAGGTTTGGGTACTGATCACACTTCAGCATCGCTTTCCGGCACCTTCCTCCGAACTCTGCCAGATTTGGTTACGCCACTGAAGGGGCACTTTATCTCCGCGCAGCTGTCCACCGACGCTGTCAGCACCTTCCGAAAGGTTTGGGTACTGATCACACTTCCAGCATCGCTTTCCGGCACCTTCCTCCGAACTCTGCCAGATTTGGGTACGCCACTGAAGGGGCACTCTTTATCTCCGCTCACCTGTCCATCGACGCTGTCTGCGCCCTCCGAAAGGTTCGGGTACTAATATGACTGTGGAAGCAACATAGCGTCCAAGCACGCACGTAAGCATGAGACGCATCCATCCCGGGTTAAAAAAAAAAAGTTCCGTCTCGTTTCAAATGATTTTGGTTTTATTTGAGCTGGCGTAAGCAACATGGTCAGTTATAAAACAAACGTCTGATAGAATCTGAGTTGTTTGTAAGAACCTTACTACTGCTTGAGCACCAACAAAAAACTGCTCGTTAGCTGACAGTTATCTGGACCCTATGGCGTAACTAAATACGGCAGTGGTTGAAGGAAGGATGTCGTAAACCAATGCTTGAAGTTTGGGTGGGATCCAGACTCCAAGTACTGTGGTTCACGACATCGTACCTCCACGGAGAAAGGTGTCGGAAAGCGAGGCTGGGAGTGTGGGTGAGTGGTGGGATCGAGGCAGAGTTCTGAGAGGTCAGAGTGCAGTCAGAACAACGTCGCTTGCTCTGGACTGCTTCGTGTTGCTGGTGTGGTGTTACTTATCTTGTCTGGTGTGGTGTTACTTATCTTGTCCGGTGTGGTGTTACTTATGTTGTCCGGTGTGGTGTTACTTATGTTGTCTGGTGTGGTGTTACTTATCTTGTCCGGTGTGGTGTTACTTATGTTGTCCGGTGTGGTGTTACTTATGTTGTCTGGTGTGGTGTTACTTATCTTGTCCGGTGTGGTGTTACTTATGTTGTCCGGTGTGGTGTTACTTATGTTGTCTGGTGTGGTGTTACTTATCTTGTCCGGTGTGGTGTTACTTATGTTGTCTGGTGTGGTGTTACTTATGTTGTCTGGTGTGGTGTTACTTATATTGTCCGGTGTGGTGTTACTTATGTTGTCTGGTGTGGTGTTACTTATGTTGTCTGGTGTGGTGTTACTATGTTGGCCCGTGTGATGTTCTGTGATGTTACTTATGTTGTTCCGTGTCTTATGTTGTCCCGTGTGGTGTTTCTGTCGTTGTCCGGTATGGTGTCACTTATGTTGTCCCGTGTGGTGTTACTAATGTTGTCCGGTGTGGTGTTACTTATGTTGTCCGGTGTGGTGTTACTTATATTGTCCGATGGGATGTTACTTATGTTGTCCGGTGTGGTGTTACTTATATTGTCCGATGGGATGTTACTTATGTTGTCCGGTGTGGCGTTACTTATGTTGTCTCGCGTGGTGTTACTGATGTTGTCCTGCGTGCTCAAGGTATCAGTTTAATTCATCGTCATGGCTTCATTGCCACGTACGTGACAGGTGAATTTTTATATTTTATTAAAACGAAAAAGAAAAGAAGAAAAAACGAAAAAAAACGCACACACCTGTAAGTAAGTAATTTGATGTTTTACGCTCAGTCAACCATTACGGTTATATCAGGGCGAAAAAGAAAAAAAAACACAAAAACCACACACCTGGACTGTAAGTAAGTAAGTAACTTGGTGTTTTACGCTCAGTCAACCATTACGGTTATATCAGGGCGAAAAGACAAAAAAACAAAACAACAAAACAACGAGAAGGAAAAAACAACAAAATTCAAATGATTATTTTTTTTTTAAATGAAGAAAAAAAAAAAAAAACTGGACTGTAAGTAAGTAAATAAGTAACTTGGTGTTTTACGCTCAGTCAACCATTACGGTTATATCAGGGCGACAAAAACAAACCCCAAAAAACGAAAACAAAAACAAAAAACAATTTATTTATTTTTTAAACACAAAAAAAAAAACGCACACACCTGGACTGTAAGTAAGTAAGTAACTTGGTGTTTTACACTCAGTCAACCATTACGGTTATATCAAGGCGAAAAAAAGAGGGGAAAAAACAAACAAAAAAACACACACACCTGGACTGTAAGTAAGTAAGTAAGTAACTTGGTGTTTTACACTCAGTCAACCATTACGGTTATATCAAGGCGAAAAAAAGAATAAAAACACACACACACACACACACACACACACACACACACAAAAAAAAAAAAAACTGGACTGTAAGTAAGAAAGTAAGTAACTAGGTGTTTTACGCTCAGTCAACCATTACGGTTATATCAGGGCGAACACATGGACTAGCTGAGTCACCAGTGACGCTTAGAGCATTAATAACATTAGAGATTATTTCTGGCGCCCCATTTCCGATGTGCTGACTCACGGCGCTTACGCAAAAAGCATCGACAATTAAGAGGGAAGGAGGATGGGTGGTGGTGGTGGTGGTGGTGGTAAAAACGAAGTAAAGTACGTACGCACTTACACAACTACTCTATGCACCCAAAATCCATAACCACTCTCTCCCCCAACCTACTTATATACACACACACACACCCTCTCTGTCTCTGTCTCTGTTTTCCTTTCTTCCCCTTCTTCTTCCTCTTCTCTCTCTCTCTCTCTCTCTCTCTCCCCTCTCTCTCTCCCCTTTTCTTGTTCAGCCTCCCCTTCTTCCCCTACTTTCGTTATTCAGTCCCCCCCCCCTCTCTCTCTCTCTTCTCTTCTCTCTCTCTTTCGTTCAGTCCTCCCCTCTCTCTCTCTCTCTCTCTCTCTCTCTCTCTCTCTCCTCTCTCTCTCTTTGTTCAGTCCTCCTCTCTTCTCTCTCTCTCTCTCTCTCTCCTCTCTCTTCTCCTCTCTCTCTCTCAGTTCAGTCCCTCTCTCTCTCTCTTCTCTCTCTCTCTCCTCTCTCTCTCTCTCTCTTCTCTTTCAGCCCCCTCTCCTCCTCTCTCTCATTGTTTTCTCCCCTCTCTCTCTCCTCATCTCTCTCTTCCTTCTCTTCTCTCTCTCATTGTTCAGTCCTTCTCTCTCTCTCTCTCTCTCTCTCCTCTCTCTTCTCTCTCTCTCTCTCATAATGTATAACTGAGTGATTTTTGCATGTGTACATTTGGAGATGTGAACACGCTATGTTTTGTGTGTAAATTTTCATGTATAAAATTTCACTCACTCATTCGTGCCTATATGTATATATATATATATATATATATATATATATATATAAATGATGCCTGTGATTTTATATCTACTCATCAGTAGCTTAGCAAGGACTAGTTGTTAGGCTTTTGACTGAACCTAAACTACAATCCTCGTAAAATAAAGTTATCGAGTTCTAGTCGCGGGTTCGAATCCCTGCAGGAGCGTCGGGAGTATTTTCTTCTCCGGGGTCAGCTTTCTGTGCTGACTCTTATTTCGGTATCCGTTTCCACCCCCGTGTTACCGCAGTAGCACGTAAAGATCCGGTCATTCTGCCAAAGTGCAGGTGGCAGGTTACAGATAAACACGCATACACCTTACGTAGTGGCTTTGCATGAAGTAACATGGTGCATGGTTGTATGGTTTTACACAGAACTTGCGCCGAGACGGCTGCAGTTTCATGTGGCACCAGCCTTGCCAGCGCTGTAAGTACACCACTTCGGTGGATATTTAAAAAACGCGCTATAAAAAGCTGGTCACTCATGTAGAACCACATGCGAGCGCAGTGAGTCTGCTCAAGAGAGCGGAGAATAGCG
>JABMCL010002212.1:42500-45000 GCA_018857735.1 Alviniconcha marisindica | reverse complement strand
TCACGTTTGCTTGGTTCAGTCCACTCACGTTTGCTTGGTTCAGTCCATTCACGCTTGGCTGGTTCAGTCCACTCACGTTTGTTTGGTTCAGTCCATTCACGCTTGTTTGGTTCAGTCCATTCACACTTGCTTGGTTCAGTCCATTCACGCTTGCTTGGTTAGGTCCACTCACAGGATCCGCAGGCAAGACGCGCTTTCTGTGGCACTGGACACAGTCATCCGCCCTTCAGCTCCACCAGTGCAGAACTGCAGCCGTGTAGGGAGCGATCCGTCAAACGAAAATCCGCACACAAACAAACAACACACACCACAACACACAAACTGCGGCGTGGGACTGCTGTCGGAAACAGGGTTTGGCTTTCCCGCTTTCTGACTGTCGCGGCGCAGAGAGTCATAAAACCGCCAGCTGGCCCGGTCGTGGAGAGAAATGTCAGCTCCACAATTACGCCACAGTTCGTGCTGTCGTCGGTGAGGTGCTGATCAGGGTGACTCGAAACGCACCGAAAGAGGTCCCGCAGCGGTGCTCTGAAGAGTAGAGGGTGATGGAAGCTGGCTTCAATACTGCCCTCAGACACCACAGTGTGTGATGTGTGTTGGAAGCAGGCTCCAATACCACAGTGTGTGATGTGTGTTGGAAGCTGGCTTCAATACCGCCCTCAGACACCACAGTGTGTGATGTGTGTTGGAAGCAGGCTTCCAATACCACAGTGTGTGATGTGTGTTGGAAGCAGGCTTCAATACCGCCCTCAGACACCACAGTGTGTGATGTGTGATGGAAGCTGGCTTCAATACCGCCCTCAGACACCACAGTGTGTGATGTGTGTTGGAAGCAGGCTCCAGTACCACAGTGTGTGATGTGTGATGGAAGCTGGCTTCAATACCGCCCTCAGACACCACAGTGTGTGATGTGTGTTGGAAGCTGGCTTCAATACTGCCCTCAGACACCACAGTGTGTGATGTGTGATGGAAGCTGGCTTCAATACTGCCCTCAGACACCACAGTGTGTGATGTGTGATGGAAGCTGGCTTCAATACTGCCCTCAGACACCACAGTGTGTGATGTGTGTTGGAAGCTGGCTTCAATACTGCCCTCAGACACCACAGTGTGTGATGTGTGTTGGAAGCAGGCTCCAATACCACAGTGTTTGATGTGTGTTGGAAGCTGGCTTCAATACTGCCCTCAGACACCACAGTGTGTGATGTGTGTTGGAAGCTGGCTTCAATACTGCCCTCAGACACCACAGTGTGTGATGTGTGTTGGAAGCTGGCTCCAATACCACAGTGTCTGATGTGTGTTGAAAGCTGGCTTCAATACTGCCCTCAGACACCACAGTGTGTGATGTGTGTTGGAAGCTGGCTTCAATACTGCCCTCAGACACCACAGTGTGTGATGTGTGTTGGAAGCTGGCTTTCAATACTGCCCTCAGACACCACAGGTGGTGTGGAGGGGCTGTGTGTTGGAAGCAGGCTCCAATACCACAGTGTTTGATGTGTGTTGAAAGCTGGCTTCAATACTGCCCTCAGACACCACAGTGTGTGATGTGTGTTGGAAGCAGGCTCCAATACCACAGTGTTTGATGTGTGTTGAAAGCTGGCTTCAATACTGCCCTCAGACACCACAGTGTGTGATGTGTGTTGGAAGCAGGCTCCAATACCACAGTGTTTGATGTGTGTTGAAAGCTGGCTTCAATACTGCCCTCAGACACCACAGTGTGTGATGTGTGTTGGAAGCAGGCTCCAATACCACAGTGTTTGATGTGTGTTGAAAGCTGGCTTCAATACTGCCCTCAGACACCACAGTGTGTGATGTGTGTTGGAAGCAGGCTTCAATACTGCCCTCAGACACCACAGTGTGTGATGTGTGTTGGAAACAGGCTTCAACACTGCTCACAGACAGCAGTGTATGTGATGGAAACAGGTTCCAACACTGCTCACAGACGGTAGTGTATGTGATGGAAACAGGTTCCAACACTGCTCACAGACAGCAGTGTATGTGATGGAAACAGGTTCCAACTGCTCACAAACAGTAGTGTGTGTGACGGAAACAGGATCCAAATCCGCCCACAAGCTTACTCACTGCACGGTTCCACTTGCGAGGTGTATGCATGAATGTCCCATCACTGACATCCACACACCCACACACACACGCACCCGCGCACACACACATACATACACATAAACCTATTCTCTCAGCCTCCTCTTGATCACACACCCCAGTCAGCCAAACCAACCGCTGGAACCTCACTGCATCACTGTGAGTCCTACGGTCTAAAAGCAGTACGCGCAGATACACATATATATATAATTATATGTAAACCATGCCATAAACCATCACAGAACTAATCAGTCACCCTAAGACCAGACTAACGGGGTGAGTTTTTTTAATCAGTCATAATGGAGTAAGCACGTGACACACAGAACTGCTAGGTCCCTGTACAACCACACTGACAGAACACCAGCGGAAGTCGATCAGTCATGCCACCGTCACGAACATTAAAACT
>JABMCL010002212.1:35000-37500 GCA_018857735.1 Alviniconcha marisindica | reverse complement strand
GTCTTGTGACTCTGTCCTCACAGTTAATGAACCCTTAAAATGGCTCTCATCACTGCCCACCTTAATGCAGGAGTCATTCTGGTGGTGACAGTGTACCGATAGGTATATAATCCCCCCCCCCCCCCCTCCCCCCCATCCCCCTTCTCCCCGTCCCTAATAAGCCGTACGGTTTCTGTGGACGTTAAGCACCATATTTACTTACTTACTTACTGGTCACACGAAAGAAAAAGAGAAGAAAAAACAAACAACAAAAAACAAAAGGACAACACACCAACCGTCAACGAAAAGGTGTGTGTGTGTGTGGGGTGGTGTGTGTGTGTGGTGTGTGTGTGTGGTGGTGTGGGGGGGGGGGGGGAGGGGACGCAGAAATCTGCCCGATGGCGGAAATGGTCTGGCCGCTTAGAGGCCAGATGGCCGTATCGGGTGACGGCCAGCCATGGTCACTGACAGACGCCTCGTGGTGTTAATGAGAATTTAACGACTCGTGGTTCACGTTCTGCGCGACGGCGGAAAGTGCAAACGGTCCCTTAGTGACTGATTAACGGGCAGAAAAGAAAAAAGACCAAAGCCCCGGTATGACCGTCCCAAGTGTCGTAATCCTTCTGCAACTTTTTTTTTTTTTCTTCCAATCTCGCCGCCGACCACTGACAGGAAGGACCTAAAGTTTTCGGGGCACCCTGGGGAATTGCCCAATGGCGGGGGGGGGGGGGGGGGGGGGGGGGGGTCCCGTCTCCCGGGCTTTTTCGGCGGTTCCGCGGTCGAGCCTTCACTCTTTCGTCCCCTTCCCCCCCCCCCCCCCCCCCCCCCCTCCCCCTCTCCCCACAAAGTCCCCGTCCCTAATAAGCAACCTCGCTTCTGTGGACGTAAAGCAACATGGTTACGGTTAAGGGGGTGGGCGGAAGGGGGTAGGGGGTTATGGGACTGGTCAAACTCCAAGCACTGGTTTACGACATCCTTCTTTCAAGGCACTGTTTTACGACATCCTTCCTTGGAGAAAGGTGTCGGAAAGCGATGATCGGAGGGTGGGGACTGGTTAGTTTCCGTCGCCCATAGGAGAGCGGGATTTTGGGACTGGTTAGTTTTTGCTGCCCGTAGACTGGTGATTTTTGGTAGTACATAGGAGGGGTGGCGGTGGGGGGTGGGACTGGTTCGTTTTTGTCACCCATAGGAGGGGAGGGTTAGTTTTCGTCGTACATAGGTGTGTGGGGTGTGTGGGTGGGATTTTGGGACTAGTTTGTTTCTGTCGCCCACTGGAGGGGTTGGGGGGTGGGACTGGTTAGTTTTCGTCGTACATAGGTGGGTGGGGTGGGTGGGTGGGATCGCCCACTGGAGGGGTGGGGGTGGGACTGGTTAGTTTTTGTCACCCATGGGAGGGTTGGGGGGATTTGGGACTTTGCTGGGATTAAGAGGAAGGGTAGGTTGGGACTGGTTAGATTCCGTCTCCCACAGGAGGGGGTGGATGGGGGTAGGGATCGGGGCGAAGGGACCTGAGGGATTGGGGGGATTGGGAACAAGGAGGGGCGGAGGGGTTGGGACTGGTTAGTTTTCGTTGCCCCTGTGACCAAAAGGGGGGGGGGGGGGAGGGAGGGGGAGAGGGAGGGGGGGGGACTGGTTAGTTTTCGTCGCCCATAGGAAGGGGTGTGGGGCTACTGGTTACTTTCCGAGGCCCGCAAGAAGGGGTGGTGGGGTTGGGACTGGTTAGATTTTGTCACCTATGAGGAAATGAAGCACATTCGTAAAGTGTAAAATGATGCGCTAATAATAACAACAAAATAACAATAAATAATTATTGTCAAACGCTATTCTCTCAATTTAGCTCACTGGAGCATTGCAGACTTCCCCCTGACCTAAAACATTCGTATTCGTGCGCGCGAGCTGATTACTGTTACATACTACTGCTACTGCTACTGCTACTACTACTACTTATAATAATGATAATAATAATAATAATAATAATAATAATAATAATAATAATAATAATAGGCACAGAAGAACAAGAAGAAGAAGAAGAGTAACAATCATCATCATATTTACGCATTTATTTATTATTTATTTATTTATTTTTCTGCTTTTCTGTTTGTTTGTTTAAATGTAGCTTCTTGAGCCATCTCTCTCTCTCTCTCTCTCTTCTCTCTCTCTCTCTCTCTCTCTCTCTCTCTCCATGTTTATCCTTTGCATACTGATGAACAATAAAGACGGATTTGATTATTTGATCATCATAGTAACATTAACAACAAGACGGACAATAATAACAATAACAACAGCAAACAACAATACTAATATCAACAACACGAACAATAATAACAACACCAATCAACAATACTAATATCAACAACAACAACACGAACAATAATAACAACACCAAACAACAATACTAATATCAACAACAACAACACGAACAATAATAACAACACCAAACAACAACACTAATATCAACAACAACAACACGAACAATAATAACAACACCAAACAACAATACTAATATCAACAACAACAACAC
>JABMCL010002212.1:0-5000 GCA_018857735.1 Alviniconcha marisindica | reverse complement strand
CAAATCTTGATCGGGGCCAAAATTTTGTATGGTGATGCCCTCATTTCCCGAAAAAAATCATTTTCGATGTTCAAAGGTTCCCAAAACCAAAAATCGTTTCTACTAGGGTTTTAAAATACTGAAAATTTTTCAATCCCCAAAATTTGGGTTTTAGGTACATCATCACAAAGGGCGGGTAAGACACCGTGAAAAGATGTTCTTGCTTTTACACAGGGGGTGAGACAGAAATATGGCTTGGGGGGGCTGTGGACTAGGTTTCCCGCCACCTTTGGGTTCCCGAATCTAAAGCAGGGGGCAATACCGGTTTTTTTCCCAAACAAAAAATGTTGGGAAAAAACATTGCTTTTGTAATGAAATAACTTGTTTATTAATTTTTTTTTGGGCAATGGTTCAAGTGTGTTATTCTTATACCCTTTTTTTACTTGTGGGTGATGGCCACATAACCTGGGGAAGATTACTAATTAAGGCGATTGGTTATTAACTTTAGAAAGCAAAAAAACAAATATCCCTCTGACATGTATATTTTTATATACGGGTTTAGACCAAGTTAGTGCCCCAAGGCCCCCCCCCCCCCCCCCCCCCCCCCCCCCCCCCCCCCAAAATTTTTAAAAAATAAGGAAAAGAAATGTGTTTTTAAATTTTGTGCATTTGACTTCGGGAAAAAAAATTTTAAACCAAAATCGTTAAAGTGGCCGGATAAAAAAAAAAATTAAAAAAAAGTTTAAAGGGAAAAATTTCCTTATTAATTGGGGAAAAATTGTATAATAAAAAAGGGGGAAAAGTCAAAAATGGCCACTGGCCCCCAAAAATTAACCAAAATTTCCCGCCACCCCCGTCAACTTATGTCCTATAAATTTAAATTTAAAAAAGGATGTCAAACTTTATTTTCCAAAAAAATAGCATTAAAAAAATTTACATTTGAAATTTTTTCCCTCTATGTCACAATTTTGACCAGTTTTTTTAAGGCCATTATATATATATATATAAAAAAAAAGAGAGAGAAAAGGGGAGAGAAAAGGGGGAAGAGAGAAAAGAGGGGAGGGGGAAAAGAGAGAGAGAGAGGGGGAAAAAGAAAAAAAACACACACACACACACACACACACACACCCCACACACACACACAAAAACACACACACACACACAAAAGACCCAAGACAATAGAATTTATTGCTTCAGGCTATAAAGCCTCTTAAGCCAAAGACAAACGGAACCCAATACCGAATGCAAACAAACAGTTGAGAGAGAGAGAGAGAGAGGAGAGAAGAAAGGGGGGAGAAGAAGAGAGAGAGAGAGAGAGAGAGAGGGGGGGGGGGGGACCCACACACACACACACACACCCCACACACACACACACACACACACACACACACAAATGACAATGACAATAGAATTTATTGCTTCAGGCTATAAAGCCTGTTAAGCAAGACAAACGGAACCCAATACCGAATGCAAACAAACAATTGAGAAGAGAGAGAGAGAGAGAGAGAGAGAGAGAGAGAGAGGGGAAGGACACAGTATGGGAGGAGAGGGGCACACACACACACACACACACACACACACACACACACACACACCACACACACAGCCACACAACAAGAAATGAAAATTTGAATTTTATTGCTTTCAGGCTATAAAGCCTCTTAAGCAAGACAAACGGAACCCAATACCGAATGCAAACAAACAGTTTGAACAAATTGACACGGAAAGCACGGCAATGAATTTTTATAGTCCAGCATTTCAGTGACCTATGTCACATTTTGTATTGCGAGAGTGTCACAGTGTCATCATGAGAGACGGGCGGTCCCCACAGTTGAACGCTGAACGTCAGCAGGTCAGCCCAGGTAAAACTGGATCAGGTCTCGCAAGATGTGTACCCTTCTCTCGGCACGTGCGCGTGTCTCCGTGATCCCCTTGCCGAGTTGCTTCCACCTGTGAGGTTGTACAGATAGCACACTCCTCGGCAGCATGTTCCTGGCTTCTTGCTTAACGAACCAGTAGTGCACGCCACACCCACTTGTCGCTTTACGATCGAATTCGAAAACGAGATCATCAGACTCACAGAGGATCAACTCTTCGCCATCCCTGTTGTCCAGTGCCACTTTGGAAAATGACCGATTTCTATTTGGGTCTCTCGATCGTCGCTGGACGGATCTGTCGGTTAAAGTTGCAACATAGTCTTTTACTATGTCTACACTGAACCCAGCGTCACGCCCTTTTGGGTGAATCGTTCATCTAACTCAGCAGTGGATGAGTCAGACTGTCATCACACGCCGCAAAAAGAAGCGGCTCTGGTTACAAAAGTCATGCGGGTTTTGGGCACATCTGACCCATTTTCACTGTCGTGTTTGCTGCTGCTGTCAGTCGTGATTTCCGTGCGTGCAGGTCGACACTTGTCTGTGGCGGTGTCCTGTGTTGTCATTTGAAGGTTAGTGTTCAGGAAGAAAACGTCAAGGAGGGAAAGTCAAAATTATTGCCACCTGCCTGATCTGCTTTTGTTGACTGTTCATTTCGTAGCCTGGATCTTTCCTGGTCCCTTCGAATCTGGCTAGGGGGCTTCCTTCTGAAGACTGGCTTTGGGTGTTGTGCGAATCCGCCATGTTTGCTGATGAAGAGTGGGCGTGGGGTTTGAGTCGCAAGACGATAACGGTGCTGTCCCCCTCTCCGACGACCTTCCAACTGGAAACGTTGTTGTCTGCGAGCAGGGCTTTTAGAGCTGTCTCCGCAGCTGCTGGTAGTCCAGCAACCGGCATTCTGAAGCGTGTAACTGATCAAACAGTTGCCAGCAATTTCAATGTCCGCCCTGCAGGTTGCACGCCAGGTCACGTGACCGAAGAGAGAGAGAGAGAGAGAGAGAGAAGAGAGAGAGGAGAAGACGACAGACAGACAGACAGACAGAAAGGGAAAAAGAAGAACAAGAGAGGGGGAAAACACACAAACAAAAAACAAGACAACAGAGCAGGGAGACGAGACACAAACCCCCAAGACCCGGGCGCGGCCCCACACACAACAGCACCACCAACCACCACCACGCAACACCACCACCACCAAACCCCCACCACACACACACACACACACACAAAACCCCACACACACACGACGCACATAAGCTGGCATGACCGCCAGGTGAGATGACGTAGCGTCGTGTGTCTATGGCAACACGTCAATAAGACGTCTTTTTTTTTTTTTTTTGGGGTCTATGGCCAGTTGGTTGGGGTGTTTGGGGGAAGGGGGGTTGGCGTCTGTGTGTCTTGGGGGGTTTAGGTTGTGTGTTTGGCCCGTTAGGGGTCTGTGTGTTATGGAACAAAGGTAAAAAAAAGACGGGGCCGGGGAAAGGGCAAAAAACGTCAATAAGACGTCTTTTCCCCTTTTGTGTGTTGTGTGTGTGTGGGGGTGGGGTGTGTGTGTGTTGTGTGTGTGTGGGGGGGAGAGGGGGAGAGAGAGGGGAGAGAGAGGAGAGAGAGAGATGGGAAGACGAAAAGGAAAAAGGAGAGAGAGACTGATTGATTGATTGATTGATTAAATTGAAAGAAGAGATGGGAGAGAGAAGAGAGAGAGAGAGAGGAGAGGGGGAGAGAGAGAGAGAGAGAACTCGAACTCGAAAACTTTTTTACAAGGATTGTAATTTAGGTTCAGTCAAAAACCCGTCTAAAACTAGTCCTTGCTAAGCTACTGATAAATAGATATCAAATTACAGGCATTACTTATATACATAATGTAGGGTGAATTGAAGTGGAGGGAACAGAGAGAGGGGGGAAAAGAGACAGGGGGGATGGTCCCGACGGGGGCCCTGATGACACAGGAGACAAAAAAAAAGATGAAAAAGAGAGAGAGAGAGTGTCGGAAGAAATCTAGCGATGTTTATGGACAATCTGCTTGTACACAGTTTGCATGACTCAGTTATGTATCTGATGTATCGCCAACTCCGGCCAGGCTTGAATCGTTAGCTGTCAAGGTGTTATTGACCTAGGCGTCATTTACATCTATACATTTACCTGTCGATTTAAATACGGGTTGGGCACATGCGTTCAGCCAAGGAGCGATTTATTTTGATGCATTCATTTCACACGTAACTGCCTTTTCTTTGCGTGTGGGGAAAAGCAATAATCTATATCGATGCAAAACAAAAACGTTCACTTTGAGCAGAACTAAGAGGAAGGGTAGTTTCAACCCCACACCCCACACACACACACCACACAACACACAACCACACACACCACACACACACACCACAACACTCAAACACACCACACACACACACACACCCCAACACACACACACCACACACACCACACACAAAACACAACAACAAACAAACCAAAAAAACAACCCCCAACCTGCCAATTTTCTGCCTGTCTGCCTTTTTCTGTCCCCCTGTTCTTTCTCCCCCTTCTCTTCTCTTCTCTTCTCTCTCTCTCTCTCTCCTCTCTCTCTCTCTCTCTCTCCCTCAAGGCCGCTTTTCACAACCCGCAAATTAAATTTTTTCCTGTGTAAAAAATTTATTCACTAGTCACTATTAGTAAAAGGTTTTTAAAAAGGAACTTTGATTTTCTTTGTTAAATTTTGGGGAATTCAAAAAGTGCCTTTTTTCCCCCCACATCTCTCTATCTTTTCCCCTGTCTGTCTTTGTCTCTGTCTGTCTGTCGTCTCCTCTTGTCTCTGTCTGTCCCTTTTCCCGGGGCTCCTGTCTCTGTTGTCTTTTTGTTAAGCCTTTTGTGCAAAAAAACTTCAGTTCATCGGAACATTTTTATTCTTCACCCCCCCCCCCCCCCTTTTTCCCCCCCCCTCCCCCCCCCCCCCCCAAACTTTAGTTAATGTTTTTGCTAGAGACAAAAAGTGATCATTAAATACCTCCGCAGTTAAATCTTGGTATATTCTGTTTACAAGAGAAATTTTTGGTAAGAGCATTCAGAGCTTTCCAAACCAAGCAAGTGTTGTCAGTTTGGTTGGACAAATTTTCTCAAAATATGTCTTTTTTTGCCTGACAAATATTTCACATGTCT
>JABMCL010000404.1:92500-99835 GCA_018857735.1 Alviniconcha marisindica | reverse complement strand
AGTGTGGTCAGTGTGCGCGTCTGTGAGCGTGCCTCAGTGTTTTCGTCATGTCGGTACATGTGTACAACTTCTGTCTCCCCTTATCTTTTGTCTAGTGTCTGTTTTAAGTGGCATATGTGCATAGTGTGCATAGTGAAACGGCACACCTACCTCTGAGGAGCGGACAAGCAACTGACCAAACACTAACACAGGTTTTTTTCTGGATACCAAGGTCGGTCGATTGTTGTGATTTTGAACACAACGCGAGGAACACTAAAGGCACACTACATGAGTGTCTCTCCTCGGCAATCTCCAGCCTCCCCCTGAACCTAGAATGAGGAACGGGCCGCAGGTCCGGCTACATATGTATGCGAAGTAGAAGGCATATGAAGAACAATCACTCCAGTGCTATTTTCCATAAGGGAAGTCACTCTACGTTTGTTGACTGGGGCGATAAGGCACGTCCAGCCCCCTCTTTGTAACCTTTCGCCAGCACCTCTTCGGAGACAACTCGGTGTCAAACAGTTTAACCGCCCATCCAGTTGCAACCGCGGTATTCAACCAAAGAAACAACGCCAGTATGTCGGCAGTTCACAGACGTTTGCTCCGCACATCTACAAACTGTTTGACCAGAGTTTCGTCTGTCTTCTGCTCATCATGCCAGCACAACCACGTTAGAAAGTTCCATTTGAACGGAGGGGGTCTGCCGTCCCAAGCCGAGCTTACGAGCAAACGGTACCCGACGTTGAAGAGAGGGGCCTTCGCTACCCTCACGGACGCCGATGTGTCGTCGCTGGGTCGGCTGGTGTCCGGTCGGGTCATTACAGAAGAGTCGGAGCTGGATGGCTACAACACCGACTGGCTGAAAACAGTCAGAGGTTGGTTGGTGCATGGGTCGACGCGACCAGTAACACAGTTTGTAAGTGGCATAGGCTGGCGTGTTGGAGCATTCGTATCTAACATAGGCCAGTGGGCTGGCTGACACAATGACAGCAATAGGTGTATGAAGCCAATTTATAACGCCACATTGTCAGCAGTTCAGACTAGCTGGGAGTGATAGCAGTCACATTGAGCTGATGGACAATGACATTAACACATGTTGTAAGTGATGTAGCTGTCAACAGTAAAGACCAGCTGAGAGCAGTTGAACTGGGCTAACAGAAAGAGTGACAGTTAATGAGTTATACAAATATGTAACATTATTAATAGAACTCTAGAGCAGTCAGAAACTGGTAAGCTGACAGAGGGACATTTACAGTACAATGCAAGTTTATTTCTTGGATTTTAACATCCTGTCAACTGCATAGGGTTACCTTAGCACAAACTTTGTAACACTGAAATATACACTTTGTATACTGAAATTAAGTGTTGTATAATTTGCAGATTCTTGTGAAGCTCTCTGTCATGTTCTGCTTGTGTGTATACATGTGCGCATAGTCTTGTTGTATGTTTCAGGATCAAGTAAGATCTTGCTGCGCCCCAAAACAACTGAAGAAGTGTCCGCCATCGTGAGCTACTGCCATGACCGTGGCCTGGCGGTGGTGCCACAAGGTGGCAACACTGGGCTGGTCGGGGGGAGCGTTCCAGTGTTTGATGAAGTCATCATTTCCACACAGCTGATGAACAACATCATCAGTCTCGATGAAGTGTCTGGTAATGTGCAGAAGGATCTGATGTTAAAATCTTCAGCAGGAAAATCAATCTGCTTTATCGGCTTGTGATATTTCTGCATCTTGAAGTTGCACAGCAGCCAGCAGCCAAGAAAAAGTGAACAGAAAATAAACAAACAAAAACTGATGGAACAGTGTTAAGCTTTCAGAGGCAGCCCACCTGTTAGTGCTGGCAGTTGTATAGACTGATATGAAATGGTGCCGAGTTAACATGAGCATGACAGTCAATAAGGCGGAGCCATTTGGAGTAAATAATAATGAGTAAACAATGATTTTAAATCAGAAGGGCAGGGTTAAGGCTTAATGGCAGTGACCTATGCAGAAGTTAAAATGTTAAAATACCAAACTGCTAAAAAAGTTGTTACTGTTTAGTTCCAACACTGGAATAGGGCTTTGGCAGCCAGAATGAAGAGTAACACTGTACTTCACTTCTACACATGTATGGCACTTTCAACTGTATGTAGAAGTAGTGAAATACACACACACACGCCCGCATGCTCGCGCGCATGCTTGCACACACGCATGCACACACACACACACACACACATAAGTCACACAACCTTTTTTCTTACCTAACACTGGATAAATCTCAGGGTTTCTGGCTCTGGCTGCCCACTGACAAAAACTGTAGGACCTTGTACGGTCAGGGGTCTTCCATTCCAAATGACATGAGTGCATGAGGAGGGCAAGATTCCAGATTTCCAGACAAACTGATCTGGTTCTGGATGGCAAAAATCTGGAGGTGAAAATGCCTGTGCATCTGCTAAGTTAACTGGCTGTAGTATCCTAGGTAGTAAGGTGTGACCTTTTGTTCAGTCATCGCGCTAGACATTTTTGAAACCGGTGCAACATCTCTAAGGTGTCGAAAGTGGTTCACAGAAACCGGTCAGATAATCGCTGTAACCAGTCAGGTACACAGCCGTCCTACTACTAGAGCTGTACTAGCAAACACCCAGCTCCTTTCCCAGTCTAGAACCCCCCCACCCCACCCCACCCACACACACACTCTCACACAAACATACACACACACACACACACACACTCACACAGTGATGCATTTTTTTCTTCTTCTGCTTCTATTTGAGAACAAGTCAGACAGTACATCTGACCATTGCTGATTCTTCTTCTGGTATATATGCTGGTCGTAACAGGTAAAATACCCCAAATTATCGGTTAACGTGAACCCTTTTCTTGGGTGTGAAAAGCTGGTAGAAAATATTGAGGACAATGTTCAGCACCCCCTCATGCACCATGAAATGGTTATACTTGCATTGGAAAATGTTCTCGTTGCAGGGACACTGGTGTGTCAGGCGGGGTGTGTGCTAGCTATGTTGGATGATCACGTGGCTCAGCATGGATTGACCATGCCCCTTGACCTGGGTGCAAAAGGCAGCTGCCACATTGGTGGCAACCTGGCAACCAATGCCGGTGGCGTCAGATTGCTGAGATACGGGTCGCTGCACGGAAGTGTCCTGGGGGTCGAAGCTGTGAGTTTACGATCATTCGCATTTTCTGCTAGTGTTCAAAATTCGTGAGATATGGGTCTCGACACGGAAGTGTCCTGGGGGTGGAAGCTGTGAGTTTACAATCATTCGCATTTTCTGCTAGTGCTCAAAATTCGTGAGATATGGGTCTCGACACGGAAGTGTCCTGGGGGTGGAAGCTGTGAGTTTACAATCATTCGCATTTTCTGCTAGTGCTCAAAATTCGTGAGATATGGGTCTCGACACGGAAGTGTCCTGGGGGTGGAAGCTGTGAGTTTACGAAACATTTGCATTTTCTGCTAGTGCTCAAAATTCGTGAGATATGGGTCTCGACACGGAAGTGTCCTGGGGGTGGAAGCTGTGAGTTTACGATCATTCGCATTTTCTGCTAGTGCTCAAAATTCGTGAGATATGGGTCTCGACACGGAAGTGTCCTGGGGGTGGAAGCTGTGAGTTTACGATCATTTGCATTTTCTGCTAGTGCTCAAAATTCGTGAGATATGGGTCTCGACACGGAAGTGTCCTGGGGGTCGAAGCTGTGAGTTTACAATCATTCGCATTTTCTGCTAGTGCTCAAAATTCGTGAGATATGGGTCTCGACACGGAAGTGTCCTGGGAGTGGAAGCTGTGAGTTTACAATCATTTGCATTTTCTGCTAGTGCTCAAAATTCGTGAGATATGGGTCTCGACACGGAAGTGTCCTGGGAGTGGAGACTGTGAGTTTACGATCATTTGCATTTTCTGCTAGTGCTCAAAATTCGTGAGACATGGGTCTCGACACGGAAGTGTCCTGGGAGTGGAGACTGTGAGTTTACGATCATTTGCATTTTCTGCTAGTGCTCAAAATTCGTGAGATATGGGTCTCGACACGTAAGTGTCCTGGGAGGGGAGACTGTGAGTTTGCAATCATGCTCACATTGCTGCTAGTGTTCAAGGTTCAATCCCTCAACCTCTTGTAATGATGTGGACAGCTGTTTGATGAAAGGCTGTACAAGGTTTCTCTCATGTGCAGCTGCTTCTGTAAAACGTTTCTCACTTTTGAAGTTGTTTCTATAAATTGTTTCTCTCATTTGCAGTTGCTTCTGTAAAAAGTTTCTATCATTTGCAGTTGTTTCTGTAAAATATTTATCTCATTTGCAGTTGTTTCTGTTCTGTAAAATATTTATCTCATTTGCAGTTGCTGCTGTAAAATGTTTCTCTCATTTGCAATCGCTTCTGTAAAATGTTTCTCTATTTTGCAGCTGCTTCTGTAAAATGTTTCTCTATTTTGCAGCTGCTTCTGTAAAATGTTTCTCTCATTTGCAGTTGCTTCTGTAAAAAGTTTCTCTCATTTTCAGTCATTTCAATAAAATATTTATCTCATTTGCAGTTGCTTCTGTAAAATGTTTCTCATTTGCAGTTGCTTCTGTAAAATGTGTCTCTCATTTGCAGTTGTTTCTGTAAAAGGTTTATCTCATTTGCAGTTGCTTCTGTAAAAGTGTTTTTCTCATTTGCAGTTGCTTATGTAAAAAGTTCGTCTCATTTGCAGTTGTTTCTGTAAAATGTTTCTCTCATTTGCAGTTGCTTCTGTAAAACGTTTCTGTTTGCAATTGCTTCTGTAAAAAAGGTTATCCTATTTGAAGTTGTTTCTGTAAAATTGTTCATCATTTGCAGTTTTCTGCAGTACTGTGAACATTGGAACCCCTTTTGAAAAACCACACTGATGACAGACCACCCCTCTTTTAAGAGCACTTTTTAAAAGTCTTTCCCCCATCACATATTCATGTGAATGAACTCTTTTTCAATGACCACCCCTCTGTTAAGAGCACTTTTTAGAAATCTTTCCCATCACATATTCATGTAAAGGAATCCACCAGTTGGAAGGGGGAGGTGGGGGAGTGAGGGGCTTCACTATTAAGTGAGGTGTGACCACCACCATCATCTATGAAGACAGCGCTGCTTATAAGGCCAGAACCTCCAGCTTGACATTTGAAATGGAAGCAGTCCCACATGCTCACCACTGGATGGCCTCGAGAGGTGAAAACTACACAGACTGCACTGTCATCACCCTCACAGATTCAGTGAGTTTGCTGCAAACAAAAAGTGGAATGGGAAGCCCAGACTGGCATACGTGGCAATGTTCAACGTCCCCTTTGGAAGACTCCCGTGGACGTACTGCCCTGAACATGCTGGAGTTAAGAATGGACAGCTAGGCTTGCAAAGCAACCTTTACAAGTGGCATGCATCTGGGAAGATCTGAAGTGATGAGGAGCTTCAGACACTACCTGAAAAGCCAAGAACATCACACCGTTTACTGCCTGGAGGAGAGATGTATAGAAAGGAGAAATGCTTGATAATCTTTCTTGAAAGGACAAGAAGGACCCACGTCAATCAGATCAGCACTGGAGCTGCCTCAAAGGCTATGCCAGGGATACTTTTAGGAGGTGGGATGGAGCGCATATGGGCTCTCCCAAACACACAGATACCATTTTGAATTGAACTGAACTTAGGTTGGTCTCAGAAAAAGGGTTCTGAAATGAGTTTAATAGGCTTTTATAATTTGACGATTTCCATAAAAATACATAAAGGTCTCAGTCATTTTAATTGGAGTAATCTGTGAAACTCTATTATTTGCAACTGGCTGTGAAAGACTGGTATTTTGTTGTGGGGTGAGATCCACTAAGTATGCAGCTAAGATGTTTAGTGGCTTGATCCTTTGTGTTTTTCACCTTGGTCAGCCAACATAGAGTGTGGCAGGAAAGTTCAGTTGGCAGGGCATCAGATTGAAAGCCAGGCACAGTACTGACACAGGTTCGATTCCTTGGTACAACAAGAGATTTTTCTCCCAGTAAACTAGTAAATAAACATGTTGCTTTCCATCCGCAGAAGTGGGATGGCTTATTAGGGATGGGGATGGAGGGGGAGGGGGGGGGTAGGGAGAAAGAGTGAGTGGCTTGACCGCATGCTCAGACCCAGAAAGACCGAGGAGGCCGTGGACCACCGCCAGAACAACAGCTATGTTAAGGCAGTGGGGACCTCACCATTACGCCGCAACTAGCATACTACACAACTGCTGTGTGGAGCAGAGTCACAAAGACAATGTCCATAGCACTGCTGTTGAGTTTTCTCCCCATCCTCAGATGTCAGTTGACATATTAGGGACAAGCTGAGACCAATACCGAAGCATGGTTCAATATTGCTTTACCTCCACGGAAACCAGAAGGCTCGTTAGGACGGACAGCCCAGGACGGCCACCTGGACTCTCACACAGCTCCTGAACTATGTTTTCTCCCAGAGTCAGCTTTCAGTGCATATTCTCTAACAGTGTTTGCCCTTCCCTGGTGTTCTATTCCATACACCAGTATCTGTACACATGTTAAAAATCCCAAACGCTGGCAGCCATACCATTGTTTGGACACAGGAAAATACTGTGCGCACTGGTAGGAATGTGTAGCACTGCTCTTGCAGTCATGTAGCCTTACCCAGGTAAGGGGTCCCAAATTTCCTGCAAGGGATAATGAAGTACGTTTTCAGTGCCACTATTACTGTTTTTAGGTGTTGTCTGCACAAAGACGGAGCACGTGTTTTCACTGTCACCATTGGCATTGCAGGTTCTGCCTAGCGGTGAAGTACTGGACTGCTTGTCAACACTGCGTAAAGACAACACTGGCTATGACCTCAAACAGCTACTCATTGGCTCTGAGGGGACCCTGGGAATCATCACCAAAGCAGCCATTTTGTGTCCACAGCGACCAAACGCCGTCAGCGTAGCTCTGTTGGGTAAGTTAGCACATGTGGTGTCTCTAATGTTATGACTTACCCTGGATCGAAACTGTCAGTGAAATTCACAGATTTCCTGACCCATGACACTAACAAGGAATTGCTTTGAACATTGGCTGAATGAGTCTTCTGGTTTGATCGAGCAATACATCCGTGAAAATAGTCGGGCGAGAAAGTGTGAAACAAGTCAGTCTGGCACTGCTAAACTCACTCAACCAAGGCAAGACTGGGCAACGCCCATCCTCAGAGATACAGTGCATGAAAAACTTGTGAATTGCAGCTCTTTTTCTTAGATAAGGCTACAAAAGTGCTGTTCCTTTAACTCTGTCTCTCACTATCTCTACCTGTTGTGTGTGTGTATGTGTGTATGTGTGTGTGTGTGTGGCTTTCCCTCTTTCACTTACACACACACTCATGCACGCACACACACACACACACACACA
>JABMCL010000404.1:0-75000 GCA_018857735.1 Alviniconcha marisindica | reverse complement strand
CAAACCCGAGTGAGTGAACGAACTTTTTACTTAGTGTACATTTTTACTCTAAAGAAATATGATATATTATTGCCATGTTTAGCACCTGTATGGTCTACTTCAGTTATCACACCTACTCGGCCAAGCTGGTACCACTCGATTTGATGCCACATCTAGCTCTTGTCTATATGTTGTTTTCTTTTTTTGTTATCTCAGTGTCGCCATCGTCACCACCCGGGCGTAACTGAAAGTGAGAGAATTAGAATTTTTAATGTCGGTTTGGCAGCTTCAGTCAGGTCTCAGCCACTGGTTGTACAGAACATGTTTTCAGGTAGACAGCTCATTTTTAACTCAGTAGTTTCTGTTTGATTTATGAGGCGTATGTAATATACTGCATAAGATAAGAGCGGTATGAGTTTCACTGAGTCTGGTCAGTGAAATGAAACTTGACTGAGTCGGTTAAAAAGAAGAAGAAAAAGAAGAAGAACTGAGAAGACAGAAGAAGAAGATATATAAAATACATATAATAGATTATATAGGTCATTGCCAGGAAATAGTTATCACTGACTCCACAAGTAAACAACCAGGAAATTCGAACATCTAAAGCGCTTTCTGTGTGACCGAAACAGTGGTTCAACCAGAGTGCGTGTGACGTCACCATGTGTGTGTGGGGGGGGGGGGGGGCTTTCCCCCGGCGCCTGTGTTTTCCCGCTCCAACAGACGACGAATCGACTGACGCCTCCAGATTCCTTGTCATACCGCCAGGCAAACTCCAAGCACTGATTTACGACATCCTTCCTTTGGAGGAAGGTCAGTCATTGCCGGAAAGCGGCGGTGCTCGGAGTGTGACCGCCAGGGTCACTGTTGTTTCCCGCGCGGCCTTTTCTGTCTTCGGTCCCTCTAAGACTTTCCCCTTTCTCTCCGACAAAACCCCTCTCTGGACTCCTTCAAATCAAACCTCAACTGAGACATCCGCTTCTTTTTCCGGCAAAACCGAATAGACTTGCCGCCATGTTTTTCGCGTTCCGCCGCGCTGCTACGATCGGCTTCTTCCGCCTCAAGTCCCTTCTCTGTTTATTGCCTGTTTAAAATATGTCTAAGTTAAGTTTGAATAGTCAGTAATATGTGACTCATGTGTGCCCGGGTGTCTGTCACTGTGTGCGTGTCATGCCACGTCAGTCAGTGTAGGCCGCTTCTATAGAATACTGTATAGGCTGCGCCGCCGGACAACGGCCGAGATTCAGTACCGGCTTTACAATTACTTCAGTTATTTTATTATATATATATATATATATATATATATATATATATTATGTTTTTTATGTTATATCCTGCCTAACATGCAGAAGAAAACTACAATCAGTGACTGGTCATGAGGTTGTGTGCGAGGCAAAACATCTTTTTTTTCATTAAACACATAAAAGGTTCAAAAGAACGCTTCAGTATTTATCAGTTAGGTCATAGTTCAGGAGCTGTGTGAGAGTCGAGGTGGCCGTCCTGGGCTGTCCGTCCTAACGAGCCGTCTGGTTTCCGTGGACGTAAAGCTATATTGAACCATGCTTCAGCATTGGTCAGTCTCAGCTTGTCCCTAATATGTCAGCCGACATCTGAGGACATTAAGCATCACTTCATCATCATCATTATCAGTTAGGACACAACTGAACACACGATCTGCAAAAGGCGGGGTAGGCCTTTCCGGTGGTCAAGCTACAACTGAAATAACACTTACACAACAGTTACGGTTAAAAACAATGACTGACTGAAAATGAGATGAGAAGCGAAATAACAACATAGCTCAACCCGCAAAAAAGGTAAGTTATTCAACTGATCCGCGCTTCTCATCTAATTTTTCATCGTCATGAGTTTTTGGCCGTTTCAGCTGTTGTTCAAGTGTCGTTTTGTAGCTTGACGAAGGCCGCCGGGGATTACCCGGCCGAAAATTTGCAGATTGGGTGTTTGTGTCCTAATGATAAATAAGCGTTCTTTTGAACCTTTTATGTGTTTGGATCTTGTTTTAGAACGGCGCTTGCAGTCATTCCGGCTTGTTTCAGATCCGCTTTTCAGTTGTTTTTGTTCTTTTGTTTTTCTTTCATTTCGAACAAGGATAAATCAATGACTGCGGTTGCCAGGAATCAATTATGCACACCGTGTGGCCGGGGCGGTGGGTGGTAACTGATAATGTCCCGCGGTGATAATCAAGTTATGTTTTAGTGTCAGTCAAACGTGACGGCGGGTCCAAGCCGGCACTGACTGCGCCGTTATCCTCATCTCCTCCACTGACTCAAAGGTGCCACGCAAGGTGATGACTGAAAAGCTGCGATCAGGCCTCGTGGAGTGTGGATGTGGACGTTTGTTTGTTTGTTTCAAGTGTTCGTTCGTTTTGTTCTCTCCAGGATTAATGTATTTTTTGACGCGCCCGAAGCCTTCGAGACGCTGCCAGTTGATTGAACTTGAGTAACGACTGACTCGACTGGGCCAAAGAAAATAATAGGTCGGTCGAGTTTTATTGTAAGTTTTCTTCGGTCGATGTTCTCCGAGTAGTAACTTCTTACTGACGCTGAAGAGGAATCTTTTTTTCTGTTGAAGTGGTGTCGTCGACTTTGCTGTTTTTGTTGTTTTGGAACACGTGGTTTCAGTTGGGCGGGTTAGGCTACAGTTTGCGCGCGTGCGCGGTGTTGCTGGGAGCGAGAAAGATGGGTGCGGGCAGAGTGTAGAGGAGGAGGTGGGGGGCAAGTCATGTGACCAACACCTTTAATGGCGGAAAGGAAAGGCAAGCAGCTGCACGAGGGAAGCTTTCAATCGGGAATCTCTCAGTCTCTCATGCTTCGCAGATAGCAGAACCTGTCAGGATGGGTAAGCAGAGCGAATGTGTGTCTTGTCTCTGTGATGAAGTGTCAAGAAGATGAACAGTCCGCCACTTTTGGAGCTACTGTGTCAGGTCCTCCTTGTTTGTTGAACACTAAACTGTAGAATCTACTTGGTACTGGTTGAGGGTAGCCTAGAATCCCAAGTTTGGAAATGGCGATGTCATTTTGTCAAGGTCTGCAGGTTTCAGATGTCACTGTAACATGATAGATTTGACATTTACATATCTAGCAGTCACCCAGACAGCCGAATTCGAGTGAGTCAGTGTGACTCGAGCAATGTCTGGGCATAGGCTGTAGATCTATCAAGACACTCCTAAAACAGGGTACGACTACGAACATAGCGTACTGCGTGGTTCGGGCATACCACCCAACGTGATCCTGTCAAAGCTTTCTGTGTCAGCTTAGAAAAGAGCTCCAGCTCAAAATAAATAGCCGAGTAAATTCCGCCCGTTCTACACCAGCCAAACATCACCCGTTTTGTTCATGAACTCAATTTCAAGTTATTGTTTCAGTTGTAAATTGCACCCCGGTTGAACTTGCTACCTTTGAACGTCGGCCACAGTATCAGGTTATGTTTCAACAGCTATGGTTCATTCAAACGCCACCCAGTGTCAACAGGTTCAGTGATTGTTGGCAAAACGAAGTTTACTCATAGCTGCCTTCATTCTCAAGTGTTTGCTTGTGAAACATACACTTACAGTATACGTGTATGTATGTAGTTCAGCTTGTTCAGTCACTGAGTCAGCATCTGTGTGTGTGTGTGTGTGTGTGTGTGTTTTAGCTGTTGGAATGCACTTTAGCAGTGAATGAATATATATATATATAAATATACAGTAAAAATAAAAATTATGTGCCAAATTTCTTTTTTTTCCTGGAGGAAAGTTTTATGTAGAGGCTTACCCAGAATTATTTTATATATATATATATATATATATATATATAACTGCACATTGGTTCGTTGAATCATGATCTTTGAAAAACACCAAACAAAGGGGGTTAATATCACTTGTATCAATTGGTAAGGGACTTAGCAAGAGAGACCTGAGTAAAGTCAATTGCCAGCAATGACTAGACAATAAAGTGGCATGCAAATGAGGTACCTTATAAACTTCACCAAGGGTCCTTCCTCTCCTCACACTCACAGTGACAAGGTCACATTAATAATGGCTGTGACCTAATGTAAATGATCCTGTGCTTGAAATGTGTGCAGCTTTTCCCTTTTTTTAATTTTTTATGTGGTTACACTTTTCACATGATGCATGGACAGAAGTGAATGGAGCATAGACTCAATAGAGCCATACATGCATAGAGTCATACATGTATGTATATAGGGTGGCTCTACTTCTTTCATCGCTGCTGATCATTCATGCACTGATAACCACAGCCTGCTCTTTTGTTGGACTGCAGTTTAGAAGAATTTTATTTTTTACCAGCTTTGCTTTATGCTTATTTGTGGCCATATTGATGTCAACATTGGTGCACTTGTCCCAGTGTATGGGGTAGGAATGGGAGTATACTTTGTCATCAGGCCTTCACCTTTTTTTTTTTTTAAATTTTTATATTATGATAATGATGCAAAGAAAGGGGTATGGAGGTAGGGGGAGAGGGAGATTATATACCTATCGCTACACTGTCATCACAAGAATGACTCCTGCACCAAGATGGGCAGCGATGAGACTATATCAGTAGTAATTTTCTGAGCCTAGTTCTGAGCGTGTTGGATGATAAAATTGATAAAATTTTAAATGAAGAAAAGAGAAGTTTTTTTCTGGGTATCACTGTCAGTCACTGACTTTCAGCAGTATCAGTATCAGTAACACGAACAACAAACACAGTATTTGCTAACTGTGTAAGTGTTTAGTTAACCCCACAGTGTTCTTTGAGTGGGTTGAAGATGAGCCATAGATTTTTCTGAGGAGCCCAGCTTTGGCTCATGTTTCTACATTTGCCTGCATTTGCTTGCTGTCCCTCAGAGCTCACATGTATGTGTACATGTATACACAATAGTACTAATACAGACCAGTAGGCCTGCTGGGTCGCTGGGTGGAGGTGAACTTGAAAGGACAGAAAGGAGATTTGTTAAAGGGGGAACTGAACCAGTAGTACTAGCAGTAAAGACTCAAGTAGGCCCCAAAACATAATATATATATATATATATATATATATATATATATATATATATATATATATAAAACACATGTGCAAATATTTTGATCTGCGTGGTTTGTTTGGTTGTCCTGTCAGTGTCAGTATTATTTATACACAAGATGTCCTTATTTGCTTTCAATTTGAGTTTCTCAGGGCACAGCCATTTAGGTTCAGTCTTTACCAATGAAGAGCTGAAAAGTTTGGCTCGTGGTGTGTTTAGACATTTTCGCTGCACAGGGCCGACAGCAGCCTTGTTTATGGTGTTAGCTGTTACTGACACAGATAGCTAGGCACAAAATGACTGCACTTGCGGTCATGTTTTTCTCACTATCACATATCAGTTTATAACTAACACTAGTAACAGGACGAGCCATGAGAAATCAAGCGACTAAATGCTGTGTGCATATTTAAAATAAAATCCATTCCTATCACAGTATCAGTAGAGCTGGTGATGCTACTAAGTAAGTGAGTAAACATGGTGCTTAATGATCACAGAAACCATAAGGCTTATAGATGTGGATGGGGGGGGAGGTGGGGGGAGAGGGAGATTATATACCTATCGCTACATTGTCATCACAAGAATTACTCCTGCTTTAGTAGTGAATTGTTGTTTTGACTCAATTAAAGTAATTTTGTGTCAATCAGTGCTTTGTAGTATAATATTTTGCTTAAGACTTATGTATATATAATTATATATATGATATATATATAGGTTAGTTGAAAGCTAAGTTATTAATGACGTTTGAATACAATCTGTGAGAAGAAAACCCAGAGTAGTATAAGTTGGTTTTTTAGCCCAGTCAACCAGCAGATACAGGCTGCTTCAGCAAAAGTTCACCCCTTTTTTTTGACTTTGACTGTGTTTTGCTTTTAAATGAACAGTACTAATCACTTGTACCTTTTAACCATCCGATGTGAATGAATACTAATTTGACATGTGCTGGCAATAAAGGCAGGGCAAGAGAGTATAGTAGAAGTAAAAGAGTAGTGTTTGTATTTCATTGTATTATGTTAAATTAGAGATGATTCAGTAATAGTTGCTATTATTGTGAGCAAGTGCGCTTTTGCACACGTTGTTATGGTAATTCCACCCCGGTTATCAGGTCCAGGCAATTTTATTACTGTACCACTAGTAACCCAGGAGCCGGAGCAGACAATGCATTTGTTTTGAAGCACTGCTTGTAGCGTGGCATCCTACGGCTTCACACAGCCGACCAGTGATAGCCGGTGCGTGCCAGATTCAAATCTATTTTATCCCTTTATGTTTTGACCACTTGTTTGTTTACCTACTCCTTTTTATGCACCAAGCCATGTGTAATATAATTTGGCATCTATTAGAGCTTAGAATGTGTATGTGTTGTTTATTTAGACGCAGGATCGAGCTAAAAGCTAAATCAGTGGCCGATGCCTCGCTAGGTCTATTCTTTTTATAGCCATCAAGTGCAAGGAGCCGCCTTCTCGTTTAGTAGTGAATGTGTTTGACTCAATTAAAGAATTTGTGTCAATCGGTGCTTTGATATAAATTGCTAACATATATACATATATATTTATATATATAATATTTATATTATATATATATATATTTTTTAGGTTGAAGCTAAGTTTATAATAGACGTTGATATTAGCAATCTGTGAGAAGATAATGCGCCCCAGCAGTGTAAGTAATGGGTTTACGCCAGTAACCGTGCGTTATATCAGGGCGAGCCCCAGGCAAAAGTTCACACCAGTTGTTTTATTGCTAGTCTTTGACTGTGTCTTGCTCTTCACACTGAACATTGTACTAAATGCACTATGTACCATTTTAACCATCCGAGTGTGTATTTTATTCTGATGTAAGTTTTATTTACGTTAATATTTTGTACATTGTGTTAGCTGGGATTTAGTTGTATGAATCTGTTTATGGACAGGCGCAAGCCACGCTTCCCACGCTTGCTGTAAATTAAATAAGTCATGTTTGTACATTTTGTTTACCTGGTTTAAAAGATTGTAATTTTTGATGTTTTTCATGATTTAATTAGTTTAATTATTGTTGAGAAAATTATACTTGTATAGGCTGAGAAAACACAAATGTTGGCCATTTTGTGGTCCAGAGGGCCGATATGATTGTAGCAAGAACATGTTTTCCTTGTGGCCCGCGCCACCCTGTTATCTGTGCATGTGAGTGAGCATTTTGTGCGTGCTGAAAAAGTGTCTTCCGTACATTATATCCTGATTGCCGTACACCTGCTGTGGTCTCCCTTTTTGACTGATTCCACTGCCTGTCCTACCACTCCACACCATTACATAAATAATAATAGTAAAAGTATGCATATCAAATGCGTTACAATTTACATACATATTTGCATGGGCATTTTTCTGTATCAGCAAATAAACATTGCACATCATAGTCTGATGAAGGGGGATAAGCATTTTCTTCAAGAGAAAAGAGAACAATATGTCATTTACTCAGTATGGTACTTTGCGTTATATTTACAATATTATAACAAATTGACATGAACATTCATGTACTTATTAGCATGTGTCCACCAACTGCAGTTTGACGTGTTTACCTGGTATTACGCCACACAGTGGTCCCATTCTGTCAGTCATAGTGTTATGTGTCAGTGATAAAGTGTACTTCGGCTTTCTCATCCTGAAGTGATCCTGTGCGGGTGACAGGATGCTAAAATCATCAACAACAAAACAACAAAGAGAGAGAGAGAGAGCATATATATTATATGGCATGTTATATACATGTCTGTGTGTGTGTAACAACAACAGAGAGAGAGAGAGAGAGAGTGCATGTGGCTAAAAAATATATATATATATATATATATATATATATATATATATATATATATATATATATATATATATACTAATAATTTTTTATTATATATCATATATATATATATATAATTTATAATTTATATATTATATATATATACCCATGTGTGTGTGTGTTAGTAGTAGTATAGATGGCTGTGTATCTGACAGGTTGCAGTGACTGACTGACCGATTTCCGTGAACCACTCTCACCACCTAATAGATGTCACACCAGTTTGGAAAGTGTCTAGCGCAATCACTGATATCTCTCTCTAACTACATCCTTTGATTCCTTGTAAAAGAAAGTGTTTTTAGTTCTCTCTCTCTCTCTCTCTCTCTCTCTCTCTCTCTCTCTCTCTCTCTCTCTCTCTCTATATATATATATATATATTTATAATGAGCATTATATATTTGAGTGACCTCCAGGGTAGGTCAGCTGGGGAACAACCTAACAACTTTGTACTTGACCTAGTGTACCCTAGTGTTACATGATTGTAATAGTCTAATACCCAAACCCAGCAGTGATGTGTTACTAGTGCAAAACTGTAGTGCAGGTCACCTCTGCTTAGGACTCTAAAACTTAGAACCCAGAGTTATTGAAAACTTAGAACCCAGAGTTATTGAATGCTCCCTCTTTAACTGGGAGTTGGAGTTGGAGCGAGTCCGAATGTTGCAATGATCATGATGGAAATTGTGCCGTCATTTTTCCACCTGCCCTCTTCAGACATCAGTATGGCATTTGTGTTGCCTTGAACCTTGGCAGTTCACTGGGCTAAAAAATTATCAGGTGTCTGTGCACTAGACAGAGTGGCAGGGCCAATAGCCTCTTAGCTGTAGCATGCAAAGGAGGTTGATGTGGTTATTTGTTTTTATTAAAGGGGCAGGGTCCCAAAACACCTTCCCTTGAAGGCAGACCGGGGATGTCTGATGTCTCTCAGAAAGAAAAGAAGAAAAAAAAAGGGGGGGGGGAGGGGGTCCTAATCCGTTCATAAAGAGCCTATTGTGTGCATCAGTCCCCTACCCTTGAGCTGAATCCGATTTTTCCTGGAGCTGAATCTGATTTTTGGCCCACAGAGCACAGGGTTTATAAAAAATCTGATCCTGGTGGGGACCATTATTATGTTGTCATAAAAATAGTGATCATTATATTTGCGCCTGTTGATGTATTATAATATATGAAATGTGTGCGATACTGTTTATTTTACAGCGCATTTCCATAAGTAATATATATATATTCTATTTAATAATGCTTATGGCATTTGTATGTTATTGACTGAATCTCTTATACATGAATGTAGATTTTATTCCTTTGTTATTCATGTGTGGCACCCACGTTTTTCTTAGAATGGAATAAAGAAGTACTTGAATTGACTTGGTAATATTAAAGTGGTTGACCTGTCCTTCCTTTGCCTTCAGGAAAGGGTCCCAACACCATCATGGGGCAGACGGGGCCCCCTCCAATGGCTCCAGGCAAAGCCTACCTCAACCCTGGCCAGGATGATCAGATGGTGGGTTTGTCTGCTCATCGTTTGTCACTGTGTTGGTCAGGGTGTTTGGTGGTCAGTGTGCTGGTCTCTGTATTCAGTGGTCTGTGTATTTAGTAGTCTGTGTGAGTCATCGTCATTGGTTGTTGAGCAGATGTGGAAGTGTGATGTGGAATCTGAAACAAGACTGCTGGCATTCTAAAGCGAGATCCAAACACATAAAAGTTTCAAAAGAACGCTATTTATTTGTTGACTGGACAGGAAAACAACATAGCTCGACCAAAAACAGATAAGCAGTTTAGATTTCCGTCTCATTTTTTAATTGTTTTTCACCATTTCACCATTTAAGTGTCATTTTGTAGCTTGACAAAGGGGATTACCTGAAAATTTGCTAGTTTTGTTTTAGCCTAATGAATTGCATTCTTTTGAACCTTTTATATGTTTGGATGCTATTTATTTGTGTTTTGTCCTAACAAATAGCGTTCTTTTGAACCTTTTATGTGTGTGCATGCAGTTTATTTGTGTTTTGCCCTAATAAATAGCGTTCTTTTGAACCTTTCATGTGCTGGCATGCTATTTATTCATGTTTGTGTAACATGATATTTAACCCAGTAGCCTGTGGGAGTAGCCTGTGTTTGTGCCCACCTTGAGTATCTCCACTGTTCAGTGTTTGTGTTCCCTGTAAATGTTTGTTTTTACTGAGAGTGTTCTCACAGTCCCGGCAGTAGGGTACTGTGGGCACGGCAGTAGGGTGCTGTGGGCAGGGCAGTAGGGTACTGTGGGCACGTGGGTTAAGGTTTCCTCTGCAGAGAACCTAGAGCTGTGAAAGGTTCTCTCTTTAGTCTTTAAAGCATGGAGTGGGTCATAGCTTGGTGTAAAAAAAAAAAAAAAGGGGGGGAAAAAGAAGAAAAGAAATGAGGATGACTGCTAGGGTTCCAACTGTTTGAATAAAAAAGAAACAAGGATGACTACTAGTGTTCCAGTTGTTTGGATTTTGCAGCATGGTGTGTTTCGACTGCTGCCAGGAATATATTTACCTTTCTTCTTCTTGTAGCTTCACACATACACACACACACACATACACACATGATTATGTATATAATATATCCAGTTGTACATTGATGAATGCATTCCACATGCTGAGAGGATTGCCTGTGTGACTGTTTAATTCCCCACCACTTGTGCAGCCACATGCTGTCGTCAGAGGATTTATCTCCACTCTGGGAGGTGGTGCTGTTACGAAAGAAGCTTGTCGTGGCTGACGACAGTGCCTACGTAATTGTGCAGCGCATTACATGTTAATCTAGCCTTGATGTTCTTGCTGTGTCATTGTGCTGTGACACAGCCCAAACCAAGGCCCTCTACCTTTGTAGTTTCTGGTCTACTGGTTCATTCAGCTTAATTTTTCCCTGTCCTCATCAAACGTAAAGTAACGTGTCACATGAACAGTAAACTGGATTGACTTGTGTCTTTTTTCTGTGATTCAAGGTTCAGGATGACTTTATTATCTCGTCAGACAAATTAAATACATGGCTAAACATATATCACACTAACTGACTACAGGGTGATTAGCTCTGATAGAACCCTATGTGGTTGACTGGGCTCTAAGCTGTAACTGACTAACTAACTGCAGGGCACTTAGCTCTGATAGAACCCTATGTGGTTGACTGGGCTCTAAGAACTAACTAACTGGAGGGCGCTTAGCCCTGATAGAACCCTATGTGGTTGACTAGGCTCTAAGAACTAACTGACTAACTGCAGGATGCTTAGCCCTGATAGAACCCTAGGTGGTTGACTGGGCTCTAAGAACTAACTAACTGCAGGGCGCTTAGCCCTGATAGAACCCTATGTGGTTGACTGGGCTCAAAGAACTAACTAACTGCAGGGCACTTAGCCCTGATAGAACCCTGTGTGGTTGACTGGGCTCTAAGAACTAACTGGCTAACTAACTGCAGGGTGCTTAGCCCTGATAGAACCCTATGTGGTTGACTGGGCTCAAAGAACTAACTAACTGCAGGGCACTTAGCCCTGATAGAACCCTGTGTGGTTGACTGGGCTCTAAGAACTAACTGGCTAACTAACTGCAGGGTGCTTAGCCCTGATAGAACCCTATGTGGTTGACTGGGCTCAAAGAACTAACTAACTGCAGGGCACTTAGCCCTGATAGAACCCTGTGTGGTTGACTGGGCTCTAAGAACTAACTGGCTAACTAACTGCAGGGTGCTTAGCCCTGATAGAACCCTATGTGGTTGACTGGGCTCTAAGAACTAACTAACTGCAGGGCACTTAGCCCTGATAGAACCCTGTGTGGTTGACTGGGCTCTAAGAACTAACTGGCTAACTAACTGCAGGGTGCTTAGCCCTGATAGAACCCTATGTGGTTGACTGGGCTCAAAGAACTAACTAACTGCAGGGCACTTAGCCCTGATAGAACCCTATGTGGTTGACTGGGCTCTAAGAACTAACTGGCTAACTAACTGCAGGGTGCTTAGCCCTGATAGAACCCTATGTGGTTGACTGGGCTCTAAGAACTAACTGCAGGGCACTTAGCCATGATAGAACCCTATGTGGTTGACTGGGCTTTAGGAACTAACAGACTAACTAACGGCAGGGCGCTTAGCCCTGATAGAACCCTATGTGGTTGACTAGGCTCTAAGAACGAACTGACTAACTGCAGGATGCTTAGCCCTGATAGAACCCTATGTGGTTGAATGGGCTCTAAGAACTAACAAACTGCAGGGTGCTTAACGCTGACAGAACCCTATGTGGTTGAATGGGCTCTAAGAACTAACAAACTGCAGGGCGTTTAACCCTGATAGAACCCTATGTGGTCGACTGGGCTCTGAGCACCAGCTAACTAACTGCACTCTCCCTTCCTCCCCGTAGTGGTCTGGTTTGTTTGCCCCCCTCTCCTCTCTGGGGACCTGCCAGCAGCTGCAATTTCCAGGCGCTGCTGTGGATAGGTGACATTATTTAACGCTCTGAGAATTTGGGCCTTGTGAGCCAGCTTGGCCTAGCGGTAAGGTGGTGTGGTGTCAGGCTGGTAAGCAGAAGGACCTCGGTTCGATTCCATTTTGGCTCTCCCTTCTCTTCAAAAGTTGTGGTCAGTGGACACTGTCTATTGCCTTTGACCCGCACAATTAATGAAACTTTAAAATGGCTCTCATCACTGCCCATCTTAATGCAGGAGTCATTCTGGGGGTGACAGTGTAGCGATAGGTATGTGATCTCCCTCTTCCCCCACCGCCATTCGCCCATCCGTAATAAGCCTTACGGTTTCTGTGGATGCAAAGCACCATGAAAGAAGAAGAGGACATTTGGGCCTTTTCTAGCTTTTGACTGATTCAAACACAAAGAGTAAAACATAATACAACTGGGAGCACCCTCAGGAATGCTTTGGTGGTGCAGTGCGCGCACACACACACACACACACACACACACACACACACACACACACACACACACACACACACACACACACACACATATCCAAGTTAAAGTCGCAGCACCAAGCTAAGTTACAAGTCATTGATAACAGGGTTATGTCCATTTGTTACACCTCTTACGCAGTTCCTGTGCTGAGCGTACAGAACTACACACTGTGGATGTGATGTCAGTGTAATTTGCTGAGGGGAAGTCAACAGTGCAGTATACCTCCTGACACTTGTGGGGTATTATGATCCCTCAGGGGTCCCAGGGTCACCTATTTAGTGGTAGCGCCCCCCCTGTGTATCTTTAATCTTATCAGGAGAGGTTACTTCCTCTGCACCCACAACAGCGTTCATGGTGGAGGGAGGATGTGGGCTTTTGACATATCCGCTTGATAATTTCAAGACGGAAGAAGAGTGTGGGTTGGACTTGTGGCAGGAGCTGGTTTGTAAACATGATAACCCTGCCCAAATGAGCCAGGTGGTCATTCAGGTGCTTGGCTGGTCGGCAGCTGGGCCCAGGTTCGAGTCCTCTTTGGCCAGCTTTGACCCCTTCGCTGTTCCAGCCTGTAAAATATACGGGCTGAAAGATGCATGGACACACCTGCAAACAGTATATTTCCGCTCCTATACCATCTACTTTTAGTGCGATGTGTTTCAGTGAAAATCCTTTTACATGCCAGTGCGAAAAAGAAGACAAAAGCTGTTAAAGGTTTCAAATTTTGCACTTTGATTGGTTGTTTTCAAGTGACAGCATGGCAGTGAAGGGGTTAATTGTTGGTTTCAAGATTGTCATCTGTGGGCTCTTTCTAAGTGCTACCTGCTACCATAATTCTCACTCTTTTTGGCAAAAAACTCAACAGAAACAGTAGCGCTGAGATGTGGCAGTTTACTTTAGCAGGGAAGAGTAGCCTGAATTTCCTGAAATGGTGAGCATGAAGTGATGTAAAAGAGTATTTATAAAATGCCTACACCTAACGTGAGCTTGAGGCACACAATACAAAACAGCAGGGTGAACAAAAGTATACAGAACCAAAGGAACAATGAAATCCTAGTAATTTTTAAAGAAACATACTACTTCACTTTATACAGTGTCTTTCTCGTCACTTCCAACACACACACATGCACACAACATGTTCACACACACATATCACTTCATACAATGTCTTTTTTGTCACTTTCAACACACACACACACACACACACACACACACACACACACACACACACACACACACACACACACACACACACACACACACACACACACACACACACACACTCACTCACTCACACACACACACACAAACAAAACCCACCAGTGTACATGCAACTACACACACACACACACACACACACACACACAGAGCCATACCGCAGTCTGTTCAGTGTCAAGAGCGGAAAAGATGCCATGGGCACACATATACTATAGTAACGCCAGTATACAACCTGATACGGCATGATCACTTGCACTGCGCCTCCTTACCTGTCTGACCTCCTTAAACTATACATCCATCCCAGTGCGCATCATTAACTCTCTGCTCTTGTGTTGATAATTGTGTTTGTTGTACTCCAAACAGAGGCAAAATATTTCAAGGACAGCGCACCTTTTCTTTGGTTGGTCCCTCCATCAGGAACAGCTGTCCATCCCCTGTGCGACATGCTCAAACTCTGTCTGCCTTCAAGTCACAGCTCAAGACCCACCTTTTCTCTGTCTCTTTACTTACTCCTAACACTTCCAGCTGTCTCCAGCCTGCCTTAAGTGAATCTCTGTGTGTAGTGTGTGTGTGCAATGTACATGTGTGTGTGTGTGTGTGCACCTGCGCACGCGTGCGAGAGAAAGAGAGAGAGAGAGAACGATCATCGTCGTCAGCACGATGACCTCCCCCGTTCCATCACCATCCTCGCAAACCACAGCCCCTTCCCTGTCCTTCCTCGCAACAATGGCCATTCTCACAAGGCAAGTCTCCAAACAGAGTGGCAATTAGTCAAAGTTGAGATCTGTACCCGGACCGATGGCCTTTACAGTTTGTCGGTCAAATGCTGATGTGGTCTTTAGGGCTGTGTCCGATGGACAAAAATTTGAATAAAACCATACATAACTACATGCAAAAGGTAATCGACAGAATGAATTGCGACACCGTTGCAGGCAAAATTAAGAGATGTTAATTGACTTGATGAGCTCCTACATGGCTCCACGCCATATGTGTGTCTATGGGGGGGGGGGGGGGGGGGGATGTCAGATGAAATTTTTTGTGTAAGTTGATATTGTGTGTTTTGATGTTGGTTGTTTTGGCTAGAGTATGAAATGTGTGTGCTTAGGGCTCACTTGTGAAAAGGCACTGTAAGACTCCACTGTTATTAAAATTATTAAATATAAAAGTTTTTTTTTCCAGCTGCAACTGATAATTGATAGGTTTCACTTTTTGTTTTGTGACACCAACTCAGTGATAGGCTCTTCATCCTCCCAGTTCATGGTTGTTTGTTTCACATATGGTAATTGAGATCCTCTTGTCTGATTGTAGGACAGTAGCATATCATGTCGAAACTGGGACAAAAACAAGCAGTAACGTGATTGTTCAGGTGGTACAGTTAAGAGACTGAAAGACTGTCAACACTAAAACGTATCAGTAAGATTAGGAAAATAAAAAATTGAAGAGAATGAAAGGCTACTCCCTCCAAAAAGAATGCACACACACACACACACACACACACACACACACACCACACACACACACAACTATACATGTGTACAACTACAAGCGTACAATACACACACACACACACACACACACACACACACACACACACACACACACACACACACACACACACACACACACACAGAGGTAAGCTGTACAGGAGAGTGGGGTAGACTGCTCTAGGAGTAATGATGCTTATGAAGAAGCACTATCACACACCACACCACACACACACACACACACACACACACACCACACATACTTGACTACAGCGCAACACACACACATTACCACACACACACACACACACACACACACACACACACACGTAAGCTGTACAGGAGAGTGGGGTAGAGCTCTAGGATAATGATGCTTGATGAAGAGCACCTACACACACACACACACAACTATACATGTGTACAAGCATACAATACTCACACACACACACAGGTAAGCTGTGCAGGAGAGTGGGGTAGAAGGCTCTAGGAGTAATGATGCTTGATGCAAGAAGCACCATTACTCTCACACACACACACGCACAACTGTACATGTGTACAAGCATACAATACGTACACACACACACACGGGTAAGCTGTGCAGGAGAGTGGGGTAGACAGCTCCAGGAGTAATGATGCTTGATGGAAGAACTCGCTCTGATGCTGATGTGTTCAGCTCCTATTTTGTTAAACTTAATGTTGATGTTTTTAGATCCCTTATTAATGATTGGATTCTAGGTCGAAGCGTAGGAGAAAAAACAACAACAAGCAAGTAATTAATTGTTGAGGCTTATTTATAATTTAACAGCTCAATACAATTAGAAAGAGAACACAGAAACAATTAACGAGAAAAAAGATTTCAGAAAAGGGAGAGAGAAAAAGGGGCTGCTTCTTACAGAACCTATTGGCTGCATAATACCACCTGGAAGCTGCCCACACCCCCCAATGCCAAGAAGAGAACAGTGGTTTTTCGAATTTCAACATATCTGTTAATGTGGAGTGGCTCAATACATGAACATGGCTGTCTGTGCACCACATGCCATCTGTGTGATCCATAATGTCGACGTATCCATCACTGTTCACTTGCCACAGCTGGTTTCCGTTCCTGGAGTACTTACGTGTGGTACTGTGTGAAATGCCTACACCTAATGTGAACCCAAAGTGCACAGTGCAAAACAAAATTATGCAGAACCAAGAGACCAATAAAAAACCCTACTAATTATTGACGGGGTTCGTGTTTACCGATAATCTCCAGTATTTTACTGGTTAAGATCAGTGTATGAGTGGGGGGCGGGGGGGGGGGGGGAATCAACAATCAGTCAGATGTACCTGCTGTTATTTTGTTTGAACAGTTCTGAAAAAATGCAGCACATTTGAGAGTGTGTGTGTGTGTGTGTGTGTGTGTGTGTGTGTGTTAGACAGGGAAAGGAGCAGGGTGGTCGCTAGTAGAGCTCTAGGAATTGTATAGATGGCTGAATATCTGACTGGTTTCAGTGGTTGTCGGACCAGTTTTTGTGAACCACTTTTACCTCCTTAACTCTGAAAAATATGTAGTGTATCACTGATACAAATACACAGCAAGGGCAACACTCCATTTAACATCTTTCTCATCACGTCCAGCATGCATGCACACACAGGCACACAGACAAGCCATGCACTGGTACAGTGACCTGGTCAGTGTTCAGAGGGGGAAAGGTTGGTCTTGAGGGGCAGAGTTTAATGACGCTATGAAGAAAGGGTGTTGAAGAGAGTAGGGTAGATTGTTCCAGAGTAATGGTACTTGGTGGAAGAAGGCACATTAAACACTAAAACAGTAAGTAATTAAGTAACTTTTTTGTGCCCAGTCAACCAGGGTGGTTATATCAGGGTGGACACTGAACAGAATTGAGCTGGAAGATGAAGGAGATGAACCTGCAATGCACTGGTGTCGTGTGTATCTCTCTCTCTCTCTCTCTCTCTCTAAGTCTGTCTTAAGCCAGGAGAGCGTGGTTCTTGGGGAAATGTGGGTTGATTTTGAAACACAGTTTGCTTGAGCCCTCATCGCTTGGGGGGAAACGATGGAGCTTGTTCACCCAGATGAACTTCATGCCTGTTGTGTTTTATTTCAGATTGTTGGCTACAGATTGAACACGGCCAAGTACCACCTGAGCTTTGTGTTTTGTTTCAGGAGATCATTGCTGTTGGCTACTGACTGAACAAGGCCAGATACTATGAACACTTTGTTTTGTTAAGGAGATCGTTTTGGCTACCAACTGAATAAGGCCAAGTACTACCTGAGCTGTGTGTTTTGTTTAAGGAGATCATTGGCTACCGACTGAACAAGGCCAAATATTACCTGAGCTTTGTCTTTTGTTTCAGAGATCGTTGAATAAGACCAAGTACTACCCATTCTTTGTGTTTTGTTTCAGGAGATCATTGGCTACCAACTGAACAAAGCCAGGTACAACCTGAGCTTTGTGTTTTGTTTAAGGAGCTCATTGGCTACCAACTGAATAAGGCCAAGTACTACCTGAGCTTTGTGTTTTGTTTCAGGAGATCGTTGCTGTTGGCTATGGACTGAACAAGGCCAAATACTACCAGAGCTGTGAGTTTTGTTACAGGAGACTGTTGAATATTGACTGAACAAGGCCAAGTACTACCAGAGCTTTGTGTTTTGTTTTGGGAGATCACTGCTGTTGGCTACCAACTCAACAGTACTACCTGAATAGGACCAAGTACTACCAGAGCTTTGTGTTTTGTTTCAGGAGATTGTTGGCTACCGACTGAACAAGGCCAATTACTGCCTGAGCTTTGTGTTTTGTTTCAGGAGATTATTGGCTACCGACTGAACAAGGCCAAGTACTACCAGAGCTTTGTGTTTTGTTTCAGGAGATTGTTGGCTACCGACTGAACAAGGCCAAGTACTACCTGAGCTGGGTGCTCTATTTTCTGACGGTGGGTCTCCTGCGCCTGCTGTTCTACTGGCTGCCCCATCGCATGGTGCAGTTCACCTTCTCCAGGTGCTCCCTGGACCACGCGGAGAAAGTCGTCATGAAGGTGAGCTTCCTCTTTTTTGTTTCTCCCTGTGTAAGATCGATGTATCATTGTTAGATTGTGTGCATGTGAAAGTATGTGTTCACTTGAATGAAAGCGTGTGCTGTACCTTGTGTGTACCTCGAATGTGTGTGTGTGTGTGTGTGTGTGTGTGTGTGTGTGTGTGTGTGTGTGTGTGTGTGTTACTTGTACCTTTTTTACTGTGTGAACTTCATGTCTTAAAGTCATGGCTATATATGTATATATCACTATATATGTAGTGAGTTTTAACGGCAGTACGTCATCACACTGATGTTGCCAATCTGCTGTGCAATTACACTAACCATCCTGATGAAGCATGGTGTTCAGGTAAAAGCTATTTCTGAATTGTATGTTTTCATGGGCTGGCACCTGCAATGGCTTTGCATGCTTTGATACTGATTATATATCAAATATAGTTCTTATCTGAACTTACTGAAATATTGGCAGTTATACCTTGGGGTTATATTTTGGCAGTTATACCTACACATGCAGGAACATCAAATCACATTTAAATAGCTGTGTGAATTTTTAAAAAACATATACACACAAAAAGAGCGCCAGACACGTTTGTATCAGAACACTCAACTCTAACTTTGGACAGGTTATACTGTAGTTACTTGCAGTGATAGTGTTTTCTCAGAAACTTTGATAAGATTGATTACTCAGTTTTGGGTAATTTCGGCTTTTCTCAAAAACTTTGATAAGATTATTACTCAGTTTTGGGTAATTTTGGTTTTTCTCAGAAACTTTGATAAGATTGATTACTCAGTTTAGGCTAATTTCGTTTTTTCTCAGAAACTTTGATAAGATTGATTACTCAGTTTCGGGTAATTTCGTTTTTTCTCAGAAACTTTGATAAGATTATTACTCATTTGGGCAGCCTGAAATCTTTTGCAGAACCACTATGACCAGTACTTTGTGGCAGAGGTGAAAACAGAGCAACCAAAGCAGGAAAGGAATGAGTGAGTAATATATCTTGTTTGGGGGGTGGGGGTGGGGGGCTGGCTTGCGGGTATCTTGTTCTTGCTGGCACTGTGTGCTACATGCATATTTTCAAATCATTTTTTTTTCTCCTGGTGTTTAAATACAGTTTACATTTACAGTGCTATTGTTTATGTTTACAGTGCTATTGTTTACACTTACAGTGCTTGTGGAGTACAGTCTGGGCTGTGGGTCATTTGCGGCTTTAATAAGGACAAATAAGCCAATCCAGAATATGGCAAAGCTTTGCTGTCAGTATTGACCAGGTCCTGAACCTTTTGATTGAATTATAACAACTGCACCTCAATCAGAGTTGAAACGACAGCTGTATGATACTTGATACGAGTTAGAAGAACTGCACTGTGATAAAGGATTAGAGTTAAAGGAACAGCTGTATGATGATGGATAAGAGTTAGAAGAACTGCACTATGATAAAGGACTAGAGTTAAAGGAACAGATGTATGATAAGGATAAGAGATAATTAGAGAACTGCACTAATAAAGGATTAAAAGAACAGCTATATGATAATGGATAAGAGAAGAACTGCACTATGATAAAGGACTAGAATTAAAGGAACAGCTATATATGATAAAGATAGATTTAGAGAGATAGAGTTAGAAGAACTGCACTGTAATAAAGGATTAAAAGAATAGCTATATGATAATGGATAAGAGTTAGAAGAACTACACTGTGTTAAAGGAACAGCTGTATGATAAGGATAGATTTAGAGAAATAGAGTTAGAAGAACTGCACTGTAATAAAGGATTAAAAGAACAGCTATGTGATAATGGATAAGAGAAGAACTACACTGTGATAAAGGACTAGAGTTAAAGGAACAGCCGTATGATAAGGATAGATTTAGAGAGATAGAGTTAGAAATAGAAGAACTGCACTGTAATAAAGGATTAAAAGAATAGCTATGTGATAAGGGATAAGAGTTTAGAACTCACTGTGATAAAGGATTAGAGTTAAAGGAACAGCTGTATGATAAGGGTAGAGTTGGATAGAGTTAGAAGAACTACACTGTACTAAAGGATTAAAGAACAGCTATGTGATAATGGATAAGAGTTAGAACTGCACTGTGATAAAGGATTAGAGTTAAAGGAACCGCTGTATGATGATAGAGTTAGAGAGATAGAGTTAGAAGAACTGCACTGTAATAAAGGATTAACAGAACAGCTATATGATAATGGATACAAGTTAGAAGAACTACACTGTGATAAAGGACTAGAGTTAAAGGAATAGCTGTATGATAGGGATAGAGTTAGAGAGATAGAGTTAGAAGAACTGCACTGTAATAAAGGATTAAAAGAACAGCTAGTGATAATGGATAAGAGTTAGAACTGCACTGTGATAAAGGATTCGATTTAAAGGAACAGCTGTATGATAAAGATAGAGTTAGAGAGATAGAGTTAGAAGAACTGCACTGTAATCAAGGATTAAAAGAACAGCTATGTGATAATGGATAAGAGTTAGAACTGCACTGTAATAAAGGATTCGATTTAAAGGAACAGCTGTATGATAAGGATAGAGTTAGAGAGATAGAGTTAGAAGAACTGCACTGTAATCAAGGATTAAAAGAACAGCTATGTGATAATGGATAAGAGTTAGAACTGCACTATGATAAAGGATTAGAGTCAAAGGAACAGCTGTATGATAAGGGTAGAGTTAGATAGAGTTAGAAGAACTGCACTGTAATCAAGGATTAAAAGAACAGCTATGTGATAATGGGCCATAGTTAGAAGAGCAGCACCGTGGTCATGGAAAACTGTCTGTTTCAGCAGGCCTCTGACCTTTGTGAACACCAGGAAAGGAGACGAGATAGGTCTGGAGTTCCCTCGGTCAAACTCAGTAAGTATATAACAAGTTAGCGGTATTGTCAGAACTTTTCCTTGTCCGGGGTCACTTCAAAGTGGGCACTTGTCTGCAGCGTCAGTTCGGTTCATTTCCAGTCAAGTTACGATTAACCCACGTCAGTGTCCTAGCCTGTAGAATTATCTGGCTGAATGGTTTCTGCTCACGTGCCTGCTCAGTGGCGGAGTGCCAGACTTGTGATTGAAAGGTCGCGGGTTCGATTCCCGGCAGGAGAATGTTGTTCTCCATGGTTGACTCTCTGTGATGACTCGTACTGCGTATAAATACAAGTGGCTTTGAGTAAAGTGATGCTGTGAAACTGGTGTACTCAGAATGTGCACTGAAATGGCAGCAGTTTCATGTAACGCCAGCCATTTAACAACCACACTGCACTGTAAGTACACCACTTCATTGTATTTTGAAAAACGTGCTGTGTAAAGGTAGTCGGTCATTTAGATTTGCCTGTGACGGGAGTGCAGTGGGTCTGTTCGGAAGCTGAGAATAGCGCTATAGTTGCCAGTGTGAAGCGCTTGCTAACTTAGGATCTTGTCTTGAGGTGAGGCACTCGACAAGCATTCAAATAATTATTGTTGTTTTTAAATTCGGTGTTAATTGCTTGTTTTGTGGGTGAGCGCTAATAACTTAAATTTAATACAAGTGCTGTGTGTACATGTGTGTGTGTGTGTGTGTGTGCATGTATGTGTGTGTGTGTATGCATGCATGCATGCACATGTATTTGTTTATGTATGTATGCATTTTGCATTAGTGTGGATGTGTGTAGGGGGAGAGGAGGGAGGGGGTGTGCTGGTGTTGATGTGTACGTTTGGTGACACTGCCTTTGTTGTTAGATGTGTAGTATATAAATATAGATACTGTTTGTTATGCGATGTATTTGTGGTAGAAAATACAAGAATGTGAAGCTTGATGGTTCTGGTTACAAGCTGCTTGTACGGTGCTGTGAGCTTGAGTCGGGGTAGAAAATAGCTCTTGGTAAGAATTTATTTTTGGGTTAGAAAATAGCTCGTGGTAAGAATTATTACTGGGATTATGAATCTGTTGTAAATCCTAATAGAATGGGGAAAACAGTCCTAATTTTGCAATGGCAGCTGTGGAGACTTCTACTCTTTTTCAGACTCCTTCAGATTTCAGCCTCCTTTTGCCTCAGTTTTAGTCAAAGTTTTGCGGGTGTGGCAGGAACAACACAGGTCCGACATGGTTTTCATCCTCGTGGGAGAGGCTAGATGTACTATGCAGTGACCGATGTATTTGACTGATGTAGTGTATGTAATTGATGAAATGTTTCAGACGATCACACCTGGCATGCGATGGTTCAAGACCAAGAAAGTCAAGTACATGTGGGACAACCCTTCTCATAACTTTTTGAAGCTCAGGTTGGTATTGACATGCTTTTGTCTCCTGCCTGTTTTGCTTTTCCACTTCCTGTTTTATCTTTCTTTCGGTACAGCTGCAGGGTTTGCTTTCTAAGTAACCCCTGCAGCTTTATCCACTCAGCAGTTGGTGACTTCTTTTACAGTTGCAGGGTTTACTTTCAACTTTATCCACCCAGCAGTTGGTCACTTCTTTTACAGCTGCAGGGTTTACTTTCAACTTTATCCACTCAGCAGTTGGTGACTTCTTAAGCAGCTGCAGGGTTTACTTTCAGCTTTATCCACTCGGCAGTTGACTTCTTTTACAGCTGCAAGGTTTACTTTCAGCTTTATCCACCCAGCAGTTGGTGACTTGTAACTGCAGGGTTTACTTTTGGCTTTATCCACTCAGTAGTTTGGTTACAGCCTCTTACAACTGCTGAATTTACTTCATTTTTATTCACACAGCCCTTAGCAACTGCCTCTTACTATCCATGTGGCATTTGGTGATGCCGCTTACAACTGCAGAGTTGACTTACTTTCACTTTTACCCTAGCAGCAGTTGTGACGACCTTTTACAGCCGCTGAGGTTACTTTTAGTTTGATGCGCAGCTGTTAGTGAATATCTTTCACATCTAGAGGGTTGGCTTTGTTTTGTTGACAGAGCAGTTAGTGACTGTGTGACTACCTTGTACAGCTACAGAAGTTACTTTTAGTTTGATGTGCAGCTGTTAGTGACTGTCTTTCACGTCTACAGAGTTGGCTTTGTTTTTTTGGACAAAGTAGTTAGTGACTGTGTGACTACCTTGTACAGCTACAGAAGTTACTTTCAGTTTGACGCGCAGCTGTTGGTGACTGTCTTTCACATCTAGAGGGTTGGCTTTGTTTTGTTGACAGAGCAGTTAGTGACTGTGTGACTACCTTGTACAGCTACAGAAGTTACTTTCAGTTTGATGTGCAGCTGTTGGTGACTGTCTTTCACATCTAGAGGGTTGGCTTTGTTTTGCTGACAGAGCAGTTAGTGACTGCTTGACTACCTTGTACAGCTACAGAAGTTACTTTTAGTTTTAGTGACTGTCTTTCACGTCTACAGAGTTGGCTTTGTTTTGTTGACAGAGCAGTTAGTGACTGTGTGACTACCTTGTACAGCTACAGAAGTTACTTTCAGTTTGACCTGCAGCTGTTGGTGACTGTCTTTCACGTCTACAGAGTTGGCTTTGTTTTGCTGACAAAGTAGTTAGTGACTGCCTCTTGCTGCTACCAACTGTACTGTCAGTTTTACCCACACATTTGGCTACAGAGTTTATGCAAGTGTCACCTACACAGCAGTAATTGTCTCGTCTTACCACTGCAGACTTTACTGTCAGTTTTATCCACCCAACATTTGCTGACTCGTCAACTGCCTCTTGCAGCAGCAGAGTAGCTTTCATCTACGCAGCAGACTTTACTTTCAGTCTTATCTGTGCAGCATTGGGCGACTCAGTAACTGCCTCTTGCAGCTGCGTCTGATTACTGAAGTTTCACCTACACAGCAGTTATTGTCTGCTTCAGATCACTGCAGACTTTACTTTTAGTTCTGTCTGCCCAGCATTTGGTGTCTCGCCAACTGCCTCTTGCAGCTGCATAGTAAGTTTCACCTACACAGCAGTTACTGTCTGCCTCAGTTCACTGCAGACTTTACTCTCAGCTTTATCCACCCAACACTTGGTGACTCACAAACTGCCGCTTGCAGCTACAAAAGTGTCACCTACACAGCAATTACTGTCTGCCTCAGTTCACTGCAGACTTTACTGTCAGCTTTATCCACCCAACACTTGGTGACTCACAAACTGCCGCTTGCAGCTGCAGTGTAAGTTTCACCGACACAGCACTTATTGTCTGCCTCTTATCGCTGTTGATTTTATGTTCAGTTTTATCCACGCTGCATCTCTTGACTGCCTTGTACAGCTGTGAAGTTTGCTTTCAGTTTTATCCACACAGTCTGGTGTTGGATGGTTTCAGGGGGTTGGAGGATGGCCACAAGTTCTCTTACTACCACCAACTTCAAGGCTACACAGTGGAAGAACAGGCTGAATGGTAAGTGAGAGGACGTTTCGTATGGCTGGCTGTGTTGCGTGTGGCTGCCAGTGGCAGCATGGCTGCCTTTGCAACTGGTTATGTGGCTGTCTGGTTATGTGGCTGTCTGGTTATGTGGCTGTAGCAGCTTGGCTGTCAGAATTAGAATCAGAATATTTATTGTCCCAGTACGGGTTTCAAGGAAATTTGTTTTACACTAATTACAGTGCACAGTATAATTTTTTTAAAGAATAAACAATAGACTAATATTCTAACATGGCAACGAAGGCTAAAAATAGACCAGGCAGACACAACGTATTATTATCGCAGCACTGAAAAGTAAATGTTTACACAAGCATCTGTAATTAAACAGTATTGCTCTCTCTCTCTCTCTCTCTCTCCTCTCTCTCTCTCTCTCTCTCTCTCTCTCTCTCTCTCCCTCCCTCTCTCCCCTCTCACTCTCACACACACACACGCACACACACATGCAACAAATTTTCGCAGCATTAAGAAATAACTGTTATGTGCACAGCGCACAAGCATCTGATTAAAACAATAATGCTTATTCACACACACACACACACACACACACACACACACACACACACACACACACACACACATACATCAGTAATGTAAATAAGATTGCCATACTAAGATATACTCATTTTAAGACAATATATAATTTGTATCAGTACAGCTTGTTGGTGGGTGTGTGCTTCCTTTGTGGCTATGACTGTATGAGTGTCACTTTATTTTGGTGGCTATATGCAGCTTTCAAACAGGTCCTGGGCACGTGGGAAATTCCTGGAGTTTAAAAATGATAAAGTTCTGGGATTGGAAGGGTCCTGAAAATTTTAAACCTTGATAGTCATGAAATTGAAAACATCTTTGAATTTTAAAATGAAGGTTTGCGTGTTTTATTTAATAAAAGGTTTGAGAATAGCATGCCAGCGTTTTTTTAGAATGTCCACAAGGTAACCATCTTAGCCAAATTCTGGTTCGATCCCCCAAGAATGAAGTTCCGATCTTTGTGAAGAATGAGTTTCTGATACCCCAAGGTCATGCAAAAAAAAAATGTGTATGTATGTTTCAGTCGCTGTTTGTACGGGGTGAACACCGTAGCTGTCCACGTCACACCCATCGTCAAGTTGCTCTTCAAAGAGGTGAGCTTTTTTCCCATTTCGCCTGTGTGAAAGTACTAAAGGCGCCATGCAGAAATTAAACTTTCCTGTGCATAGAACGGAGAGCCGCTGAAAGGTGCCATCTTTTAAGCAAGCGGCAGGACAGAATACAGCCTTGTGTGCTTTGACTGCAGGCTGGAGCCCTGCTGTTCTAATTTCTGCCTTTCCAGTTCATTTAACCTCTTTTTCTTTTCCCCCCAGTCGTTTTCATACAGAAAGTGACATGTCATGAGCAAAGACTCAGACTTTGAATCTTTGGATTGGTGAAATGTCTTTGGCCCTGAGGGCTGAATAAATTAATGCATACCTGGACACTGTTGATTGAGCTAAATTCCTTATTACTGATGCTCCCAGTCACAAGTAGCTTACTCGTATGTTTGTGATATAGGGTGGGGAATTAGAGGAACATCAGTCGACCAATCATGCGGCTTGACACAGAACAAACTGTAGCAGATCACACTGTTTAAGGAGTGAACAGCCCTATACAAGCATGCAGGACAGAGTGGGGCCAGATGAGATCAAGCTTTCAAATGGTGAACGTTGCATATCTGCCCCTGTAAATTTCAAGATTTTTTGGCAAACGGGAGACGTGACGTGCTGGAAACTTGGTGCAGAGTGAGACTTCAACACTGGCAGCCTGCCTGTATCACTTCTTTATCTGGAAAATTCTGCGTTTCATGTTTGTTTGGCTGACCAAATCTTGGTGGATAAGGTGAGGGCAGGGCTGGTTGCCACGCGGCCTGGCTCCACCTCTCACATGCCTGCCAGTCTAACGTAGCACTGCTGCATGTACCTGTCTTGTTAACATATGCTTGCAAAGCAAAGAGAATGGAGCTGTGACCTGAATGGGTGACCACCGCAAATGTTCGGTGCATGGTTTAAATGGTGGGTGCTCAGAAGACAGCATCATTAAATTAGAAAATATTTCAGCCGATGACATGATCTGTGGATGTTTTGTGTCCTGCCATCGTGGCTCCGTCACCGCTGTTAAAAGGGCACATTTGCCCTGCCTCCTTGCCAGATCCAGAGTGACATTTCAGGATGTTCTGTCTTCATCACTCATTCACCTGTCAGAAGAGCACATTTGCCCCGCCCCCTTTCCAAGTCCAGAGTGACATATCTGGAGTTCTGCCTTCATCACTTGTTCACCACTGTCAGAAGTGCACATTTGCCCCGCCTCCTTTCCAAATCCAGAGTGACATTTCTGTAGTTCTGACTTCATTGCTTGGTTAACACTGTTAGAAGTGCGCATTTGCCCTGCCCCCTTTCCAAATCTAGAATGACCTGGATACTCATGTGACGCAAAAGGACCCCCGGGAAATTGCCTTCTTAACTGGGGTCTGTTGCTGTGTGGCAGGTGCTGTCTCCATTCTACATCTTCCAGCTGTTCAGCATGATCCTCTGGTACATCGACGAATACGAGATCTACGCCTCCTGCATCCTGTTCATTTCCACAGTGTCCATCGTCATCACAGTCTGGGAAACACGCAAGGTGAGTTAGGACTTTCACCTTCTGCCCAGACCCAGAGACTGCATGGTTCTGCAAAAGTTTTGATGGAGCCCTGTTTTGATTTCCTGCTGTGCGTTTTAAAGAGGAACGTGTAATGGCTGTGGAATAGAAACCTTGAAGATTTTGCACTTCTTGTGTGCAGTGACTGACCAAAGGACAACTGAAATAATACTGTGATCGTTATGTTAAAACTGTATGTAAAAATCTCATAAGCCTACGTGATGATATCGGAAGTGACATATTGTATGTCAGTGGAAAGGAAACTGAGAGAAAACAAATCCTGTTTTCCATTCTGTCTTTTTCCCAGTTTCAACGTGCCCTGCGTAACACCATTTCATCCTCCACTGTCGTCACCGTGTGCCGGGGCGGCGATGGTAAGTCATGGTGCATTTGTTTTAAACTTTCGTGACTCGCTCCCCTCCCCCTCCCCTCAGTCCCCCCACCCCCATCACCTTCCATGCACTCAGTCGCACATTGACCCTCACGCATGCAGTCTCTGACCCTCCTGTTACTGCTCGCTCTCTCGCGCATTGTGTCCATATCTCGCAGTCACACTGACATTCCAATACCATTGACACCATTTATGAATTGGGCCAAAAACGAAGGGGGGCACCTTTAATCCCGTTAAATCAACACAAGACAGACAACCCTTTCTTGTTTCAGCGTAATCATGTCGCCATTCTTATCACAATATCAGCTCCTTAGTCATCCACCATCCTCCTCATCCCCATCACCGGATCTCTTTTTCCCCACAGTCCCTCCCACATCCCTCTCCTTACAGCCCCCCCCCCCACTTCCATCCCCTTTATTCATCATCTTCGCCAAGCATGATGAGCAGGTGGCTGTCTACATGAAGTGAAGCACTGTACTGTGCACGTGGACAGTGACTGACATTACAGCAGGCAGAACCTTTTCAGGAGACCTCCCTGGTGAGAGACCGCTTTTGAGAAGCAACGTTTCTGATGAAATCCTTTAAAATGAAGGTGACGGTACCCTGATATGTGTCCCGACAGTACCCGTGCCTCTCTCCCATCCTGCTGTTTTTGGCACTCTGGAGTCGCTCACGCGTGACTCGACTGCAAAATGGGATGTTTTCTCGCCCATCTGTCCGTGCTGTCTTAGTCTTGCTGCTTCTGGTCAAGAACCCAGTCCATTAATTCACATCAGTCAGATGTTTTGGTGTTGTGAAAGAAAGTTGTCTTTGCTTTCGTCTTTTTTTAAATTTTAATTTCATTAGGTCCTTGAGGATGAGGAGAAAAACAGGTCCTTGAAAGTCTGTGAAAAGTTCATGACTGTTGTTTTCCAGAACCCTGGTTGAACTGTGTATAAAAAAAATACAAAATAACAAGTTTTGGGTACAACTGGTTCAGATGTATGCTCTTACTCTTAGTGCAGCTGTTTTTTTGTTTTTTGCTGTGTAGAACAATAAAAGGGGAACTGTGTGCTTTCAGAGGCTCAGAGTGCTTTACAAATTAAAGAAAAACATGTGACGCACATATATATCCATATATACAAATCACTAGTAAACAAACAAAACATACACAAATTAATAAACATTTTTATACAAAGTGTGGTAAAATGCATGCACACACGTGATTGAGCACACTCTTATCTCATGTTGCTGAACTCAGAAAATCCTTCTGTTGCAGTTTTTCATGACATATCATCAGAAGACCTGGTGCCAGGGGACATCATAGAGATCCCACGTCGTGGCTGCATTATGCAATGTGACGCTGTCCTCATCAGCGGAAACTGCATTGTCAACGAGAGCATGCTCACTGGTAGGTCTTTCAAAAGCAGCCTTTTTGTCAGTAAAAGTGCCATGTTTAAAACCATTAAGGCTTTTTTTACCCCCTTTGCATGAACACATGAAAGGATTTCTATCAAAATGCACAGTATTGAAAGTGGATTTGTTACAGGGCCATCATATATACCGTTTGGAGGCATGTATGTGTGCACTTTTTAGCCCAGAAATTATACAGGTTAAAACCATTCTTTCTGTGGTCAGAGCATGCCCATCACCAGACCCATCATCAAATCTTCTTTCTGCGATTAAGGGAAAGCGTGCTCATCACCAAGAGACTATCACCATCATCTAAACCATTCTTTCTGTGTTTAAGGGAAAGCGTGCTCATCACCAAGACTGTGTTGTATATATCACCATCATCTAAACAATTCTTTCTGTGTCCAGGGGAAATCGTGCCCATCACCAAGACTACCTATCACCATCGTATAAACTATTCTTTTTGTGATTAAGGGAAAGCGTGCCCATCACCAAGACTATCTATCACCATCGTCTAAACTATTCTTTCTGTGATTAAGGGAAAGCGTGCCCATCACCAAGACTGTTGTATATATCACCATCATCTAAACTATTCTTTCTGTGTTCAGGGGAAAGCGTACCCGTCACCAAGAGACTATCACCCATCATCTAAACTATTCTTTCTGCGTTTAATGGAAAGCATGCCCAGCACCAGGACTGTCTATCACCATCATCTAAACTATTCTTTCTGCATTCAAGAGAGAGCATGCCCATCACTAAGACTGTGTATCACCATCATCTAAACTAGTCTTTCTGCATTCAGGGGAGAGCGTGCCCATCACCAAGACCTCCATCCCCAACCCGATGACGGGGGCGGGTGTGGATGAGACGTCGTTCTCCATCCAGAAACACTCCCGGCATGTGCTCTTCTCAGGCACTGATGTTATCCAGACTCGATTCTATGGAAGCCAGAGGGTGCGGGCTGTGGTGCTGAGAACAGGTCAGTCCCGCAGAGACACAATCCTTGTACTGCATCCACAACTGTCAGCCAGCTTTCCGGGTGCACTTGCTGGGGAGTGGGGATAGCTCAGTGGTTAGAGCGTCGGACTTGTGATTGAAAGGTTGTAGGTTCAAGTCCACGCAGGTGCGGCGGGAGAATTTTCTTCTCCAGGTTCAACTTACTGTGCTGATTCTTATTTTGGTATCCGTTCTACCCCTGTGTTACTGCAGCAGCACCTAAAAGGTCCCGGTCATTCTGCCAAAAGTACAGGTGGCAGGTTACAGCTAAACATACATGCACCTTACATATGTAGCTTTGCATGAAGTGGCATGGTTGTATGGTGTACACAATGCGCCGAGATAGCAGCAGTTTCATGTGGCACCTGTTGTGTCACCTATTGTGTACACCATTTCAATGGATATTCAACAAAAAAGTGAATCTGCTCGAGAGTGGAGAATAGTGCTATATAAAACCGATCAACAACTTACCCAGTAAATATGCTGGATCTGATTCACATCTGATCCAGATTGGCTCGGAACGGTTGGGCAGAAACAGGCCCGATGATTCTTGCACTCCGGCTTGCTTCTAGACCAGATCCGTTTGGCCAAAACCTGACACAGCCAGAACCAAATCTGAACCATGCTGGTTTTGCACAATATGATCTGGGCTGTCTGCAGAAGAAAACAAATGAGTCTGAAAGTGGGAAACTGGTAACAGGTCAGTTGCATTCTGCCAGAACTCGACCTGCTGATTCTTGCACACCGGCTTGCTTTGGGACCAGATCTGTTTGGCCAGTCCTAGACCAGGCCATCCAGACCAATGGATCTGGGCTGGTTTTGCACAATATGATCGTGGCCTTCTTTGGAAGAATGGAACTGGATCCAGCTTATTCAATCTGGCCTGATTCTGGCTGTATGCTGGCTGTAACCAAAACTCCAATGAATCGGATCCAGCATGTTTACTGGGTAAGTTTGAAGACTTTCAAATGTGTGATTCATCTTGAGGTGACCGCACGCAGTTGACGGGATGTTAATCTAAGAACTAACTAACTTGCCCACCATCGGCCCAGATCTGCCTCAGATTCAAAATGGCATCACATGTCACTGAAACACAAAGAGACAATGTTTAATACAATTACTTACCTCTTGTGCTGACCACTGTTACGTCAGCTCCAGGCTTCAGTGATTGATCAGATGTACCTTTCAGATTTTACAAGTGCATGGTTTTTTTTGTAAGTCAAAACACTGAAAAAAGGTAAAATCAGCTGTGGGACATTTTTCAGTTCAAACGTGGTGCTTCAGCAGTCATCTGACCACCTGTCACATGACTGTTTTTAAATGTCGGAAATGTCTACATCGGTGGAGAAACAGAACCAGAGAACAAGTTGTGTTGCAGAATAGAAAGTTGCAGTGTGCAGTCACAATTTATGTATTAGTAAATGACATAAAGAAAAGAAATGTGAAGGGGAAAAAAAAGGTACTGATGGTCACTTTAATCCTTGTGGTTTATTTGAGTTGAATTACTTTTTAAAAATGTATCTGTTCTTTATGGCAGGTTTTTTGACATCGAAAGGGGAACTGGTGCGTTCCATCCTGTATCCCAAGCCGGTGGACTTCAAATTCCAGCGACACTCTTACTACTTTATCCTCTTCCTGGCGGCTGTGGCCTGCATTGGTTTTGTCTACACTATCATTCTCATGGTAAGCAAAGAGGAACACACTCTTATTGCTTTATCCTCTTCCTGGCTACTGTGGCCTGTAGTAGTTTTATCTACACTATCATTCTTATGGTGAGCAGAGAGAAACACACTCTTATTGCTTTATCCTCTTCCTGGCTGCTGTGGCCTGCGTTGGTTTTATCTATACTTATATATACTATCATTCTTATGGTGAGCAAAGAGAAATACTCTTACTACTTTATCCTCTTCATGGCTGCTGTGGCTTGCATTGGTTTTATCTATACTATCATTCTTACGGTGAGCAAAGAGAAACACTCTTACTACTTTATCCTCTTCCTGGCTACTGTGGCCTGTGTTTTATCTACACTATCATTCTTATGGTGAGCAAAGAGAAACACACTCTTATTGCTTTATCCTCTTCCTGGCTGCTGTGGCCTGCGTTTTGTCTACACTATCATTCTCATGGTGAGCAAACACACTCTTATTGCTTATCCTCTTCCTGGCTACTGTGGCCTGTGTTTTATCTACACTATCATTCTCATGGTGAGCAAAGAGAAACACACTCTTATTGCTTATCCCCCTTCCTGGCTGCTGTGGCCTGTGTTAGTTTTATCTACACTATCATTCTCATGGTGAGCAAAGAGAAACACACTCTTATTGCTTATCCTCTTCCTGGCTGCTGTGGCCTGTGTTAGTTTTATCTACACTATCATTCTTATGGTGAGAAAAGAGAAACACTCTTACTACTTTATCCTCTTCCTGGCTGCTGTGGCATGCATTGGTTTTATCTACACTATCATTTTCGTGGTGAGCAAAGAGAAACACTCTTATTGCTTATCCTCTTCCTGGCTGCTGTGGCCTGTGTTTTGTCTACACTAACATTCTCATGGTGAGCAAACACACTCTTACTACTTTATCCTCTTCCTGGCTACTGTGGCGGGCATTAGTTTTATCTACACTATCATTCTTATGGTGAGCAAAGAGAAACACACTCTTACTACTTTATCCTCTTCCTGGCTGCTGTGGCCGGCATTAGTTTTATCTACACTATCATTCTTCTACTCTTTTCCACCAACCCATCACCATTGATGCATGTATTTGTAGTGTGGGTGCGGGTGGTGGGGGTGCATGCATGCGTGCACTTGTGTGCTCAAGTGTTTACATGCATTTGTGAATGTGATGAAATGCGTGCATCTGTAGGCCTTTTCTTGTCACAAGTGGAACCAGCACTTTTGTCCTCAAGGTCAGCTGACATATTTGGAGCATTATCACCACTGTAATCATTGTGATTGTCATTTATCTCCCCAGCCGCTTCCTACATTATCAGCATCATGTTCTCGGCCATCAGCATCCTGTGCTTGATACCGGCATTAGCATCATTGTTTGCATTGTAGTGATACCCCACTCAGTCTTCTTTATTGTCATGTATTCAGACACAGATGGCAAGCAGGCATAGCTCAGTGGTAGAGTCCTGGACTCCTGATCAATACAATACAATACAGTACAATACAACTTTATTGCCAAGTGTTAATGCACTAATTGCACGAGGAATGTTTTGTGGTGCCAAGTACGCTCATCACACATTCACTGCAATCATAAAACATTTAATTACAACAACAGCAAATAAACATCCTGGTAAAAAGTCATTCATAGATAAAAACATGAGAAAATCCCATGGCATCAAGCTGTGCATATCATATAAAATTGCCACTTCCCGAGGACCCCCTCGTAAAAGTTACTGTCCTGGTAAAAGCAATTATAAGAATTATCTACAACAAATTAATTAATTAACCCTGCCGGCTTATTCCCTGGCCACTGTCACCCTGACCCATCCAAGATCCTACGCACTAAAAACATCCCCGCCTGGACTCAATTGACATGGGAATGGGCCTAGTGTAAGCTCGCCAATAGATGTCACTAGCCAGCTCCCCCCCCCCCCGCTACCCCCACCCTCACCTCGAACAACAACACAACACGTGCGTGCGGTTAGGGGAAGCTACTCTGGACAAAGTTCAAGTCCCTGCAGGAGCAGAGGGAGAATTTTCTTCTCCTGGGTCAACTTTTTGTGCTGGCTCTTACTTTGATATTTGTGCCACCCCTGTGTTATCACACTGGCATGTAAAGGGTCCTAGTCATTTCTGCTGAAAGTGCTGGTGGCAGGTTACAGCTAAACACATGTGTGGCTTCAAATGAAGTGACACGGTAAACTGACGCATGGTTGCATGGTATGCACAGAACTTGCGCCAAGACGGCAGCAATTTCACATGGCACCAGCCATGCAGCAAACAAATAAGTATACCGCATTGGTGGATGTTAAAAAAGGCACTATAAAAGCTACAGGTGCTCATTCAGAATCACATGTGACATGAGTGCAGTGAGCCTGCTCAAAAGCAAAAAGTAGTGCAACATGAAAATGATAATAAAATTTAATCAATGCACAAGGGAGTTAATTAGCGCTCGAATGACATCACACAAGTACAACAACAACAAAGACCTGAGTTGCCTATGGTAACTCTTCCCTGGCATGCCTGTAACAATAATAAAATTGCAATAATTAACTGAATGGCTCCTGTTGACAGGTTGATTTCGGTGACACAGTGGGCCACATCATTGTTCGTTCCCTCGACCTGGTGACAATCACCGTGCCCCCTGCCCTGCCTGCTGCTCTGGCCATGGGAATCGTCTTTGCTCAGCGCCGCCTGGTGACCAAGAACATCTACTGCATCTCCCCGCGCAGCATCAACATCTGTGGCACTGTCAACACCGTCTGCTTTGATAAGGTCAGTTGAGGGACATCCTGATGGAGGGTTGTGGGCCAAGCTCTAAGCCCCACCCAGTTCCTCACAAGCTTTTGATCTGACTGCCTTGTGTTAGTTCTGTGTTGACTGGTGGAACAGAGGGTTGTGCACCAAGCTTTAAGCCCCGCCTCTTTCCTCGCTATCTTTTGATCTGACTGCCTTGTGTTCTGTGTTGACTGGTGGAACAGAGGGTTGTGCACCAAGCTTTAAGCCCCGCCTCTTTCCTCACTATCTTTTGATCTGACTGCCTTGTGTTCTGTGTCGACTGGTGGAACAGAGGGTTGTGTACCAAGCTTTTAGCCCCGCCTCTTTCCTCGCTATCTTTTGATCTGACTGCCTTGCGTTAGTTCTGTGTCGACTGGTGGAACAGAGGGTTGTTCACCAAGCTTTAAGCCCCGCCTCTTTCCTCGCTATCTTTTGATCTGACTGCCTTGTGTTCTGTGTTGACTGGTGGAACAGAGGGTTGTGCACCAAGCTTTAAGCCCCGCCTCTTTCCTCGCTATCTTTTGATCTGACTGCCTTGTGTTCTGTGTTGACTGGTGGAACAGAGGGTTGTGTACCAAGCTTTAAGCCCCGCCTCTTTCCTCGCTATCTTTTGATCTGACTGCCTTGTGTTCTGTGTTGACTGGTGGAACAGAGGGTTGTGTACCAAGCTTTAAGCCCCACCTCTTTCCTCGCTATCTTTTGATCTGACTGCCTTGCATTAGTTCTGTGTTGACAGGTGGAACAGAGGGTTGTTCACCAAGCTTTAAGCCCCGCCTCTTTCCTGCACAAGCTTTTGATTCAACTGCTTTGTGTTGGTGCAGTGTTGCCTGGTGAACTAGAAGGTACTGCACTGGGCTCTAAGCCCGCCTCTTTCTCCCCAAGCTTTTGATCTCACTGCCTTGTGTTGGTGCGGTGTTGCCTGGTGAAATAGAAGGTAGTGTGCCAAACTCGAAGCCCCGCCTCTTTTGATCTCACTGCCTTGTGTTGGTGCGGTGTTGCCTGGTGAAATAGAAGGTAGTGTGCCAAACTCGAAGCCCCGCCTCTTTTGATCTCACTGCCTTGTGTTGGTGCTGTGTTGCCTGGTGAAATAGAAGGTAGTGTGCCAAACTCGAAGCCCCGCCTCTTTTGATCTCACTGCCTTGTGTTGGTGCGGTGTTGCCTGGTGAAATAGAAGGTAGTGTGCCAAGCTCTAAGCCCTGCCTCTTTTGATCTCACTGCCTTGTGTTGGTGCGGTGGTGACTAGTGAAATAGAAGTATTGCACTGATCTCAAAGCCCTGCCTCTTTCTCCACAAGCTTTTGATCTGACTGTCGTGTGTGGTACCTGTGTTGACTGGTGAAATGGAGGGTGCTGTGCTGATCTCAACACCCTGCCTCTTTCCTCACAATCGTTTGATCTGACTGCCTTGTGCTGGTGCTGGTGCTGTGTTGACTGGCGGAATAGAAGGTACTGTACTTTCCTCCCAATCTTTTGATCCGACTGCCTTGTGCTGGAGCTGTGTTGACTGGTGGAATAGAGGGGACTGTACTTTCCTCACAATCTTTTGATCCGACTGCCTTGTGCTGGTGCTATGTTGACTGGCGGAATAGAGGGTACTGTACTTTCCTCACAAGCTTTTGATCCGACTGCCTTGTGTTGGTACTGTGTTGACTGGTGGAATAGAGGGCACTGTACTTTCCTCACAATTTTTTGATCTGACTGCCTTGTGTTGCTGTGTTGACTGGCGGAATAGAGGGCACTGTACTTTCCTCACAATTTTTTGATCCGACTGCCTTGTGCTGGTGCTGTGTTGACTGGTGGAATAGAGGGTACTGTACTTTCCTCACAATCTTTTGATCCGACTGCCTTGTGCTGGTGCTGTGTTGACTGGTGGAATAGAGGGTACTGTACTTTCCTCACAATCTTTTGATCCGACTGCGTTGTGTTGGTGCTGTGTTGACTGGTGGAATAGAGGGCACTGTACTTTCCTCACAATCTTGATCTGTCTGCCTTGTGCTGGTGCTGTGTTGACTGGTGGAATAGAGGGCACTGTACTTTCCTCACAATCTTTTGATCCGACTGCCTTGTGTTGGTGCTGCGTTGACTGGTGGAATAGAGGGCACTGTACTTTCCTCACAAGCTTTTGATCTGACTGCCTTGTGTTGGTGCTGTGTTGACTGGTGGAATAGAGGGCACTGTACTTTCCTCACAAGCTTTTGATCCGACTGCCTTGTGCTGGTGCTGTGTTGACTGGCGGAATAGAGGGTAACACACTGAGCCTTAAGCCCCGCCCCTTTCCTCACAAGCTTTTGATCCGACTGCCTTGTGCTGGTGCTGTGTTGACTGGCGGAATAGAGGGTAACACACTGAGCCTTATGCCCCGCCCCTTTCCTCACAAGTCTTTTGATCCGACTGCCTTGTGCTGGTGCTGTGTTGACTGGCGGAATAGAGGGTAACACAATGAGCCTTAAGCCCCGCCCCTTTCCTCACAATCTTTTGATCCGACTGCCTTGTGCTGGTGCTGTGTTGACTGGCGGAATAGAGGGTAACACACTGAGCCTTAAGCCCCGCCTCTTTCCTCACAAGCTTTTCATCCGACCAGCTTGTGGTACTGTGTCAACTGGTGGAATGCATGATCATTTGAGTCCGATTCCAGCATTCAGATTGCTGTAACCGTGCCTTATTTGATTACAGTTGCTGTCTCTTGTCAGTGAACAATGCACCATCACTTATCTTGAAGGTTTTGTTCAAAAGCCACCAGTCTCTTGTCATACTTAGACTTGTTGTGAAAATCATTGGGGTTGTTTCTTTTGTGTGGAGTATTAATTATGGTGTTCTGATTAACTGAAATATTGGGGGGGGGGGGGGGGGGGGGGGGGCGGGCTATTGATGTTGCTTGGCAGATAGTGCTGACAATTATGCAAAGTGTCAGTGGAGCAGTATTGTGTAGTGTAGTGTACTTTGATGAGGTCAGTGGTGGGTGGACTGGTGATGGAGTACATACTGGGGACGCGTGTGTGTGCATGTGTGGGTGAGAGGAAGAGTGTGTGTCTGTATGAAAGAGAGTGTGTGTTCAGAGTCATGTATTTATGTCCAGAATCATTGTGCGTGTATGTGCATGAATTAACGCATGTGTGTGTGTGTGTGTGTGTGTGTGATCTTTAGCATTGAAAGAGAAAAATGATGAGGTACATGATATTGACCCAGCTGTATGTTTTCAGACAGGCACGCTGACAGAAGATGGACTCAACATGCAAGGAGTTGTGCCAGCTCACGGAGCCAAGTGAGTCCCTGTGCTCGTTGCTTGCTTTCTTGGTGGTGGCTAATTCAGTGAATGGATTGGTTGCACAACATTGAATTACTGGTTACTTACGTGGTCAGTCATTGGGTTTGTTACATAATAAGTGGTTTGGTTGGTGAACCAGTCAGTACCCAATCAGCTGAGATCCGAACACATAAAAGGTTCAAAATAACGCTATTTATTTATAATTATGCAAGGGCCGCAACCCAGTCAGCTGATTGTGACTAGATCGGTCGTTACTGGATTCGAAAAAAATAAAATCTTTTTGATCGACGTAAGATTTACATAGTCCCCAAGTGCTGCTGCAGTCAGTTAAAGGGGAACTGAACTAGAAGTGCATGTTGGCCTGAAAACATCTGCAGGCTTCATGTTGTTGTTCTGTCAATATCATGAATATGCATGCATACAGGAACTACTTTCTTGCTTCCAATCAGAGCCCCTCAAGGCACAGCTGTTTTGGTTTGCCCGTTACCAATGAAGAGCAGAAAAGGTTGGCTTGTGACATTTTTAGCACTTTTGCCACACATTCCGGCCTTGTTTATTACGTCACTGATACAGGCTGCTGCTGGGCACAAAATAGCAGTACACACAGTCATGGTGTTGAAACTTTCAAACATGGACTTTTTTTCTTTTTCTTTTTTTATCAAAAGAGCATGAAAAAAACTACCTTTAATTTATTTTATTATGCTCAATCATGTTGTCGCAACTTTCAAACTTGGACTTTTACCATCTCTCCTCCCGCCCCCCCCCCCCCCCCCTCTGCGAAAAACTACTCTTTTTATTTTATTACGCACGGCCATGTTGTGGCAATTTTTGATCGTGCACTTTTACCCCCAAAAAGCGTGAAAAATGACTCTTACTATTTTTTTAATTATGCTCTTATCAGTAGAGCCTGTGACGTTTCTTTGGGTTTGGTTCCCCTTTAAACGAGATCCCACGTTGCAGTGCAGCAGAGAACAGTTTGTGTGTATAGCCTGATGGCAGTGTGCTGTGCTTGCCTTTGGCGATGACCGAGGAAACCTCTGCCCCAGGTTTGACCCTGAGCTGCGAGACATGAACCAGCTGCCAAAGGGACCGCTGCTGGAAGCCATGGCAACCTGTCACTCCCTGACCATCATCGAGGGACAGCTGACGGGTGACCCGCTCGACCTCATCATGTTCAACGCTACTAACTGGGTACGTCTTTGTCTTGCCCAACCTCATTGTGTTCATCGCTACTAACTGGGTATGTCTTTGTCTTGCTCAACCTCATCATGTTCAACGCTACTAATTGGGTACATCTTTGTCTTGCTCAACCTCATCATGTTCAGTGCTACAAACTGGGTATGCCTTTGTCTTGTTGGACCTCTGTTCAGTGCTGCAAACTGGGTGTGGCTTTGGCTTGTTTGAGCTCATCATTGTGAAACCTCTGCAGCTGACTGGTGTTCAACACCACCAGTTGTGTAAGGCATTTATGACCTTCTTGACCTCACAGTTGCAGCTATTTACACAAAGTGTGTGTGGTGGTTTGGGGTTTGCAGTCATGGTGTGGTTGTGGCGTGATTTTTTTCTCTCAGAGTTTTCCACCCTGGCTTTGGGATCGCTTAGGTGTTTCCAGTCGCTGACAGTTTCCCAAATAGAGTACACGTAGTCTGACTGGTGCCTTCAAGGCCTTCACGTTTTAAGATCCGTGCATGGGAGTTTACCTGGAGTGTTTTATCTTGTCCTCAGGGCTTTTACATTATTAATATGTCTGTGTGTGCAGTTTTTTGGTGTTGTTTTTTGGGTGGGAGGGTGAGTGGGGGGGTATACGGCTCGACGTGTTTGCAACTTTCTGATTGCCTTCATACTTAAAGGCCATGCAAATATATTGATATTTTTGGACATGGTTGAACCCATAATGTTATTAAAATATTTATAAGTGATATCAGCTTAGTGGTAATATTTACATGGCAGAAGAGTCACTATTACACATTTTTGGTAATATGTTTAGATATTTCCTCGAGAGATGAACTTATTTGGTTCTGTTTGCTTTGCTGTGTTGTGCTCTATGGATTTAGAATATACTGGTATGCATTTGTTTCTAGGTCGGAAGGTGTAAGTGCGTGCATGTTGTATGCTGTGAATGAAACTCTCCAGGTTTCCTCGTGCGGTTATGTGTGCTGATGTCACTTCAAGCATCTTATCCTAGCTTTTCTTATTTGGAGCAGCACTGTGTTCATGTACTGTGACTTCATCTTTCACAGGACCAGACTGCCTCTTAGTTGTCTCTGGCAGTGCTGGTCTACTTCTGTTGCTGTCTGTCTCATTGCCAGTGTACCTGCTTTGTTGACTGTCCCAGTTAAAAGTCTGTCTCTGCCTCTGTCCGCAGGACTTAGAGGAGCCGGGTGAGGAACAGTCGCGGTTCGACACAATGGTTCCCACAGTTGTGAGACCCAAAAACCAGACGGTCTCTCCTTATTCCAGCAATGACGAGGTATGAAAGCAACATGAAAGGTTTTAAAATAATGAGATTATTTATGGCGCTCCATCTCAAAGACTGAAAGAGCCCAGAGTGCTTACAAAGACGTAAGGATACACTCATTTCACCACACATGCGCACACACAGACACACACACATGCACATTCTCACACGCATGCACGCACACATGCATGCATGCACACATACATACACACACACACACATGCACACACGCATGCACGCGCACACTTGCACACACACACACACACACACACACACACACACATACACACACAATTATTAATGGTGATGGGTTGGTACAATGAGAAGAAAAAGACAGATCAGTATGCAGCCGAGAAGACATGGGTATGGTATGAAGAGAAAATATGACCGCTTCTTTCTTTTCATCATTCAAAGAAGACAAATCAGTGTGTAAGGGTTCATCAGTTCTGCCTTCAACAAGAGGCAAACTGACAGGCAAGACATTTTGTTGTTGTAAAAATGAAGTAAAAGAGAAACAAAAAGCAATCTGGTGTTAGTATTGTTACCCCCAAGTGCTTCGTGCATCTTTCCAAGGCTGGGTGTGAGTTGGTGGCATATAATTATTTGTTTCTATTTCATAAGCGTGTCTCTTTTGGGGGAGTCTTTAGGGGTGGGGGTGGGGGGGGGGTCCACTGAAACAGGTCTGAAAATGCGTGACTTGCGTTGTAAACTGATTTCAGTTGACAGGGGAAGACCTTGGCATTGTTGGAGGAGGGGGAGGACAGGAGCTATGTAGTGTTGGGTGGGGGGTCCGCAGAAACGGGTCTGAAAATGCATGACTTGTGTTGTAAACTGATTTCAGTTGACAGGGGAAGACCTTGGCATTGTGCGCCAGTTCCCCTTCTCCTCTAGCCTTCAGAGAATGTCTGTGATCACACGCCAGCTGGGTGCCCAGAACTTTGTGCTCTACGTCAAGGGGTCACCTGAAATGGTCGTCAGTCTCTCCTCGCCGGACACAGGTCAGTCTTCAGTGGTGTTGTCGTTCGGGGGGGGGAAATCAGCAGTCGGTCAGACATACTGGCTGTTATTTTGTTTGACCGGTTCTTGAAAAAAGGGGTGAGTGTAATGTGGTGTGTGTGTGAGAGAGAGAGAAGGGAGCAGGGTGGTTTCTAGTAGCTAGCTCTAGTAGTAGTCCAGACGGCCATGTACATCTGACTGGTTACAGTGATCGTCTGAACGATTTTCATAAACCACTTTCGCCACTTTATAGATGTCACACTGGTTTGAAAAATAACTAGAGCGATCAGCGCAGAAAAGGGACTTAAGAGCGCTCTGCTGGCTTCAGTTATGATAGGACAGGTGTTTGATGACGAGCATTTTCCTACCAGCGTTCTTACCTTTGCCTGGTTTCAGTGCCGATCGACTTCCACAACGTGCTGACCAGCTACACTCAACATGGCTACAGGGTCATCGCTCTAGCAAAGAAGCAGCTGCCCTCCAAACTGACCTACCCCAAGATCCAGCGACTTCAGAGGTAATGCTGTGCGCAGTGTGTGAAGAAAACATCTCAGGAAGCAAGTAGGGCATAGGCTTTGTGCGTTGCGAGTGTTGTCTGCGTTTTGGTTATACTCCAGTTGCCCTGTCTTGTGCTCAGTTCAGGATGGTATTTGTGCACTTTGGAAATCCCACGTGGAACACATGTATCACGTTTGACCATATTGCTTTACGTCCACAGAAGTGAGGATGCTTATTAGGGATGGGGAGGGGGGGGGGAACGAAAGAGTGAAAGTTCGACCGCAGATACTGCCCGAAAAAGACCGGAGAGACCGTGGACCGCCGCCAGAACACTGGAAGTGTTAAGGTGGTGTCCCCTCACCATTGCGCAGTGACTTGTGCACTTCGCAAATGCTGTTTCAACTGCCGTGCTGGGCAGAGTCACGAAGACAATGTCCGTTGCACTGCTTTTGAGGAACAACCTGAAGCGAAAGAAGTCCAACTTTCGCAGCCCAGCTCCACCTCCCTGCTCATGATCTCTTCTGGGCTGAGGGTCCAGCTCCACCTCCCTGCTCTTGATCTCGCCTGGAACCCTGTAGGAATGTGTGGGTGATCATGTTTCCCCGAGCGTTGCCTTTTCAACAGTTCTGCCGTAGGTCTGATTGACGATGGCCCTGTCTCACTCTTTCCAAAGGGTGGAGTTTCAACAGCTGCCTTTTCTGTGCCTCTTTCTCCAGGCGGTTGGCTGAAGCAGAGCAGGACATGTGTGAGCTTGGTTTGTTGTGCGTGTAGCTAGTGGTTTGGTGTGACTGACTTCAGCTGACTTTGACTTTCATCGGTGGGGCAGAAAAATAACCGTGTGCTGTGTGTTGCGTAATAAATAACTAGTCAGTGTTTTGGCTGGATAACTGCCTGACTTTAACTGTCATTCATGGAGCAGAAAAATACTGAGTTTGGTATGCTCTGTATGTGTAGTGTTTTTTGTGTGTGTTTTTTCACGTGGTAACTGACTGACCTTAACTGTCATTCATAGAGCGGGAAAATACTGAGTTTGGTGTGCTGTATATGTGTAGTTTGTGTTTTGGTCTGATAACTGACTGACCTTAACTGGCATGCACAGAGCAGAAAAATACTGAGTTTGGTGTCCTGTGTATGTGTAGTTTGTGTTTTGGCCTGATAACTGACTGACCTTAACTGTCACTCATGGAGCAGAATGGTCATGGGCTTGGTGTGTATGCAGTTAATGTTTTTTTCCTGACTTTAACTGACTTTAGCTGTCATTTATGGAGCAGAAAGTTGGGTGAGCTTAATGTGTTGTGTGTGTGTAGTTTGTGTTTTGGCCTGATAGCTGACTGACTTTAACTGTCATTCATGCATCAGAAAGTTGGGTTAGCATTGTGTGTGTGTGTGTCTGTGTGTGTGGTTTGAATATTTTCCGTGACTGAAATTAACTGTTAATCATGAAGCAAAAGACTGGGTGAACTTAATGTGTTGTGTGTGTGTAGTTTGTGTATTTTTCTTAACTGACATTAACTGTCATTCATGAAGCAGAAAACTGGGTGAGCTTAATGTGTTGTGCATGTGTAGTTTGTGTTTTGGCCTGATAGCTGACTGACTTTAACTGTCATTCATGGATCAGAAAGTTGGGTGAGCTTAGTGTGTAGTGCGTGTGTAGTTTAGTGTTTTTTTACCTGGCTGACTTTAACTGTCTTTCATGGAGCAGAAAGTTGGGTGAGCTTAGTGTGTTGTGTGTATGTAGTTTGTTTTTTACCTGGCTGACTTTAACCATCATTCATGGAGCAGAAAGTTGGGTTAGCATTGTGTGTGTGTGTGTGTGTGTGTGTGTGTGTGTTTTGTGTTGTGTTTATTTGTTTTTAAAGACAGAATAGAAATCTGACCAACAAGAAAAAAAAGCATGACCTGCTTTACCAAATGCATCTCAAAAACCACACAAATCAGCCAGTTCCCATCCCCCCAGTATTCGACCCTCCCTCCCACCACACGTGTGTGTGTGTGCCTGTGTGCGTGTGTGTGTGTGTAGTTTGTGTTTTGTTTCCATACTGACGTTAATTGCCATTTATGGAGCAGAAAACTGGGTGAACTTAATGTGTGTGTGTAGTTTGTATTTTTTTTCCAGACTGACTTTTAACTGTCATTGCTGGAGTAGAAAATTGGGTGAGCCTTATATTCTGTGTGTGGAGGCTGTTTCAGCCTGGCTGACTTCTACTGGTTGCTCTTTTTCTCTGCAGGGAGCAGGTGGAGTGTGACCTGACCTTCCTGGGGCTGCTGGTGATGGAGAACCGACTGAAGCCTGAAACATCCCCAGTCATCCGCCAGCTGTCCGAGGCCAACATCCGCACCATCATGGTCACAGGTCCGTCGGCCTCTCTGTCCTCTGTCACCACCTTTCTTCCCCTCTGTCAGCTGTCCCAGCAGTGGGGTACCCAGGATTTGGCTGTGTAGAAATGCCCTATTGTGAAGTGGGCATGTGGATTTTGGTGTTCAAGTGATAACTTCAGTGTTCAAGTGTTTCACAGCTGTTTTCCAGTCTGTCTGGTTGAACTGTCCTTTGGTGGTCAAGTGATAACTTCAGTGTTCAAGTGTTTCACAGCTGTTTTCCAGTCTGTTTGGTTAAACTGTCTTTTGGTGGTCAAGTGATAACTTCAGTGTTCAAGTGTTTCACAGCTGTTTTCCAGTCTGTCTGGTTAAACTGTCTTTTAAGTGTCTGTGACATTTTTTGTATACTTTATGCTGATTGTAGAGTATACTGATTATACAGGGGGGAAAACGTGGCTGTGTCAAAATTATTTTCCAGTTCTGAAGTGGGCTTCAATGCTGTGTAGAAATGCCCTGTTCTGAAGTGGGCCTGTGGATTTCACTGTTCAGGTGACAACATGCTGAGTATGGCTTGAGAGTCTGGCTTTTGTGGCGCATGCTGATGTGATCAACCTGGTTCGTTGTGCAGGTGACAACATGCTGAGTATGGCTTGAGAGTCTGGCTTTTGTGGCGCATGCTGATGTGATCAACCTGGTTCGTTGTGCAGGTGACAACATGCTGAGTATGGCTTGAGAGTCTGGCTTTTGTGGCACATGCTGATGTGATCAACCTGGTTCGTTGTGCAGGTGACAACATGCTGAATATGGCATGAGTCTGGCTTTTGTGGCACATGCTGATGTGAGCAACCTGGTTCGTTGTGCAGGTGACAACATGCTGAATATGGCATGAGTCTGGCTTTTGTGGCACATGCTGATGTGAGCAACCTGGTTCGTTGTGCAGGTGACAACATGCTGAGTATGGCTTGAGTCTGGCTTTTGTGGCACATGCTGATGTGATCAACCTGGTTTGCCGTGCAGGTGGGGGTCAGCATGTGTGTTTGTATGCTGAATATGGTATGAGTCTGGCTTTTGTGGCACATGCTGATGTGATCAACCTGGTTCGTTGTGCAGGTGACAACATGCTGAGTGTGGCATGAGAGTCTGGCCTTTGTGGCGCATGCTGATGTGATCAACCTGGTTCCTTGTGCAGGTGACAACATGCTGACCGCCCTGAGCGTTGCACGGGAATGTGGGATGGTGGATCGCACGGACAAGATCATCCTGGTCCAAGCCTACGAGCCCAACGCGAACTGCACTGTGCCAGAGATTGAGTTCTTTTACACTGATGACCGTGACAAGAAAGTGGAAGAAGTGAATGTATGTATAAACTGCTGCCAACCCCACCCCCACCCCCAACCTTTAAAATAAAACTTATTTTTATTTTGTTGTGTTTTTTCGCTTTTACTTTAATCTAGAAGCTTGCAAGCAGAACAAGAAAAGAGGTTTAATGGATCTGTTTGAGTGTTTTGAGTTTCATTTTTCTGTTTCATTTGTTATTGTGAGGTGCTCAGAACTGATCAGGGTCTGTGCCTTGCAAACTGATTAGGGCCTGTGCCCTGCAAACTGATTAGGGCCTGTGCCTTGCAAACTGATTAGGGCCTGTGCCTTGCAAACTGATTAGGGCCTGTGCCTTGCAAACTGATCAGGGTCTGTGCCTTGCAAACTAATTAGGGTCTGTGCCTTGCAAACTGATTAGGGTCTGTGCCTTGCAAACTGATTAGGGTCTGTGCCTTGCAAACTGATCAGGGCCTGTGCCTTGCAAACTGATCAGGGTCTGTGCCTTGCAAACTGATCAGGGCCTGTGCCTTGCAAACTGCTTTTCACTGAGTCTTTTTGAAGGTTGCGTTTGATAAACTTTCTATTGTTTTAAACACATGCCTGTTTTGTGTGTATGTGGTGTGTGTGTCTGTGTGTGCGTGTGTGTTTGCCTGTGTGTCTGTGTATGCATGTGTGCATGTGCAGAAAGCAGATGGTTCCAACGTGATCAACATTGATGAAGACAGTCAGCGGTTCCACTTTGCCGTGACGGGCAAGTCATGGGGCATCATCCGACAGTACCAGCCTGATCTGCTGTCCAAGGTTTGCACTGCCTTTTTTTTTCTTCCCTTCCTTACCTGCCTTGTGTGGTTGTTGATTTGTTGTTGTTGTTTGTCTATGCCTGTCATACCTTTTTGTGCCTCTTACTTTTATGTGCAGTTCACTGCATACTGAACAATGAGTATTTTGCTTGTCTGTCATGAGAGGTGTTCCACTGTTGAATATATTGCATATTATACTATTATTTCAACTTTGTTTTATTGCTCGAAACAGGTACACAGATAGAACAACAAAGACCCGAGTCACCTACAGTAACTCACCTGGCGTGTGTGTAAATACATGGTACATAAACTCCACCAGAGGTACATCCACAAGTGAGCCAGTTTGGCCTAGCGGTAAGGCGTTAGGCTGGTAAGCAGAGAGACCTTGGTTCGAATCTGCTTCGGCTCTCCTTTTTTTTCAAAAGTTGTGGTCTGTGGACACTGTCTTGTGACATTGTCCTTCACAATTATGAAACATTAAAATGGCTCTCATCGCTGCCCATCTTAATGCAGAAGTCATTGGTGGCAGTGTAGCGATAGGTATTTACTCTCCCTCTCCCCTGACCTCCATACCCCCTTCCCCCGCTTCTCCCCATCCCTAATAAGCCTTATGGTTTCTGTGGATGTTAAGCACCATGTTTACTTACTTTACATCCACAAAATCCTCCCAAAGGACCTCTGGTGGAGTTTATGTACCCTGTATTCACACACATGCCAGTTGAGAGTTACCATAGGCAACTGGTCTTTGTTCTTGTATTTGTGTTGCATATTTTGAGTGCTAATGAACTCCCTTGTGTGTTGATCCTGCACGAGCGCTCTGGGCCTCGTTCTATTTCAGATTTGTTTTGTCGATTATAAAGCATTCTGAGCCAGGGAGAAAACGCAGTGCATTTATGGATAGCCCAGCATTTCCGATGGTGACAAAGCTGTGCGTCTGTGATCAGCTGTTGTGAGACTATGTATCACTTGAAAGTCCAATTTGGGGTTTGTGTGTCAGTACTGTATCGTTCTCCAAACAAATGGTACTAGTTTCTCTTGTTTTCATTCGTTATCGGTGGTTGGTTTTTATCATGGTAGGAGTTTGCTGTTGTTGTGGTTTGTTTTGTAGCAAGCTGAAGTTGCCTAACATGCATTCAGTGGAAAGTTGCTGTTTGTTGCAACAGTGGGAAGTTGCTGTTTGTTGTAACAGTGAGTGGTTTTGTAACAGTGGGAAGTTGCGGTTTGCTGTAACCATGGGAAGTTGATGTTTGCTGTAACAATGAAAGGTTGCTGTTTGTTGGTTTTTATCAGTGGAAGTTACAGAGATTGTCTATTTGCTTTTAATTTGACCAATGGAAATGACAGCACCCAGAAGGACACCCATTTGCTGTTTGTTAGTATTATTAATTGAAGAGACAGAGGCTGTCCATTTTCTCTTTGTTGGTGTTATTGGTGAAAGAGATGGAGGTCATCCATTTTCTCTTTGTTGGTGTTATTGGTGGAAGGGATGGAGGTCATCCATTTGCTCTTTTTGGTCGTCCATTTGCTCTTTGTCGGTGTTATTGATGGCAGAGATGGAGGTCATCCATTTGCTCTTTGTTGGTGTTATTGATGGCAGAGATGGAGGTCATCCATTTGCTCTTTGTTGGTGTTATTGATGGCAGAGATGGAGGTCATCCATTTGCTCTTTGTTGGTGTTATTGACGGCAGAGATGGAGGTCATCCATTTGCTCTTTGTTGGTGTTATTGATGGAAGAGATGGAGGTCATCCATTTGCTCTTTGTTGGTGTTATTGATGGCAGAGATGGAGGTCATCCATTTGCTCTTTGTTGGTGTTATTGATGGAAGAGATGGAGGTCATCCATTTGCTCTTTGTTGGTGTTATTGATGGAAGAGATGGAGGTCATCCATTTGCTCTTTGTTGGTTTTACTAATAAAGTGACAGAGGTTGTCCATTTGCTGTTTGTCGTTATTAATGCAAGAGACAGATGTCATCCATTTGTTCTTTGTCAGTGTTGTTAATGCAAGAGACAGAGGTCGTCCATTTGCGCTTTGTCAGTATTATTAATGCAAGAGACAGAGGTCGTCCATTTGCGCTTTGTCGGTGTTATTAATGCAAGAGACAGAGGTCGTCCATTTGCGCTTTGTCAGTGTTATTAATGCAAGAGACAGAGGTCGTCCATTTGCACTTTGTCGGTGTTATTAATGCAAGAGACAGAGAGGTTTGTCTATTTGCTGTTCATCAGTGCAATTAATGGAGAAGACAGAGGTCGTCCATTTGCTGTTTGTCAGTGTAATTAATGCGAAAGACAGAGGTCGTCCATTTGCTGTTTGTCAGTGTAATTAATGCGAAAGACAGAGGTCATCCATTTGCTGTTTGCTGGGTTTATGGTTGGAAGAGACAGGGGTCTTTCTGTCTCTCTTTTGTTGCTTGCTTTTCAAGGAAGTGTTGTAGGGAGGAGAGCATAGTCTGGATATTCTTAAACAATAATCTTTGTGTCCTGGTCAGAGCACACAAAGAGTTAAAAAGAAAAGAAAGAAGCATACTTCTATGGGACAGGATAAAACAAAGGGTTAAAAAGAAAAGAAAGAAGCATACTTCTATGGGACAGTATAAAACACAAAGGGTTAAAAAGGAAAGAAAGAAGCATACTTTTATGGGACAGTATAAAACACAAAGGGCTAAAAAGAAGAGAAAGAAGCATACCTCTGTGGGACAGTATAAAACACAAAGGGTTAAAAATAAATGAAAGAAGCATACTTCTGTGGGACAGTATACAACATGTGGGGGTAGAACATGCTTTTCAAGCAGCCGACAGTTGTTCCAGAAACAGATGGCAAAAGAAATTGAAATTGCTTAGCGCTCAGTCGGTTCAGTTTTGGCCCAGTTGTTGCTTTGGTCAGTTTTAACATGTGGTGTGTGTGTTTGTGTGCGTGCATTGTGTGTTTGTGTGCGTGCATGTGTGTGTGTGTGTGTATGCGTGCGTGGTGCGTGCGTGCGTGTGTGTGTGTGTGTGTGTGTGTGTGCATGTGTGTGTGTGTGTGTGTGTGTATGCGTGCGTGCGTGCGTGTGTGCGTGTGTGTGTGTGTGTGTGTGTGTGTGTGCAGCTGGTGGTACGTGGCACTGTGTTTGCTCGCATGTCGCCAGACCAGAAGGCCCAGCTTGTGGAAGTGTTACAAAACATTGGGTAAGTTGTTGTTGTTGATCACTTTTTTTTTCTTTCTTTTTTTAAAGTTCCTCCCCTTCCAGCTAGTAGAATGTTGAGCACATTTTTGGGAGTCCTTGCGACTTGGTAACTCCATTCAGCTTTGAAGCATGAAGCATTGGCGACGTCTTTCCGCTCTCATCGTGGAAGACTTTTCTCCTTTCTCCTGAAGAGGCCAGGCCTCCCACTCTTGCCGTAACAAAGGTATGAACAACGCTGTTGGTATTCCCTTCAGCCTGTTATCAGACTGTGGAGCACAGGCTTGCTTTCTGTGTTTTACCAAGCGGCGGAGTACGGATGGCAGTCTTTTCTTCCCAGTTCCACTTCTCAAATCACGCAGCCATGTTGAAATTTATTTTCAGATTATTTTCACTGAGAACAAAATCAAATGGAAAAGAAATGAAAATACTCACTAACCTTTCTAAAAGTACTTTTAAAAAAAGTTTTAAAAAAAAGAAGTGTACTCTTATCTGTATTTGAGCGTAAACAGGTCTGGGAGTAGCTGCCCTTGCTGTCACAGAAATGCGCAAACTTCAGGGTTTTCTAGTTGAGGAATGCTAACAACGAATAAACGGGCAGGTTGTGGTGAGTGGTTGATTTTGATACCTGTATAGAGGGCGGTTGCTGATTCAGATACTACGTGGGGATGTGCGGAGACGGAGCCAATGACTGCGGCGCTCTCAAGGCGGCTCACACAGGAATCTCGCTGTCAGAGGCCGAGGCGTCCGTGGCATCTCCCTTCACGTCCAAGAAACCCACCATAGAGTGTGTGCCGGCCGTTATTAAGTGAGTCAGGCGAGGTTCACTTGAACCTGTTTTCTTTTGTTTTCACTCTCTTCCTCTTCCTTCTTCTTCTTCTTCTTCTTCTTCTTCTTCTTCGTGTTATTGTGTTAATCCCATTCACTCGAGCAATAATCCACAAGTAATTTAAGATTGCTGGTAGTAGGACAGTATTTTTAAAAAAAATAAAAAATCTTTCTTTTGTTTTTGCTCTCTTCCTCGTCTTTCTTCTTCTTCTTCTTCTTCTTCTTCTTCTTCTTTCTTCTTCTTCTTCTTCTTCTTCTTCTTCTTCTTCTTCTTCATGTTACTGTGTTAATCCCCTTCACTCAAGCAGTAATCCACAATTAATTTAAAATGCTGGTAGCAGGACAACATTGTTAAAGAATGATGTATTTGATGGGACAGAGTTAAGAACCCCTAGCATGCTTTTTTTCTTCTTCTGAAAGACTGTAAAGTGATGAATCTTGGATGTGGGTGGGTGTAGGGCAGTTGCAATGAACATCACTGGAGCAGATCTTCTGAAACCAGCAAAATTGCTGGGGGAAAAAAAAAGGATAGGATGGTTTTTCCTGTGTTGTGTGTGTGTGTGTGTGTGTGTGTGTGTGTGTGTGTGTGATGTATGTGTGTGTATGTATGTATGTTTGCCTGTTTGGGCATGCCTGTTTGCATGCATAATGTGTGTGTGTGTGTGTGTGTGTGTGTTTGCATGCATAATATATCTGTGTGGTGTGCTATTGATTCCAGGGAAGGACGGTGCTCTCTGGTCACAGCGTTTGGCATCTTCAAGTACATGGCTGCTTACAGTATAACTCAGTTTGCCACAGTGCTCATCTTGTATTGGGTGAGTTGCTCTGTCTGTCTCTCCCTGACTGTATGTCTGTCTGTCTGCCTTTCTTCATTGGACATGAAAACAACATAGCTCAACTGAAAGCAGATAAGTGTCCTAGTTCTACATCTCATTTTTCACCATTTAACTATTGTTAAGTGTTGTTTTGTAGCTTGATAAAGGGGATTACCCCCCAAAAATGCATGTTTTGGCCTAATAAATAGTGTTCTTTTGAACCTTTTATGTGTTTGGATCGTGTCTGCCTTACTGCCTCTCTCTCTTTCTCTCTGTCTCTCGCTCACACACACACACACACACACACACACACACACACACACACACATGCTTGCACAAACACAGTTTCTTGCATTTCCTCATCAGTTTAGTTCTTTATTTGCAAGACAGATGTAGCTTCGTATTGAATAAAATGAAATATGAAACACAACAATTGAAATATTTGATAGCTTTGTTTTATAAAAGCAGAAATATTTCCGATTAGTGAGTTCACAATACAAATGCACAAATGTGATTTTTGTTTTCCAGATTGGTGCAAATTTGACAGACCCCGAGTTCTTGTGGGTGGATTTGTTTTTGATCAGCACTCTCTTCATCACCTGTGAGTGACACCAAATCTGTGACATTGTCAGTTACATGAGCAGTTAGACAAGAGCTGCATGCACGAAATCTCAGCATGCACTGCATCTCCTTTCGACTGTAGTACCGAAGTGAAGCGGAACACTAAGATTTTCTCTTAAGGTGAAATTACTGTAACAGCAGATGTCCCTGAATCATCTGCATTGCATTTTCTGTTTAGAAGGAATGGGATTTGTGTGTGTGTGTGTGTGTGTGTGGGGGTGGGGGGGTGGGGGCTGATGTTTGATGACAAATTTGTGTTTGTTAATATTGTGTGTTATTATTTATTTTATTTGTTGTTGCTTTTTAAACTTAAGTGTGAGTTGTACGTGCCTACGGCTCATTCGAGAAAGGGCACTTTAAGATCCCACTATTATTATTATTATCATCATTATCCTATGTGCCTTTTCCGTGGGATGACTACAGTGTTATTTGGATAAACCGGAGTGAATGAGGATGTAGTCAGCCCCCACTCCCGTTCAAGTTCTGCGGCAAGTGCAGACGGTAAGCTAGCGCATGTGAATAAAAGGAATTTGGATGATTGTGCGATGTTTCAGTCAGCCGAACGGGACCCGACGAGGAGCTGGCGAAGCAGTGCCCCCCCATCAGCCTGGTCAGCCCAGGCCCCATCCTGTCCATCCTCAGTCAGATGGTCATCATGGTCGTTCCCCAGGTCCTCATATTCCTCTACATCCAGCAGCAGCCTTGGTACGTCCGCTGCCCTGGGGAGAGAGGCCAATGGCTTTTGACCATCAGCGGCATCCGTACTGCAGGGTTGGGGTTAAGCGATAATTTCCGGTATTTTGCTGGTCAAGATCAGCATATTGCTGGTTAAGATCAGCATATACTGTAAAAACAAAAACATAGGCAGTTAGAAGTACTGGCTGTTACTTTGTTTGACCGGTTCTTCTTCTTCTTCTTCTTCTTCAAAAAAAAAAAGGCAGAGAGAGAGTGTGTGTGTAGCGTGGTGTGTGTGTGCGTGCGTGTGTGTGCATGCACACACCTTATGCTCTCTGGTCATAATCGCACCAGCATGACGCTGATAATATCTGCAAAAGGCACTTTGGTGCCCATTCTGCCCTCTGGAATAACATTCCACTGGTCCACCAGGTTGGGCCTTCCAGCGTATCCGTGACGCATGGATTGAATGAAGACAAACTGTTTCTTAAAGTTCTTGAGTTACTTCTGCTGCCATCTTCCTCTTCCCACACTATGTCCCCAGCCTCTTCTTCCACCACCAGATCATTTGCGTATTTATGTAAGTTGTGTGTTTGTTTGGGTGGGGGGAGGCGGTAAAAATAATAACTCATATACCTCATCCCATGCCTCAAACCTACTGGACAGTACAACACAATACAACACAATACAATAATACTTTATTAATCCTTAAAAAGGAAATTCAGTTGTCTGCCTTTGACAGATAATAACTAGTACGTAAAAGCGTAATTAAGTACTGTACAGTTTTGCACACTTAATAAGTTAATTAGAGTAAAAACTTGGTAAAATTTAGTGAATAAACAGTAAGAAAAAATACAGTTGCAATCACAATGACAGTGGCACCCCGTATCGTTCACACACATACTGTACATGGAGTTTTTCCTGGCACTGCAAAATGGACAGGTGTCAGTACCATCATAATTTTTGGGAAAGCTTTTTGTGACAAAGTGTCAGGAAAAACAGATGATGAAGTGATGCTTAATGTCCTCAGATGTCAGTTGACATATTAGGGACAAGTTGTGACCAATGCCGAAGCACGGTGCAATAATTCTTTACGTCCACGGAAACCAGAAGGCTCGTTAGGACGGACAGCTCAGGACGGCCACCTCGACTCTCACACAGCTCCTGCACTATGACAGGAAAAACAGCCAAGTAATTGATTGTTGAGGCATGGTATTTAGGTATGGGACACCTTGCAGAGCGAGACTGATCTTTTTTTAAATTTAATTTTAATTTTAACCTCTTTCTTTTAAAAATAAACTTCTTTATTTTTTCTGAACTTTTTTCTTCTTCAGAATTTCAGACTAATTACAATACTGTTCATGTAATTTGTTGGTTAACAGACCAACATATGCGATCGACTTTTCGTGTAATTTTTTGGTTAAGAGACCAGTACACACAGTTGACTTTTCATGTCATTTTTGTTGTTTTTGTTAACAGACCAGTATACGCAACTGACTTTTTATGTCATTTGTTTGTTAACAGACCAGTATACGCAATGGACTTTTTAGGTTTGTGCCATTCAAGGACAATGAGGATGATGACTACCTGCGTCACAAAAACGTGGCCATGTTTTTTGTTTGTTAACAGACCAGTATGCGCAATGGACTTTTCAGGTTTGTGCCATTCATGGACAACGAGGATGATGACTATGAGTGTCACAAAAATGTGGCCGTGTTTTTTTTGTTAACAGACCAGTATGCGCAATGGACTTTTCAGGTTTGTGCCATTCAAGGACAATGAGGATGATGACTACGAGTGTCATGAAAATGCAGCCGTGTTCCTCGTCTCTGCCTACCAGTACATCATCCTGAGCGTCACCTTCAGCAAAGGAGCACCCTTCCGCAAAAGCATCTTCTCGAACTGTGAGTCACCTCCCCCTTTTAATTCAGTTCAGCTGAGTGTTGCTTTATGTCCACAGAAACCATAGGCTTATTAGGGCCAGGCCAGTTCAGTTAATAATAATAATAATAATAATGTACATTTATCATGCGCTCATCAATGCCCTGAGCGCTCACATGATATATATTAACCTAAATATAATATTCTATACACATGTAGAGCATAGTCCTACCAAAACAATTTACATAAAGTATTAAATAAAAAAACAATAAAAAAACATGCACTACAAACACACACACACACACACACACACACACACACACACACACACACTGACTGTAGCAGAAAGTGGGTACAGTTCAGTTCAAGATGGTATTTATGTGCGCTGAAAAGCCTGTATGTGCTCCACCCCATCTCCCGGGGCTAGTTGTTAGACCGGTTTTTGACGGAACCTAAACTACAAGTACAATCCGGGTAAAATAAAGTTTTCGAGTTTGAGTTTAAACGTTTCCCCAACGTTGCCTTTGAAACGGTTCCAGTGTTCGTCTGACTGACAATGGCCCTCTTTTGTTCTTTCACGGAAGATTGTCTAGCACTTCCTCTTTTAAATGAGGTGAACCTTTTTTACACAGCAGAATTACATACAAGACAAGTAGCACCAGCATCAGCTGGATGCTGGTTAAGAGCAATATTCAGGGTGAAGGGAGGGGGTGGAGGAATTGTTTGCTAATAAGTATTTCTAGACCAGTCTTTTAACTATATCAAAAGGGGGCGGGGGAGGTCGGGGGGGGGGGGGGGGGGGGGTGTTGGCAAATAAGAATTTCTTGACCAGTCTTTTATCTTTTAAAATGTATCAAAGTCAGCAGAAGCTGCTTACAGTTATTTTTGTTGTTGTTTCCGAATGAATTATGCTGGCTGTATGATGTGTTCTTGTTTTTGAGAATTTTTTGTTTTGTTTTTAATTTTATGCATAGTCATGGTGAAATTCTGAACTGTCGGGGCTGTGGCTGACATTACCACCATTGTTGTTGCAGGGATTTTCCTGGCCAATCTGATCATCTGCACGGCTGCAACCCTGTGGATCACTCTCTACCCCACGGACGAGTTTGCTTCCTTCATGGAGGTAAAAAGGGCTGGATGGCTCTCTTGTCTGTTCCCCCCACCCCCTCTCTGTGTGTCTCTGTCATGAAATCAGTAAGACATTCAGTGATCTCTCTCTCTTTCGGCCTTTTTTTCATTTTTTTCTCTCTCTTTTCTCTCTGTCTCTCTCTCTCTGTCAAATGTGCTACTCAAGTTTTGCGCTTGTTGATATGATGATATGTTATGAATTGTTGACGCTCTGAATGTGTGTGTGTTTGTTTTTAGTTTTTGTTTTTACCCCCACCCCCCCCCCCCTTCCCCTTTTGTGTATGGGTCGGTGGCCTTCACAATAAACCATGTGTCAGTGTCAGTGTCTCTCTGTCAGACTGTCACTTGAAATTAATAAAACAGTCAGTAATCTCTCTCTCTTTTTCTCTTTACTCCGATGCTTGTAAATGAAGACAACAGAAGACCAGGTGATAGACTGACTGAGTCACTTTGTTCCATGTTTTTGTTTTCAGCTGGCTCAGTTCCCATCTCTGAGCTTCCGGGCTTTGGTGGTCGGTGTGGCCGTCATCAACTGCCTTGTCTCCATCATTGTGGAGGTGAGTCTCATACATAGTACACGCTTTACTGGGTCCTGAACTGGGTCCCTGGTGGCTGGGTGTTGTTTTTTTCTTATTTTTTTCTTTCTTCTTTTTTCATCCTTTCTTTCTTTCTTTTTCCATTCTTTCTTTCTTCCTTTCTTTCTTTCTTTATTTCATTCTTCCTTTTTTTCTTTTTTTCTTCTTTCTTTTCCCTTCTTCCTTTTTTTCTTTCTTTTCTTTCTTTCTTTCTTCCCTTTTTTTGGTTTTCTGTACAGTGGAGTTTTCTCGGCTAGTAAAGGCTATAGAATAGAATAAGTGCTTGCTGTAGAAGTGAAATTTGTTGTTGATGATTCAGTAGTTTGGAAATGCCTGGGTAAAGGTAATCTCATAAATGATATTTATGCTTCCCAGGATATGCAGCAGTTTGACATGCTTGGTTCCTGACTCTTTTGTCCAAAGCTGCCGTAGCCTGACGGTCCGGTCTGCAAGGAGCCCACATTGACAGGGTCACTTCCTGTCTCCCCGATGTTTATAGTGGACAGGACCTCCCTGCGTCCCTAATAAGCCTTATGGCTTCTGTGGACGTTAAGCATCATGTCTACTTACTGCGTGAGAAGTGTGGCACCTGTCCCGCATTAACACGGTCACTTCCTGTCTCCCAGATGTTTATAGTGGACAGCACCTCCATGCGTGAGAAGTGCGGCGCCTGGATGGCCAGCTGCTGCAAGGTGGACAGGTACGAGTACGCCGCCATCGAGTCTGAGCTGAAGGATGACCCCTCGTGGCCCCCGGTCAGCCACAAGAGCATCGACCTGGCCAGCGCCTTCCAGCGCCTGGACAGCGTCCATCAGATCCCCCCGGACCAGTCCGTGACCAACGGGGTCAGTAACCACTTGCACTTGTTGCTGCTGTTGTTGTTGTTGTTGTAGCGTTCCCCAGCTGAGCACTCTGGGGGTCAGCCAGCGCATGCAGTGATGCGCTGAGTTAGTTGGTTGGTGCTCCGAGCCCAGCCAGGCGCTCAGGGTTGGATCACCGGGCTGCTTACACATTGACAAGTGCATTCCGCAGGTTGAGGGGATTGCCTGTGCAGCCATTTTGTTGTTTGTTTTGTTGTTAACCTGCCACGCAGGCAGCGGCACGATGTCTTCAAGGGAGATGCTTGGATCGTTTCTTTGATGCGTGTAGTCTCTGGCCTGTGCTCATGAAATGGGACGCGCATGGCTGGGACCCGTCTGAGCCACAGGCAGGGAAGTGAGAAACAGTCACGGTGTCCTCCTTAGCTTCGCGTGACAAGAACTACGTTATTTGTAGAATGCAGGTCTGATTCTAGTTTCCAATTTACATGCAAATTTTTTCTCTCCAAATTTCTGATAAAATCGGGACGAATGATGCGTTTTCCTCATTCTTTGACTCCTGACAACAATATCAGTGTTTCAGATTTGATTTAAAAAAAATCAACTTGGGGTCCATTTTGTGAGAACAGGTCACACTACAGGACATGCATTTTGCATAACTGTCCCTCGAGTGCTTATGTACTTTTTCTGCTAAATACCATAGAGATGGTGGTTTTTCTTCTTCTTCTTCATACCTCACTATAACAAGGTTAGAATACTAGAATCACCTCATCCATCTGTCCTTCTAGCCTGTCCTTCCTTGTGTCCGGGGTTTGTCCAGAAGATTATCTTCTGAACTGCTTGAACTATCAGAAACCAAACTTGGTGTGGTGGGAAAAAAATAGGATGTAATCTTCAAGGTCAAGGTGGGAAAAAAATAGGATGTAATCTTCAAGGTCAAGGTCACAGTGGTGGCTTAAATAATCAGGATATGACCATTTTCGCTATGTCTTCTGAACTATGTCTTCTGATCTTTTGCAACCAGACTTAGTTTCATGTAGATCATCACAAGCCAAAACGTCCGGTGAAAAGGTTGGGTTACTGTGTTTGCGGTCAAGGTCACAGCATAGGTTCAGATTTCAATTAATGTTTGTTTGTCTGGACAGTGTCTTCTGAACCGCTCAACCTTTCGTAACCAAACATGGTAGGCGATGCGTCGTCATGAGCTGGCGTATCATTTGGAACAATTATTGTGACATTTCATTAGAGAGAGGGCAGGGGAGTCAACTCCACATCCTCTGTGGCTCGGGTGCTGTCTCCCAAATCCGAGGAAGAGAATCGGGGGAAAGAGTCCAAATTCTGCTGTTTTAAACTTTCAGGGGAACCTGGACCGTATTCTGGAGCAGATGGATGAGCACCCCTTGGAGCACAGCACCAGCACGTCTTCAGCCAACGGCGTGGTTGTGGGTGATGCGGAGGTAGTCACCCGTCAGTCTTCCACTGAAAGCACAGTTCCTTTCTTCCGCCTTGACTCTGGCCGTTTCAGCACGCACGTCGACGAGACAGGCAAACAGGCTACAAGGTTGTGATGGTCCCACTGAGAACATTATCGTCATCGTCATCGCCGTTCCCGTCTTCCTTGTCACTTTTCATCAGAAGTCTTGTGGGCATGTTGACTTTTCCTTTTGTGCACAGGGCAGCTCTTGTACTCCCAGGGCTCTAAGAACCATGTTTTTTCATGCAAGTGCAGCATTTAAGAAATATGTTTGTTATTGCTGACACCATATTCTTCTTCCACAGGTTTCCATGGTGCAAGCTTACCTCAGTGTAGAATGTTTACCTTAATGTCGCTCCTCTTTGATGCCCTTTGTGGTCGACTGGGCTCAAAGCACCAACTAACTAACTAACTAACCTCTTTGATGCAATGATTAGCTGTTGCCATAACGCATTACACAAAGGTTACATGGTGCCATAAAACATTACACAAAGCTTATGTGGTGCCATAAAACATTACACAAAGCTTACATGGTGCCATGAAGCATTACACAAAGCTTACATGATGCCATAAAGCAAACAAAGCTTACATGGTGCCATACAACATTACACAAAGCTTATTTGGTGCCATAAAGCATTACACAAAGCTTACATGGTGCCATAAAGCATTACACAAAGCTTACATGGTGCCATGAAGCATTACACAAAGCTTACATAGTGCTATAAAGCAGACAAAGCTTACATGGTGCCAAAGAGCAGCCCAAGTTCACCTGCTGCCATAAAAGTAGATGAAGCTTACCTGGTACCATAAAGCAGCTATAGCTTACCTGCTGCTATAGAGCAGCCAAAATTTACCTGCTGCCACATAGCAGCCAAAATGTACCTGCTGCAGTCAAAATTTACCTGCTGCTATAGAGCAGCTAAAATTTACCTACTGCCACAAAGCAGACAAAGCTTACCTTGTAGCATAAAGTAGCCAAAACTTACCTGCTGCGATAGAGCAGCCAAAATTTACCTGCTGCCACAAAGCAGACAAAAGCTTACCTGGTACCATAAAGCAGCCAAAGCTTACTTGCTGCTATAGAGCAGCCAGAATTTACCTGCTGCCACAAAGCAGCGGAGAGCAGATGTTAATGTTGTTAAAGCGAGTGTACAATTTATGAGAGACACCGAGGGCAGTAAACAGTGGAAAGAAGGGAGAGGAGGGAGGGTGAAGCCCCCCCCCCTCCTCCCCACCCCCACAGCCTCCTTCTCCCCTTCTTCTGTTTCTCATCCAGAGGTGAACCAGAATGGTTGACAGGACATTAAAACCCAAGATGAGACTTGCTCCGCCTCCTTCCTCCTTCATGCTCCACCTCCTTCCTCCTTCATGCTCCACCTCCTTCCTCCTTCATGATCCACCTCCTTCCTCCTTCATGCTCCGCCTCCTTCATGCTCTGTCTCCTTCCTCCTTCATGCTCCACCTCCTTCATGCTTGACCTCCTTCATGCTCTGCCTCCTTCCTCCTTCATGCTCTGCCTCCTGCCTCCTTCATGCTCTGCCTCCTTTATCCTTCATGCTCCACCTCCTTTATCCTTCATGCTCTGCCTCCTTCATGCTCCACCTCCTTACTCCTTCATGTTCCTCCTTCATGCTCCACCTCCTTCCTCCTTCATGCTGCACCTCCTTCCTCCTTCATGCTCTGCCTCCTTCCTCCTTCATGCTCCACCTCCTTCCTCCTTCATGCTCCACCTCCTTCCTCCTTCATGCTCCGCCTCCTTCCTCCTTCCTCCTCCACCTTTATCCTTCATGCTCCACTTTTATCCTTCATGCTCCGCCTCCTTCCACCTTCATGCTCCACCTCCTTCCTCCTTCATGCTCCACCTCCATGCTCTTCCTCCTTCCTCCTTCATGCTCTGCTTCCTTCCACCTTCATGCTCTGCCTCCTTCCTCCTTCATGCTCCACCTCCTTCCTCCTTCATGCTCCACCTCCTTCCTCCTTCATGCTCCACCTCCTTCCTCCTTCATGCTCTGCCTCCTTCCTCCTTCATGCTCCACCTCCTTCTTCCTTCCTGCTCTGCCTCCATAGTTCAGGAGCTGTGTGAGAGTCGAGGTGGCCGTCCTGGGCTGTCCGTCCTAACGAGCCTTCTGGTTTCCATGGACGTAAAGCTATATTGAACCATGCTTCAGCATTGGTCTCAGCTTGTCCCTAATATGTCAACTGACATCTGAGGACATTAAGCAACACTACCTACCTACCAGCTCTGCCTCCTTCCTCCTTCATGCTCCACCTCCTTCATGCTCTGCCTCCTTCCTCTTTCATGCTCTGCCTCCTTCCTTCTCTCACAGGGTTGCGTGTGACCCTCCTTACATTGTACAGTGGAACTCCTGATGAAAAACCACACTGACTAGAAGCCACCCCCTTACAAGGCCGTTTTTTCTTCTTCTCATTTTTCTCTCAGACCTTTCCCTTCACATTTCCATGTAAATGAGGATACCTGGTTTTACAGGTGCAGTTGCCGAGGGAAATTTGTCCCTCAGTTAGTGATGAAGTGTTGACTGAGTTTTATTCTGTTGTAAAGAGGGGTGGGGTGTTGTGTTCGGAACTTGTACAGAAAGGTTTTTCACTCCTGGTTTGTCTTGAGCTGACCCAGTAAGACGTTGGTTAGCGTATTTTAACGTTCTGTTAACTGCACAGGGGCTCCCAGTTAGTATATTTTAATGTCCTGTCAACCGCGCAGGGCCTCCTAGTTCGTATATATTAACATCCTGTCAACTGCATACAGTCACCACAGGATGACAGGATAATGCGGCGCTTGGGGGGTGGGGTCGGATGTTAAAATCCATGACCTAAGTGGCCGACAGTGGTTGCCTGTCTGGTGAGCGAACCTTGTGTTAGTGATCTGCCTTCCTGGTTTATGAATGTCCTGCATCAGTGATACCCCCCCCCCCCCCCCCCCCCCCCCCAGACAACTTGCTTTGCATCAGTTAGTGATGAACCTTCAGGTTCAAGACCTTGCCTTAACGTTTGTATTGACCTCTCTCATGTGTCGAACATTTTACCTTGCAGAGGTATGACTTCAGGTGTTTGAGGCTTCTGTCTTTTGGTTGTAAAGCCTCTTGTGGGAGGTGTACTGGATTCATTTTTGTTCTGTCACTGGATGTTAGGAGGGTGGTCTTCATTATTGTGCCATCAGTGACTGATTTTTTCTTTTTTTAACGATTCCCTTCCCTGACAGCAGGTGTGTATTTTTGTACATGTGGTTTTTTGGTTTGTTTTTAAAGTGTGGGTCTGTAAGTAATGCTTTAGTACAGCCTTGCTCTCGATGCACAAACCTCAACTGTGCAGTTTTTGTTTTTTTATTGGTGTGATAGTTTCCATGATGGTACTCGGTAACTGTGATCAAAGTAGAATGACTTTGTAGAAGAGGGAGCTGTTCTGGGTTTTATTTTGCATCTGTGCGTCACTCCCGATAAAGCCCTGTGGGCATTACGTGATTTTCTAGCCAACCTTCAAGAAAAAGACAAAAAGATTGTGATAGTTTTCAGTCCACCAGCGGCCTGAATGGCTTTGCGTCCACAGAAACCAAATGGTTTATTTGGCGGGTGGGGGTGAAGGGTTATACCTAACGCTACACTGTTACCCCTGGAATGATTCTGCATTCAGATGGGCAGCAGTGTGAGTCATTGTAATGGTTTCATTCATTGTGAGTGGCAAGGGCCTGAATGGCTTTGCGTCCACAGAAACCAAATAGTTTATTTGGTGGGTGAGGGTGGGGGGTTATACCTAACACTACACTGTTACCACCAGAATGATTCTGCATTTAGATGGGCAGCAGTGTGAGCCGTTTTATTGTTTCATTCATTGTGAGTGGCAAGGTCACAAGACTGTCCAGAATTCACAATTTTTAAGAGAAAGGAGAGCCAAAGCAGATCAGATTCGAACCAGTATCTGTTTGCTTACCAGCGTAGTGCCTTACTGCAAGGCCAGACCGGCTCACAAAGCAAGGAAGAGGAAGACTGCAGGTTAAATGGCTTATTAACTCACCTGGTTTTATCCTGTTCTCTGCGTGTGGCACTCAGTGGTGATTGAGTTATCACCACTAAAGTCAGCACCTTTCTGATGGTCTGCCAGTGTGCTTTTGATGGCATTGTGTAGTTTTTTTCGTTGGCATTGTGTACTTTTTTTCTTCTTCTTTTTTTAATATGAAGTCAGAAATGTAGTTCAGCATTCAGGAAAAATATGCAAAGAAGTGGATGCTTTTTCATTGGATTGTACAAAACAATATGCAATAATAATTTTTAAAAATAAAAAAGAGAAAAAAATTAGGGTGTAATGCTACGTGCATTGTGCTGTCTTTGTGGAGCCACATAGCACGTGTGGATAAGTAATTGTTTTGCTTTTTTTCCCCCCCCCCATCATTTCTGTGTAAAATAATTATCCCTCTGTCTGTTGTTCTGACAGAAGCAGGGTTTGCGGGAAATGTGCCTGTGGTCTTTGAATGCGAGTCACTTGAGAATTTACCCTCTTTGTTTGAATGCGAGTCACTTGAGAATTTACCCTCTTTGAATGTGAGTCACTTGAGAATTTACCCTCTTTGTTTGAATGCGAGTCACTTGAGAATTTACCCTCTCTGTTTGAATGCGAGTCACTTGAGAATTTACCCTCTTTGTTTCTTATTCTCCACGCGTGAAGCAGTGGCATTATTGCTGTTGAAGAGTGGCCCTATTCTGCCTGCACTTGCCACACTGATATCACAGGAAACAGGATATTTTCTTTCTCTCTCTCTCTCTCTCTTCTCTCTCTCTCTCTCTCTCTCTCTCTCTCTCTCTCTCTCTCTCTCTCTCCACATTTTTGTTTAATTTTTGTGTGTGATTCCTGTAATGCAGCATACTGGATGGTGTGGTGTCAAAATTATGTGGTTCTCCTCAACAGGAGCTTGGCAGCTGTACGAAAAATAGAGGCATAGGAACTCGGGAGTTAGTTCAAAACACAAAAAGTTCTAACGAATGCTTATTAATTTTAATACGGACACACAGTATGCACATTTTCAGGGAAATCCCTTTTATCAGGCCACAAAATGACACTTAAACAACACTTAAACACTTCTTGTGTTTGGATCTTGTTTTAGAACGCTAGCAGTCATTTATTTATTTTTCTTCAGGAGTTCGTGTTAGTTTGGAGTTACTGCTAACCCGAAACATGACCTTTTGAGGTACTTCTTTAATAACAGTCTTAGTTTGGAGTTACTTCTAACCAGAAACATGACCTTTTGAGGTACTTTTTTTAATAAAAGTCTTAGTTTGGAGTTACTGCTAAGCCTAAACAGGACCTTTTGAGGTACTTTTAATAACAGTCTCAGTTTTGAGACTAAACATGACCTTTTGAGGTATTTCTTTAATAACAGTCTCAGTTTGGAGACTAAACAGGACTTTTTGAGATACTTCTTTAATAACAGTCTTTGCGCTCGAAATGGCCGTGGATTTTTTGTTACGGTGCAGAAAGCAGGAGACTGCAGGGAAACGCCCCTCTAAACACAATCTGGACACAAAGAAAACAAAAGAGGTGAATTTAGTGGAATAAACATTTTCCGGAAGCTGCATGGCTATGGTCATGGCCAGTCAGAAAAGGGCTAGTCAGTGTGCGACATGCCTGTCACGCACACAGGCTTTGCTTTCTGCATCATATCCAAAGGTAGGGCGTGTAGACACTGAGCCAGGTAAGCAGAGGAGGGAGGTCACTGCTGAAACAGGGTTTCGAACCCACCATCCTCTCAGTCCAAAGTCCAGTGCCTTAAGTTAACTATCAGCCGCCTCGCATGCACCTTGTGCTCTGCAAGTCTGTTGCATTCAGTCTTGGGGAGGGGGGGGGTTCTCTGCAGTTGAGTGGACCCCACACCAAGCCACTTCCGCCTGCAGTTTTCACGAAGAGAAGGAAGTGCACGTTGGGCGTCTGCATAAGGAAATGACGGACTGTTTTCCTGCGTGGTCAGCTCAGTGTGTGCCTCGTAGGACTTTAAAAAATGACTGTTTTCCTGCGTGGTCAGCTCAGTGTGTGCCTCGTAGGACTTTAAAAAAATGACTGTTTTCCTGCGTGGTCAGCTCAGTGTGTGCCTCGTAGGACTTTAAAAAATGACTGTTTTCCTGCGTGGTCAGCTCAGTGTGTGCCTCGTAGGACTTTTAAAAAAATAAAAAAATGTTACAGTCTTAGTTTGGAGTTACTGCTAACCCTAAACATGACCTTTTGAGGTACTTCTTTAATAACGGTCGTAGTTTGGAGTTACTACTAACCAGAAACATGACCTTTTGAGGTACTTTTTTTTTTTAACCTACTGCCACAAAGCAGACAAAGCTTACCTGGTACCATAAAGCAGCCAAAGTATGCGTTCACAGTTCTTGCCGACAACCTACCCTTTTGTCACACGGTCTCAGCATGTGACCAGAGGTTTGGGAGTGTCTCACAAATACTGTCCCCGTTATTTAATGGGTTTTTTGTTTGGTCTGTTTGTTTGTTTGTTTGTTTGTTTTTTCCTTCTTTTCTCACTCTCAGTCTCCCTTGGACTTGGGTCAATAACCGTCTGTCTGTCTGTCTGTCTCTCTCTCTCTCTTTCTCTTTTATTTTTATTTTATTTTGGCAGCAGTCGAATTTCTGTGTGCTTCAGTGATTTATGCAGTACAAGAAACGAATGTTTTGCGCTGTCAGAAGTTACGCTAAGGAAGGAAAAGGGGAAGTACTTGTACATAGTGTACAGTTTATTAAGTGCCGTGGTACAGGTCTTTTCTTAACTGCAGTGGATTTGACCCCGGTTTCCCTGGTAGAGGCTTCAGAGGCTGGGCAGATGGTTTAGGTGGAGAATTTTGTTACGGCATTACGAGTCGGGGAACAGCATCCTAATTAACAGGAGGCTTCCTGCATTCTGCATTCATGTCTGCGTGCACTTTCGTGCACGTGTTGATTCTTGTGCATGCATTTATTCGAGTGTACAAGATAAGAGTCAACAACATTCCTTATATTTTGGTGCTTAGGGTTCATTCGGGGATGACACGCGTTATGAAAATACACAGCGACATCGCCGATGAAGAGCAGCAGCTATTTTCCCACATTTGAGGTCTGCAGCCAGTAAACCTAGATTCGGGCGTTCAGTTCTTGAGACATTTTCCCTGAAGTGTGAAAGTTTGTATGAGTCCGTATGAATTTGATGGGGTTTTATTCTTGCATTTGCGAATGCCTGAAAGTTTTCCTATCATGTTAGGATGGGGACAAAAGATTGTGATGGCATGAAACTGAAATCACTATCAAGCCGATAGTGATTTCAGTTTCATGCCATCACAATCTTTTGTCTGCTGTTGTACTGATAATTATAGTTACAACGTGAGGGTGCCTGCATTCAGATGGGTAGCGCTCAAGCCCCTTCTGCTGTTGCTGCAGCTACGGCAGATCTCCAGCAGCAGTCTGTGCTTGTTATGTTTGTTATGTTTATGAATGCAACTGGGAGAAATGCTCAGAGTTTAAACCCTTGTATTCGCAAACTCTTTAAAGAAAATACTATTAATTTTTGTTGTTGTTGTTGAAAAGGCAGATTCTTTTTTTTTCAGTCTTGGGGGCATAGGTTTTCCAGGGTTCATTGCTGCAAGTGTGGGAAGGACATAGATTTTCTGGGGTTTGTTGCTACAAGTGTGGTGGGATGGACATAGGTTCTAAGGTGGTGGGGGGGGGGGGCATAGGTTTTCTGGGGTTTGTTGCTACAAGTGTGGTGGGATGGACATGGGGGGGGGGATAGGTTTTCTGGGGTTTGTTGCTACAAGTGTGGTGGGATGGACATAGGTTCTAAGGTGGGGGGATAGGTTTTGGGGTTGTTGCTACAAGTGTGGTGGGATGGACATAGGTTCTAAGGTGGGGAGGGGGGGGCATAGGTTTTCTGGGGTTTGTTGCTACAAGTGTGGTGGGATGGACATAGGTTAAGGGCGGGGGGGGGGGAAGGTTTTCTGGGGTTTGTTGCTGCAAGTGCGGTGGGATGGACATAGGTTCTAAGGGGAGGCATAGGTTTTCTGGGGGTTTTGATTGATGATCGCTTATGTAGCGCTCTTCTCAGCTCTCTTGAGCAGACTCACTGCGCTCGCATGTGGTTCTACACAAGTGACTAGCTTTTCATAGCGCAGTTTTTTTAATATCCACCGAAGTGGTGTACTTACAGCGCTGGCATGGCTGGTGCCTCAAGAAACTGCAGTGTGGTGGGATGGACATAGGTTTTAAGGGTGGGGGGAGGGGGAGAATTAATTCCCTGAGCATGGCTGGTGCTACAAGAAACTGCAGTGTGGTGGGATGGACATAGGTTTTAAGGGTGGGGGAGGGGGAGGGGGGGATTTAATTCCTTGAGCATGGCTGTGAGGCTGATGAGAGGGACTTGTTAGGTCCTTCCGGGTTGATCATTTGAAAGCCCTTACAAAAGTTCTTGAAACTTTAATCCTTTAAATATATGGTGTCCTCAGATTCACCTTCAAATTATGTCATGACTTTGCTCATTTTCCTTCTCTGTTCTCTTATCAACCGGGACTTCAGAGTGTGTAACCAGATATTTTTATGTATTGCCAAGTTTTCCAATGCTTCTGACTGGGCATTAGATATCCAGAATCAGTTGACCCACTGCTTCAAAATAAAAACAAAGAACCCAGACGAAGTAATCATGGGTCTTTGTGTTAGTTTCTTAACATCGTTTCAGATATGTACAATCAACTGTGAGGAGAAAGTTGCGGACATTTTATGTCTATGCAATTGCATTGATTCATTTAATTCAGAAGTCCAAAATAGAGAGAGATATATCAAGGTCATTCACAAAGTACCACAACATTGTTACAACTTCTGTTGATTTTCTAGTAAAAACAGTATGTGGATCATGTTACCTCCCCAGCACTGGAGGGGAATGCCCAATGACCAGTGTGTGTGATCATTGATGAGATGAAGCTACCCCAACTCTGGGAAAAATGGTTTGAAAGTAGAATGAGATTTCGCACTTAACATCACACATCTGTGTAATCAAGACTATGATATCAGACCAATGTGAGTGATCATTGACGAGATGAAGCTACCCAAATTCGGAAAAATGGTCTGAAGGTAGAATGAGGTTTTGCACTTAACATCACACATCTATGTAATCAAGACTATGATATTATCAGATTCTAACTTTAGCACCACAAGAGGGTGCGGCTACCAGTGTCGCATTTGGTATAGTCATACATGTTTTTTTGTCAGCACATTAGATCCATTTTTTATTCATTTTTTTCAAATTGGATTGAAGTTGATTGATGATGAACAGGGTGAACCAGCAAGCATCAGGTGGAGACAATTTTGGTCTTTTTGTGACATTTTTGCAGTGTTCTTTCCAGTTTATCACTGACCGAGTGCCAGCATTTTATTTGACACCGTCTGTAATGGAAGAAAGCCTGACGCTGACCCAAACCTGAGTGATTGCTTTTTCAGATATGAACCGACTTATAAGCGCTTTGTGAGCAGAATAATGTTTCTTTTTACATCATATTTTGAAGGAGGATGTGTTAGACTTGTTACCCAAACTGAGTGCTTTTACTTTTCCTCATCTGAGAGACAGTGAACCAACGTAACAATGCATTTTGTACAGCCTTGTCTTCCACGCAGGATGATGTTTACAACAGCGTTAATTTATATCTTTACATGTAATGATGTACTCTAGTGACTGCCGACAGTTTATTGTGTTTTATATATATATATGTAAACTTGAATGACACTGATGATACATATATATATAAAATCTTGCATGATGTGGTTATTTATCTGATTACAGGCAGCTGTTTGCCATCTTCGTGTTGTTTTGGGTGCAGATTAGATTTTTAACGGTCTGCTGTGACTGGGCAAAGTCGAGTCATCATTTCTTAGACCCCCCCCCCCCCCCCCCCCCCCCAACCACATCCCTCTTTTCTCTTACCTTACGCATATTAATGGAGGATGACAGTGGTGATGCTATGGAGGTCCATTTCAGTTTGAGGCTACTTGGCAGGGCTGCAGACCATGCCTGCTGTCGTAACTAACCTGGTGATGACCAGGTCTGGGAACCGTGGCACTTGCAGTGTTGGTCAGGTAATCAGAGCAACACCCTCAAAGAGGCTTCCCAGTCGGTGGTGTGGACAAGTCCCTGTCGGTGATGTGGACAAGTCCCTGTCGCTGAGTCCCTGTCGGTGATGTGGATAAGTCCCTCTCGCTGAGTCCCTGTCGGTGATGTGGATAAGTCCCTGTCGCTGAGTCCCTGTCGGTGATGTGGATAAATCCCTCTCGCTGAAGTGGACAAGTCCCTGTCGGTGATGTGAACAAGTCCCCTATTGGTGATGTGGACAAGTCCCTCTCACTGAAGTGGACAAATCAGTGATGTGGACAAGTCCCTCTCGCTGAATCCCTGTCAGTGATGTGGATAAGTCCCTCTCACTGAAGTGAACAAGTCCCTGTTGGTGATGTGGACAAGTCCCTGTCGGTGAAGTGGACAAGTCCCTGTCAGTGATGTGGACAAGTCCCTCTCACTGAAGTGGACAAATCCCTGTCGGTGATGTGAACAAGTCCCCTATTGGTGATGTGGACAAGTCCCTCTCACTGAAGTGGACAAATCAGTGATGTGGACAAGTCCCTCTCGCTGAATCCCTGTCAGTGATGTGGAGAAGTCCCTCTCACTGAAGTGAACAAGTCCCTGTTGGTGATGTGGGCATGTCTCTGTCGGTGAAGTGGACAAGTCCCTGCCAGTGAAGTGGACAAGTCCCTCCCGCTGAAGTGGATAAGTCCCTGTCGGTGAAGTGGATAAGTCCCTGCCAGTGAAGTGGATCAGTCCCTGCCAATGAAGTGGATAAGTCCTTGTCGGTGAAGTGGGTAAGTCCCTGCTGGTGTAGTGGACAAGTCCCTGATGGTGAAGTGGATAAAATGGGGCTGTGTGGTCCCAGTCTTGCTGCTGGACCCACAGCACTCCCAACTCTGGGTAGGAGCCAGTCAGGTCCGATAATTTCCTCATGAGTCTGATGGGGTTCAAACCCGCAACCTTCAGGCTCGCATTCCAAAGCACTATAAACCACAGTGCCATGGGGGCAGATTATGTGTTTTGTTCTTGTATTACATGGCTTAGAGCACGTGCAGCATTGTGTGATTTTATTGCGACGTTGGAGTTTCTCTAGTTTTTCTTTTTTTCCCCAGCAATAGTGCAACCCCCCCCCATTCTTTGTCTCTCTCTCTCTCTCTCTCTCTCTCTCTCTCTCTTTCACACACACACACACACACACAGAGTTTCTCCTCTCTCCCTCTCTCTCAGTTTTCTCCCTACTCCCCCCCCCTCCACTCTCTCTCCCTCCCCTCTCTTTTTCTGTCAGTTTTGATTCCCACCTTTTCTCTCTCTCTTTCTTTCTCTCTCTCTCTCTCTCTCTCTCTCTCTCTCTCTCTCTCTCTCTCTCTCTCTCTCTCTCCTCTCTCCTGTTGCTCCCTACCCCAAACTCTCTGTTTAATTATATTTGCTTGGACCAGTTCTTTTTGGCCTCAGAAATTGTAAGTTGTAATGCACTCCAGATTTTTTTGATTTTTTTAAAATATGTCAGATGCTTTAAAACTGTATTTTGAGGTAGAATGCTTCAGCTTAGCATTTAAGGTCAAATTTGAGTATATAAACTAGGGTAAACATATTCCATTTTGATTTGTTTGTTTCATGCATAAGGTAGCTAGGACCAGAAAAGCCAGATATGTTCATCTGGTTATTTTGACCTTACAAAATGGGATGCTTTGAAAATCACAATACATACTGTGTACACATGGCTTTTTCATTGTGGCATTTAGTTTAGAGTTAGATGCGAATTTTTTTGGACTAGTTTGGTTCTTTTATTTTGATTTGTTTGTTTCGTGCATAAGGTAGCTAGGACCATGAAAGCCAGATTTTGACCTTACAAAATGGGATGTTTTGAAAATCACAATACATACTGTGTGCACATGTTTTCCTAGCAGGATTGGATTCCATTTCTTTGTTCAGTCTTTATTAGAATTTTGTATGAAGTGATAAAAGAAATATTTTTTGGACAGCTACGAAATGATTAGAGACTCACGTCTAATTATTACTCATGCCGAATTATTATGGGGCCTTAGCCATCACTGTCTTCCAATCACACATCAGAGCTCAAAGAAACTTTGGAACAGATCATAACTGTCAAATGAGCAAGTGTGTAAAGTAGTCTTTGATGTTACTTATCCTTCACTGATTCGTTGAAGCAAGGCAGGTTTTTGTGCATGCGTGTGCTTGATCAACCTCCTCAACTGTGACGCTGACCGTGTTTTTGAATTCCCGATCACGTTGTGGCAAGGGATGTATGTGAAAGCATGTAACAATCTGCAAATGTTCTTGTTTGATTTCAATAATATATATCCTGCTTATTTTGCAGAAAAATGTATGTGTGTGTGTGTGTGTGTGTGTGTGGTGGTTGTGTGTGTGTGTGTGTGTGTGTGTGTGTGTGTGTGGTGTGCACATGCGCGTGGGTGGGTGGGTGCGTGCATGTGTGTGTAGGTGTTGTTGATTTTCTTGCATCAAAAAGTGAATAGGTAAAATATCAGTACAACTTTGTCCGGCAGTCGCCCTGTATATGCAGGAACTTGGTTTGCAATGCCCAGTCGACCGGTATGCGCAGCTGTAAATTTACAAACGAATTCTATTGGGTGAGAGCATTGTGTGTGTGGCCTCCCCCCCCCCCCCCCCCCCCCGCCCTCCGCCCCCAATGAATCGCCACTACACAGCAATAAAAACAAAAGAGACCACTGCACAGTAATCACAAAGTGGACTGCTACACAGCAGTAAAACACAATGATTATGCCAGAACTCTCATCTATTTTTTTATTTTTATTTTTTAAAGAGAAGAAGTTATTAAGCGTGCTCACACACACACACACACACACACACACACATACACACACACACACACACACACACACACACACACACATCGGTGCATGTGCACTCGCCAGTGATGGAGATGAAAGAACAGGAGGGAATGACGAGAAAGGTATGTGGGAGGAAAATCCAGATCCAGACGTCATATTTGACGTCATTCACAACTAAGTGCTTCCCATTACAGGGCCGATCCTTCCAAATTTTCCAAATTAATGTTTTCATCGAAAGAAAATGAAATGTTTTCATCGGTTAATGCGATTTCAACACTCCGTGTATATTCTCCCTTCGGCTTTTCTTATTTTGTTAGTGTAAACTAAGTTTAGCGAGATTTCATTATCTTCAAGGTTATTAAAAGCCTTTTAAATTTCAAACGGGTCCTTCTCGGGGCTTTCGAAGAGTGAATTTAGGTCATTCAATCTTTTATATATGCCCTTGCAGTCCTTTAAAAGTCTGGTTGCCCTTCTCTGAACTTGTGAGCCGGTTTCGCATAGCGGCAAACAGAGGGACCGCGGTTCGAATCCGTTTCGGCTTTCCTTTCTCTTCAAAAGTTGTGGTCTGTGCATGGATACTGTTTTGTGACTTTGTCCCTCACAATTAATGAATCAATAAGATGGCTTTCATCGCTTCCCACCTTAATGCAGAAGTCATTCTGGTGGTGACAGTGTAGCGATAGGTATGTAATCTCCCTGTGCATAAATGATAACGGGCAGCAACGACTGATGTGACTGGCACAGTGACCCTCGAACTCAGTGGGACCAACAATGCCGGATTTCCCAGTTTTCCTTTCCGTGTCTTCTTGTTCGTTAAGAGGTGTGGGGGTGGGGGCATCGATGAGAGCCATTCTAATGTTTCATTAATTGCGAGTGACAAAGTCACAGGACTGTATCCACTGACAAATCACAACCTTTTTTGAAGAGAACGACTTGGAGAGCCGAAGCGGAATCAGTCGAGCCGAGGCCCTTCTGCTTACTAGCCTAACCGGCTCACCGAGAGAGAGAGACAGACAGACAGACAGACAGAACCAGAGCGAACGAACGAACGAATGACGGTTTATTGAACTAGGCCCTCTGCCCATGTCAAACAGGGGGTGGGGAGTGGACGGGGGCGGGGGGGAAGGGGGGGGGGGGGAGCATTTTATGTGCATAAACAATCCAATCAAAACATTCCAGCAAAAATTATTTCCACGTACACACACACACACACACACACACACGTACACACAAACACACGTACCTAGGCACGCACTCACGGAAACTCGAACTCGTTCACACACGCTCGCTCGCTCGCACGCACGCACGCGCGCGCGCACACACACACACACACACACACACACACACACCACACACACACACACACACACACACACAACACACCAGACAAAAAACAACAACAAACATACACACTCGAGCGCTCTTGCAAGCACAAAAAAATGAGAGAGAAAAAGTGAACAACAGTACAAAAGCATGTGACTCACAATACCCGATCAAACTAGGACCGCGTTGCTATACAGGCTATTGGCTCTCGACTCGAAGGCCTTGGAAATATAGATTGCAAGTGGAAAGGATAGTCTTGTATCTGCTAACAGGATTGCCACCTTAAAAGCAGATGGGCGGTTACAAAACTTAGCAGGCAAGTAAGTTTCTCTTCGCGTTTTGTATTTTGGGCGTACCAACAGAAAATGAATTTCTGATTCGTTGGTGTCGCAAAATGGACAGGTAAAAATGTTTGGTGTTCTTTCTGAATATCGCAGACGATGTGTTTTTAATCGGGATACACCTAGTCTGAATCTGACCAAATGCTTCCTTAAAACTGCCTTAAAACTGCTTTTTTAATGGTAAACAAATAATCTGAAAGAGAATAGCTTTTTAAAATGAGGAATAGAACGCAAGACGGTCCTTTGAAGCCATGGCGCTGTACCAGTCCTGAAGACGCAGTCAATTAATCGCTGTCTAAACTCGTACAAAAATCTTTTCATATTACATAACCCCTGGTTTTCCCAAACAAATCCGAAGCCGTATCGATACAATGTAAAACAAACGAAACAAACACAGTTATTCTTGTTCTTACAGTGTAGGTCATAAAGCATTTTGTATGATTTGGAAGGGAGGCGGCTGTCTGACATTCTGACAGAGAAAGAGGCAGAGACAGACAGACAGACAGACGGACAGAGAGGGAGAGACAGAGAGAAAACTCGAACTCGAACTCGAAAACTTTATTTTCCAAGGATTGTAGTTTAGGTTCATTTAGACCTGTTTAACAACTAGTCCTTGCTAAACTATTGAATAAGTGAAAAATGGAGGGAGAGAGAGAGAGAGAGAGAGAGAGAGAGAGAGAGGAGAGAGAGAGAGAGAGAGAGAGAGAGCTATTTATAGAAACTTAACTAAACCAGGCATAATAATTTCCAGGTCAATGACGTCAGAGACGTGACAGCGTGCCGCCTGGCACTGGGGAAAAAACACACCTTCGCTACACACGAGCGGCAGCTGTTCAGACACCGGCGACACAGCGAGTTGTCAGCTACAATACTAACGCGTCGTCGAACTGCCCTGATGTTTGTGTTGATTCTCGGATTGTTCTCATCTTTCTGAGCACAGACAGTAAGTACAAGCATTATTGCGTGAGTGAGTTTGCGGCCCGGACGGTTACGTCAGCCGATATGGTTACGTAAGGGTCGACCAAACACTATGCAGAAGGAATACGGGTTAGCGTTAGCGACAAGTTAGCGTTTTCACACCACCTCAGTAACGACCGCGTAGAGATGGTTAGGGTGTTGCTGAAATAAAACACGACGAACCACGTGGACAAAGTGGGCCTGCACCTGAAGAATGAGCTCAGTGATGAATTGAGTTATACTGAATAATAAATAAATAAAATAAATAAATAAAATAAAGGGGAAAAAGTGAGACCAGGGACTGATTGAGTCTTCGCAGCAGATCGATTATATTTTGATAAGCCTATATAATATTATAGTCATAGAAGATAAATAATTTGGTGCGGACACATGCACGCAATGTATTTTTGGATTAGATTCGTAGGCATTTCAGTACTTTATGTACTGTCCTAGATCGAGTGTGAAACGTAACAGCTGCTACTAGTAAATCACCATCAAGTTTGAAGTTTCTGAAAAACTACCGGCCTATATCCGAAGGGTCTGTAATTAAACCCACTTTATATCTTTTAGACTAGTTACAACATTGAAATGAAACCCTGTGTGTGTGTGTGTGTGTGTGTGTGTGTGTGTGTGTGTGTGTGTGTGTGTGTGTGTGTGTGTGTGTGTGTGTGTGTGTGTGTGTGTGTGTGTGTATGAGTGAGTGTGATTGAGTGCGCGCGTGCAGGTGTGGTGTGCTATGAATACAATATTATGCTTTATATATTATCTTTGAGGTTTTATTATACATTTCTGTTGATCACGTAAAGCGCGGGTGTGCTCAAATGACCGCTATTATTATTATTATTATTATTATTATTATTATTATTATGAGGCCAAACCGTCTCACCGCAGCGGCAGTTCTGAGAGAGAGAGAGAGAGAGAGAGAGAGAGAGAGAGAGAGAGAGAGAGAGAGAGAGGGAGAGAGAGAGAGAGAGAGAGAGAGACAGACAGAGACAGAGACAGACAGACAGACAGACAGACAGACACAGAGACATCGAACTCGGATTCGAACTCGAAAACTTTATTCTGAGAGAGAGAGAGAGAGAGAGAGAGAGAGAGAGAGAGAGAGAGAGAGAGAGAGAGAGAGAGAGAGAGAGAGACTGGCCTATTCAAGTTAAGAAACAAAACTCGATGAAGCGTAATATTTCCTGACAATGGCGTCAAGAGACACACGGCG
>JABMCL010002591.1:90000-96140 GCA_018857735.1 Alviniconcha marisindica | reverse complement strand
AAGTCACTTTCCGAACTTCGAAGAATGCAGGACAGCAGTTGCCAAGACGAAGAGGTGCACTGTGTGATGATGTTAAAACAATAATTTTGAGCGCTTGTTGCATGAAAGGATGGGGATGAAGTACTCGCAACAACAATAAGGCTGGCGACAAGGTTGGAGGCGGTAAACCCCCCCCCCCCCATAATAACAACAACAACAAGAACCAACCACCAACTAATCAACCAACCAACCAAACAAACAAACAAAGCGGCAACAATAACAACAACGAAAAAGCATCCCCACCACCACCACCCCCACACGCACACGCACACACACACACACACATGCACGCACGCGCGAACGCACACGCACACACACTCTCTCTCTCTCTCTCTCTCTCTCTCTCACACACACACACACACACACACGCACACGCACACATACACGCGCGCGCACGCACGATACTAATTTAAAACCCACCTCCTGGGAAATAAAAGCAGGGCGAAAAAGTCGTTTCTTGAATCAAGGTTTGAACCCGTGAAACCCCTCGATCTAAGTTCCGGTGCCTAATTGGCCGCTCTGTCTGGCACGCTACCTCCATTCACCGGGAGCGCATGCAGCCTCTGTCTGTATACAGCCTCTGATGTCTGTGCAAGCAGTCTATAAAATTATGAGCATGCTAGGAGTGCTCCTCGCCGCCGTTGGTCTTTCAGTCGAGCCATACGCCATCTACCATTCGATTCGTGCTGAAAGCTGCAGCGTTTCTGAACACATAAAAAAGCTGACCGCGCCTATACTATATCGGGGTGGGCGTAGGCTAAACTGTTTAAGAACCCAAGCTTCGGTGTATATAATTATGGAAGGAGAGACAGAGGATACGGATTTAACTGCATAGTTATACCAGTCAAGACTTGCACTTGAACTTTCAACACATGTTGCAGCTTTAGTGTTAAAAGGAAAGGACACCGTTTTTCATCCTGAACAAATTTGGCAATGACCAAAAATACACCCCCATCCTGTTATACACACACACACACACACACACACACACACACACACACACACACACACACACACAACACACATATATATAAGAGAGAGAGAGAGAGAGAGAGAGAGAGAGAGAGAGAGAGAGAGAGAGAGAGAGAGAGGGAGGGGGGGGGGGAACAAACTGGTCACTAAATGGAATATAGCGTCCTGCCTACCGCACACGGTTACCTCAGGTCAAAGAAGTGCAAAACAAGAACAAGGCGAGCAAACAGAAGAAGTACAAGAAGAGACGAAGAAAAAACCCAACCAACCAACCAACCAAAGAAACAAAAACAAAAAACAAAAACAAAACCCAACAACAACAAAACAAAAAACAAAAAACAAACAAAAACAAAAAAAACAGACCAAAAAAACAACGACAAAACACACTCATAAGAGCGAACATAGAGAAGAAGAAGAAGAAGAAGAAGAAGAAGAAGAAGAAGAAGAAGAATGTATCTGTTTTTGTTGCGTGCGAATGTTGGGGGTGGGGTGGGGTGGAGTAGGAGCGGGGTGGCGGCGGGGGTGAGGGGTGGGGGGAGGGGGGGGAGGGGGGGGGGGGAGGGGGAGTGGAGGGGGGGGGGGGGGCAATCTGTCCCTTTCCTCTTATTCATCTCCGGTTTGTTCATTTCTCCCTTCTCGTCAATGCTTGCGCCGTCACAAGTCTTCCTCTGGAGTAAGCAACTGCGGATTGGGCTCCACTTCTTGCAGGACATTAACACAGGTTCCATCGTTATTAAAACCTGGAGGAAAGCATAGCCTTGCTTGCTCCGCCTTCGGACGGAAAGAAGAAGGCAAAAAAGTAAGTAACTGGGTGTTTGATGTTCAGTCAACCAATACGGTTATATCAGAGCGAAGAAGAAGAAGAAGAAAAAGAAAAGAAGAGGAGGAGGAGGAGGAAGAAGAAGAAGAAGAAGAAGAAGAAGAAGAAGAGAGAGAGGAGGAGGAGGAGGAGGAGGAGGAGAAGAAGAAGAACAAGAAGAACAAGAAGAACAAGAAGAGGAAAAGAAAGAAAAAACAATCATCAACAACAACAAAAACCAGTTACTACAAGGAGACGAATGAGAACAGAAACAAACTGAGAAGTAAATGTGTACAAAAAAGAAAGAAAAACTGCAGCAACCAATGACAGCAACCGCAAGAAAAAGAACCGATAAGAGCAACAAGCACAGGGATGACAAGAGCAAGTTTATTAATAGCAACAACGGTACGTATAATTATTATTATTTTAAATTGTTTTAAGAGCAGAGGAGTTCTGTTGAAACAGAAAGACAGCGTCAAATCCAGACACTTGATATAAGAGTCAGTGCTAGAGTCTTTGCTCGTTACAGTATTAGACACACCAAAACCTCAACATTTAAGAAACTGCACGGGCATCTGCAGATTTCGGAATGCACGCTTTATCTGTGATCGTTCTTTAAACTTGGAGCTGCAAACTCCCTCAGAGAGATAGAGTGCATAGCATCTACATGTCGCTGAACTAAAGTTATTACCCAACCCTCGTCTTTTCGCATTCCTCCTTCACAAAGTGGCGTTTGCCTGCAGCTCACTTGTGAATATGCTTGCTGTCTTCTTTGAGGTTTTTGTGTTCTTGTTTTTGCCGTCTAATTTCTCTGATAACGTTGGTGTGCTGGGCGTGATCACGTTTATGCAGCGTCTGCATGCTCTCGGATGGTTGCACGTGCACAACGATATTGCGAGACGTCTGATTCTGAGAGAGAGAGAGAGAGAGAGAGAGAGAGAGAGAGAGGAGAGAGAGAGAGAGAGAGAGATAACAGACATGTTAGTTATAATTTTCTGTTGCACAAAATATATTTATATGCATTTTAGAAGACGGAAATGTCGAAGAAAGCTGTCATGATTTTTGTACTTGATAAAAATACGAAGTGATCTGGGACTCGCGTGATTATAAACATTAAATCGCTCCGAACTGATTTTACCCGTCCCTAATAAGCCTTATGGTTTCGGTGAACGTTAAGGCTTAACTTCAGCACCATGTTTACTTACCTAACTGATTTTGCATGTAAACATCGCAAACATCTGTGGCTTTGTCGGTTTGAAATGAACATGTATATTCAGGTGAACAAGTGTTCAGTTATAGAAAAAATATTGGCATATCCTGTTTCACTTTCGCATAGGAATAGCGCAAGAAAAATAGACTGTATTGCTAAAACTAACACTAGCACATCCCGTGTATGTTTTCAAAAGCAACCCCGGCCGTTTGCTGACGGACAGAACCCTGGATGCGTCATCGATGCCATGGTGGCTTTGTTTTACGCGTCGTGTTGTTGTTTTTATAATATTATTTTTTTACAGTGGAAGAAACGAGAACTGAAGAAACACCCGAAAGAATAATTTTTAAAAATTCAGCCTGGAAGATCAAGAAGGGTACCTTTGATGATATTTCTGCCGGAGTACTTTGCACCTTGATGATGACTCCCTCATGCAATGACTGGTAGCTGAGTTGAGGTGAAGATTACGAAAGGAAAGACAGTTAGTGAGGGCAGACCAGTGCAGCGAACAATACATGCTTTCCGAAATACCAATTCCGAACTTGCCAGACAATGGGAGTATAAACAAATCGTCAGTTCTATAGCTCTGTTCAAGTGACTGATGTGTGAGAGCAAGTACGCTTAACTTGGACTGGCAAATGTTTCGCATATAGTTCACAAGCTCGTTGAAATTTTCATTGCATCTTTATCTTGTACTGGAATAAATTCTTGTTACAATCAAATTTGTTGTTTTTATACCTTTTTTAATCAAAGTCTCTTAACATAAGTGATATTAGACTGATCTTTCAATTATCAAAATAGCAGCATACGTAAGCAAGGTATACCAAAACAATAATAGATCTCAAGAAATTTACAAACACACACACACACACACACACACACACACACACACACACACACACACACACACACACACACAAACACACACACACACATACAGAGAGAGAGAGAGAGAGAGAGAGGGGGGGGGGTACTCTTACTTGCAGGCGCAGAAACAAACACAATCGTTTCTTGGTCCTCTCTGTTTCATTTCTGACAGGGGTGGCGCAGTGTGGAGGAAAGCGTGGTGAGACGATTACTTCTTGTCTCGGTGCGCTGAGGTTGGAGGACTGCAACGAGAGACATCAAACAACCGTGAATTTACCAAGAAAGCTGCCGGAGCCTTTGGCTGTGTCAGACTTGTACCCTATCTAGTAACAGGTTAATACTGATATTGTGTTAAGGCTAAGCGGATGGTTTGTAAAGAAGGAGCCTTTTCTTCCTCTTCCCCGCTTTTCCTTCCTCCTTCTTCTCCCTCTCCTCCTTTTTCCCCCTCTGTCTTCTTCGCCTTCTTCTTGCTGCTGCGGTGTTGCTTAATGTCCTCGGATGTAGGTTGACATATTAGGGACAAGCTGAGACCAATGCCGAAGCATGGTTCAGTATAGCTTTACGTCCACGGAAGCCAGAAGGCTCGTTAGGACGGACAGCCCAGGACGGCCACCTCGACTCTCTCACAGCTCCTGAACTATGCCTTCTTCTTTCTTCTCGCCATCCTAAAGTAGTGGAAGGGACGTTGCAATTCCAAAAACCAACCAATCTTCTTCTTTGTCTTGTCGCCGCCAGAAACAATAAGTCAGTCAGTCGAGGGCTAACAATCAAACGTGCTGGAGACAAAAGCCGGATTTCTTATCAGTTTTACAGCGTGCTAGAAACAGACGGCACAGACGTTCCGCCTCAGGTGGCGGGGATCCCGAAACCAGGGGCAACAACTCTTCGCGCAAAATCACACAAAAATAACATGGGCGGAGACGAAGCAGAGAGGTTCAAGTGGTGACCTTTTCGGATGGTCGATTCTGTGGTTTATCTGTCAATGTGAGTGCTCGCTTCTTTCTAGATATAGACAGGCTTAGATCGGCCTGCAAGTGGTACGTCTCGTCGGAAGCGGGAGATGGGCTGTGATCCGGTTTGGCATAAGTGGTAAAGACGCCACAAAACAGCACAACACAATATGCCTTTACTGCCAAGTGTCTAAGTCATTGCGCAAGGAATTTTTCAAGTGCCAAGTACACCTGCTCACACATTCACGCCAGTCCTAAACCGACAAGATATGTAACAACAACTTCCAGCAGCAGCAGCAGCAGCAGCAGCAGCAACAACAACAACAACAGTTTCCGTTGACATTTATGCCAGGACATAGCCCAAGTCGACGTAACCATCAAGATCAAGAACAACAAAATAGCCTGCACTGAAGTGGGCGGAAATGACTGTGCTCGAATCAGTTCACCAATCGGCCTTTAAGAGGCGTGGTTTATGTACTGCCCAGTGCCGGATTTTGTTCCCCACAATTGCGACAGAATAGCCGATTCAGCTACAGCTTGTCAACGATCGTACATTTGATCTAGCTACCATGTGCTGTCAAAATCAGACCAGATGACTGTGATATAATATTATATATATATATATATATATATAACATGGAGTATTACCACCATATTCTATCAAAGATTCTGAAACTACATCTGGAATTAACCAGAGATGGGATGGAGAGCGTTTTTGTCTGGGTTCCTTGCCATTTGGCATCAGAGAAAATTCGGCTGCAGACTTTGCTGCTGAAGATATCATCGATGGCCTAAAACCACGTAGTTTAGTGCTCTGGCAATCGAGGTGGTATGAGGATGCTCACAACAAGCTGCATATCATTTTTCCAAAGCTAGATGAGAGCATTTCTTTTCTTCTTAGTAACAGAAGAGAAGAGACTAGCTCTCAACTACACATCGATCACTCGTATAATTATGTCCAACTAAAGGAGATGGACACTTTTAGAAAGTTTTGTTAACTTTTTGAATCTGTTTTTGCTACACCCACATTTTAACTTTTTTTTCTTTTTTAAAGTGACCATGTACTAGTCTGAGCATGTATGTAATTTCAGTGTTTACTGTGTTTTGATAAAAAATGTGTTTCGCCTTGATAGACAGCCGTTCCCCACGGCGCAATCAGAAGTTTGTGCAGAGTTACGGGCTCTTGGCTCTGGGGCGTTCGCGTAAGTACGTAAACATGGTGCTTAACGTCCACAGAAAAAAATAAGGCCATTTGTTCACTACATGACCGTTATGGTTGATTGCTCGTGAAAAATCTCTCTCT
>JABMCL010002591.1:75000-85000 GCA_018857735.1 Alviniconcha marisindica | reverse complement strand
GAGAGAGAGAGAGAGAGAGAGAGAGAGAGGGGGAGTAGTGAGGGAGAAAGAGTGTAGAGAGAGTACAGAGTGAAGCCTTGCTTGATCCTCCTCCGCCTTCAAACTCACGGGCCCTCCGCCCCAGCGTTTCTCTCAGTAGTTGGGGGCAACAGCGTTAGTTGGCCATTCTGATCGGTGCTAAGATACCACCTCGGCAGCCAACGATCCTTCAACAATGCAGCACGAGGGTAAAGTCGTTTACATTTTCTGTTGAAAATTGTGAATGCGTAGGTCTTTTGTTTGTTTGGTTGGTTGGTTGGTGGGTTTTTTTCTTTTGTGGAAAACCTGTATTTTTGTGTCTGTGAAGACTGGAGCTGGTTCGCTGTTTGACTGTGTTGGTAGTGTGCGGTTCGTGCTTGGTTTGATCAAGGGTTCCTCCAGCCGTTGATGTCTTCGTGAAGATCGTAGAGGTCACTGCAATATCACCCTCCATTGTGTTTCTTTTGGTACCGCTGCGTTTAGTGTAGATTTGTGTTTTTTGTATATTTTTTATTTTAATTTATTTTTTTATCGATTCCTCTGCATCTGTATCTCTAACTCTGTGTGAATCTCCACTGACTTTGACAAACGTGTAATCGCCTGTGCTGTTGCTAATCTTGGCAAAACACTTGTCGATGGTAGCTTTCGGCCGAGGTATTTAGCACCTTAGCAATTACTTAACGTGTTTTGTTAGTACTCTTGGTAACACGACGAGCAGGAGAGACTGAGGAGACTGCTTTACTTCAAGTTGCTGGAAATACCGCTTCATCTTAGAGTCAGGTTTATCAGTATGAAAATAAAAACAGTAGTTTCATCAAATCGACAGTTTTACGGAAAAAAAATCTTAACTCTGGAGCAAGTTTGCACCCACAAGACGCAGCATCGTGTGCTTTTTATCGGAAACAAATTTTATTCTTTGGTGCCTTTTGTAGTCTTTTCTTTTGCGGGCTTTGCCCTGATATAACCGTACTGGTTGAATGGGCGTAAAACAACAAGTTACTTATTCTTTCATGGAAAATAAAAATCGCTGACTTTTGTGTGCAAACAGAATTTACTGTTCACCTGTGACAGTTCCCCGTTTAAAGGATTCACCATGTTTTCCGTAGTGTACCAAGTCCATATACTGAGTCTGTTCAAAATAAAGAGAAATACGTTTAACGCGCTATTGGAACAGCTTGCATTGTTCCGCACGACACAACGTTTAGCATTAATGGAACATAGTTCCACTCTTCCGTTAGCTTAATTTGTACCAAGACACGCGAGAACTGTCACGCTGCCTTGCTAAATTTTCTGACTCACAAGCGTTTAAAATCACGACTTTTAGAAGAGATGTAAATCGGAAATTAAACAACAATGTTGCAGCTGTTGTAACGCTACTGCAGCCGTCACTGAGGAGATAATTATACTTCCATCCGCTGCTCCATTTCCCTGTCCTCACTTGAAAGACAGTTGTAATCACCAAAGCTGTCGGAATGCTTGCCACGGGAGATAAGATACCCAATGTCTGCTTTTCTCCCGATGCACAGGATTTTATCTGATGACCTTTACATCCTTTTCCTCCGTCCTGTCGAGCCAGGCTCATTCTCTACATCCCCTCCCCACCCCCACCACCCTCCACATACCCGCCCGGCTATCGCCAGGGATCCGCCCTGACCTAAAATGACAGTGAGCGATACCGTGCTGACGTCTCTTTGGCCGATTCGGTCTCATCAACAAACAGAAGTAATGAGAGCAGCATGCAGAGGACAAGGCGCCCGCAACCAGCATCTTACACCTCCGCAACTGACAGTCCCGCTCCTCCCCACCCCACCCCCTGTGCAGCCCACCTAACCCCACCCCCATTCCCACCCTCGCCCGTCCTCCTTACTTACCCGCCTTTTTACACCCTGATACCGACTCTACCCTTGATAGTCCTTCTTCTCTTGCACATCGGTTTGCCTTAGTTTGCTGGGCTGATTAACAAATAGATACAGGTGCCATATCTTGCTTCATAGACGCAAGGGCCTTGAATGCGGGTGCACTGACAGTTACAGAAGGTGCTGTCATAGGAACAGGAGCCTTGACAGACACAGGTGCAGTGACATATTTATAGGAGGCTCGTGCCGCTAGGCGGCTTTATATTTCCTCTCTTCTCGTCTTCCTCGGCTTCGCCGTCAGGACGTCCAGGTGTGAGGGAACAAACGATTGATCTAAGCGTGTGTGACTTCCAGTTTAGTTCTCTGTAGGACGTAGGAACGGCTTAAAGGGGACACAAGACTGAAGGCTGAGCGATGACAGGGCGGTACCTTAGGAGTAACCTTTTGTGCACTGTGGAGCTGTGATTCAGTCATAGGGTGAAGAACAAGGATGTTGAGTTTGGCGAGATTTTCAGCTTCTTGTGTAATCTGACGCCATCATTATCTGATGCAAACAGTAGTCACACGAACGAAAAGGATCGGCGATTTTAGTTTATCATCATTGCTTGTGACATTATCGCATCAGAATAATTAACCTAAAGAATCTTTCTTTTATCCGAGGTGCATGTTGTTTCAAACTCGATGCCAAAATGTATAGAGCCGCTTTCTAACCGCTTTCTATGTGAACAGAGTAGTGTTAAAGTTAAGCTGATTCGCAGCAGCGTTAAGCGCGCGCGCGCGCGCGCAAACACACACACACACACACACACACACACACACACACACACACACACACACACACACACACACACACACACACACCGTCAAAAGAAAATGCAGAACTGTGCTTACAGACGTTTGATTTGATCTAGTCTAGTTAGCCTGAATTTGCAGAGGCAAACAATCTGAATCTGACCGCAGTCGATGAAAACTAAAATAATTATATCTAAACACTGACTTGAATTTTGTAGAATCGTTAGTTTTGTTTGTATGTGTGTGTGTGTTGATTTTTCTGCATCATTTCTCCATTAGAGGTAGTATAAAGCTGGTGAAAAAATCTGTAATTTATACAACTTCGTAGTGATTACATAATTGTGCATGCCGTTACATTTGTATGAGCGTGTTTTTATAGCTGCTAGATTATATATATATATATTTTCTTTTTCAATGTATGTCTGTATCACTTTTGAGAACAATATTTTCAAAGTAGCTATTTCCAGCCAGCATCCTTGTAGTCATTGCAACAGTGCTTCTCATAGCTGTTAGCATTTAGCATTAGCTTCTGTGTTTTTTTCCCTTATCAATCGCAGCACCTTTGTGACTGAGTAGTTCACCTGCGCCGGATTCAAAGCCAGCTGACTTAGTATGTGTGTGTGTGTTAGTGACAGCAACAGCGGAAGGTTCCTTCTGTAGTGCTTTAATTAGTGTTTACCCATATGTGCCGCTGACCCAACCATTATGCCTTGTTTTCTTTCCTCGCTACTATCGTCGCCATTCGCTTCTACCACAGAAGTGTGAGTTGGTGCCAGGCCGTAGTCAAATCGCCGTTGCCCACAACTACCAGAAAGTCCCTCAGTGTTCCCTCTTCCTGCTTGAAATCATCGTGTCCCACAGCTACCCTTGATTCCTTGTGACCTTCCTTTTTGGTGGTCATCCGGAGAAAATCCCTTCGTCGCTGCAACTGCCTTGGGTACTCGTAGCTCGTCAGCATCATGGCGGATTTGCAAAATAGTAAGTTTTGTTTATGTTCCGCAACTTTCGTTTGTGCGTGAGTGCTGTCTGTTTGTTTTGCTACAGTGAACATAGTTACAGTTTAGACAGAAGCTAGACCTACCTACTGTGTATACATGTATAAATAGTTGTGCTAATGAACATACCTACTGTATATACATGCATATATAGTTGTGCTAATATACCTACCTACTGTATATACATGCATAAATAGTTGTGCTAATAGACCTACCTACTGTACATGTATGTATATCTGTGCTGCTATGTAGTATAATTATACGGCTCTTCCATTCATTGTCATGATGCATTTAGCCAGATGTTGTAATGCAATTTATGTTCGGTTTGTGTGTTTGTTTTTAGTCCGTTTAAAACAGTTATAATAATTATCGTTTTCCATTAGCAGCTCGCAGTAAATTACTCAGTTTTGTGTGTGTGTGTGTGTGTGTGTGTGTGCGTGTGTGTGTGTGTGCGTGCGTGCGTGCGTGCGTGCGTGCGTGCGTGCGTGCGTGTGTGCGTGTTCGTGTGTGTATGTGTGTGTGTGTGTGTGTGTGTGTGTGTGTGTGTGTGTGTGTGTGTGTGTGTGTGTGTGTGTGTGTGTGTGCGTGTGTGTGTGCAGTGAGCATTCTTTACACATAAAAGAAAGCGTTATATACGTATTCTCTTAGTTTTATCTTTCTTTGTTTTCGTTCTCATTCCACAACCATCCATTATAGAGCCGATTGTCATACTAACGAAACCTGCACGTCCTCAGCAAGAGCGAACCCTTAGCTCCAACTGGTCAATAGCGCGCATTGACACCTTTTGGTCAGAGCGATGTCATGGGGAACTGACCACACACACACACACACACACACACACACACACACACACACACACACACACACACACACACACACACACACACACACACACACACACATACACACACACACACACGCGCGCGAGCGCGCGCGCGCAAACAAACATACGAAAACAATCAGTAGCACAGAAACATCTTTTTTGTTTCGGCAGAGAATCATGTAATCAGTTTGTTTGTTAAAACTGCTGTCACCCCAAAAGACTATGACCTTCTAGTATCTTGTAGACCTTTTTGTCATAAATCGGGATATTGTCCACTGGAAGTTATGCCCGCTTTTTCCCAGGAAGAGGGTCGCGCTACCTAGTAATCTTTAGCGTTGGTGAAATGTCGACAGAACCGTTACGGCACAATGTTTTCCAGTCGCTGTTGGCTCTGTAAAATTAATTATTCCTATAACAGGCCTGCATTTCGGAACATGCCTTTTGCTAAGAGACACACAGAGGGAAGAGGAGAGACAGAGTGTGTGTGTGTGTGTGTGTGTGTGTGTGTGTGTGTGTGTGTGTGTGTGGTGTGTGTGTGTGTGTGTGTGTGTGTGTGTGTGTGTGTGTGTGTGTGTGTGTGTGTGTGTGTGTGTGTGTGTTCAGCCATGGGAACGCTACAACAAAAACAACTACTACTACAACCCCTATTACTACTACCACCACCACCACCACTACTACTACTACCACCACCACACCACCACCACCACCACCATCACCAACCACTACCACTACTACCACCACCACCACGTCCACTACTACTACTACGACGACGACGACCACCACCACCACCACCTCCACCCCCTTCACCACCACCACCACTACCGCCACTACGACGACCACCACCACTACTACTACTACTACTACTACTACTACTACTACTACTACTACTACTACTACTACTACTACTGCAGATACTGGCCACGACCGCCTACGAACACCGTTGATTGCTTGGCCGAGTGGTGAAGACACTGGACACTGGATCGAGGGGTTGCAGGTTCGAATTCCGATTCAGGCAGATAGAGAGACAGAGACAGAGAGACAGAGACAGAGAGAGAAAGAGAGGGACGGGAGAGGCAGTTCAGGCAGTTATAGCTTCCTCCTCCCCTCTCTAGTTAGACTGAGGTTATGGTAGGTCAGCGACTGTAGCCGTTCAGATGAGGCATGTCAAGGCCTAGCCGACTGCTACGACCTTCGCATGTTAAAGAGCCCACAGCAACAGGAAATATGACGCTCTGGCAATGTTATCTTAAAGTCCCCACCAACTCTTGGAATTTGGGTTGATAATTATATAAAGGCTCTGTAGCGCGACTCTGTGTCCGTTGGCTTTCTGGGGTGAAAGCACCCCAAATTTCTCATGCGAATAATTCCCCCATTGAGACAACGAGCAAGTACGCCTAAGTCAGAAAGAGACAGGTGTTTCGTCTCACCGCGCTAAAAGTTCATTTACACGGCAATTAAACAGCAGTGATGTAGCGTGCGCTTTAGCAAACAACGATGGCAAGTACCTGTTGTCCTTATCATGCACTTAGTAGTCGCTCCGCTGGGAATACTTGGCCACCGGTCGTAATTGGTGGTAAAGGGATACAATTACGGGAAACAGCCGTGTCTAATGCGATCAGTGTTCATGTCCGTTTTTGCCGTTGATGATCTTGCTCCTAGCCTATTGGGCGATTGAGACGGGGTTGTTAACTCCCTTGACTTTTGCCCGGCATCGCTTAAGTCCCTTGGCTGCTTTTACTTCCGGTGCGTACTTTCTTCACAATGGAAGGCGGTGAAAAAATGAATTTGCGAATTTTACACTGCCAAATTTAAAGGCATTTTTGGAGGCCCGTAGTCATAATGTGTCTGGCAATAAGCAATAACTTGTTGCTCGTGCTATAGGATGCCCCAAAACGCATTTTTTCTACGAACTCGCGATCTTCTGGTCAGCCAAAAACGACGCAAAGACACTTTTTTCCCCACCCTCCATCCCCTTTCCACAGTAATTTTTGCAACTGCAACAGTATTGGCATTTGTACTGCTTCGCGATTCTAGGTTCAACTTCCACTGTTATACACAGCGTGAAGCAACGCCTACTCAGAAATCGGCCCGGAAGTGCGCTGCGACCTCTCGCGACATCTTGCGCGAAAGATTACAAAGTGCATTCACTCTAGCAAACCAGCTTCGCCGAATTGCCCAATACGAAGGCCTAAGAGGCAGACCCCCGGTACTTTGGGACTTCTAGGTACGCTTATTCCACGTTTTACTTTTCAGAAACGAGCCTCGTTGTATATGAATTATGGAAGATGTGGTAGAACTGTCCGTTTAAATTGAAATGACGTCTCAGCTCTTCCCGGAATCGTTTTATATGCGTTGGCTATAGCCATAAGAATAATAAAATAATGGACATTTCTATGGCGCATGATCCCTAGCAAGATCTAGGGCACAATGCGCCGTACAAAAAGCTGCAGAAAAATGTGTAAACACATACAATGGACAAAATAAAAAAGGTTTCGGGCCATACGACCGCCAACCACTGACAAAACACATCCGAAAATCCATACACATCCGAAAATCTGCTGCTTCTCAATTCGTCCCCGGATCAACTGCCTTCCATCTCATGGACACCGAGAAGCCATCATGTATTAGGATGGAAGTTGATTTTTAACGCCCAGTCAACCATGGCGGTTTTGTCAGTGTAAGATGGGTTCTTCCACTTCAATACTTGCCATGTCTTTAATGTTTCGTTCATTATGTAGATATGGTTCATCCATGGTTCATATGGTTTCGTTCATTATATATACTGCGCGCGCACATGTGTGTGTGTGTGTGTGTGTGTGTGTGTGTGTGTGTGTGTGTGTGTGTGTGTGTGTGTGTGTGTGTGTGTGTGTGTGTGTGTGTGTGTGTGTATGTGTGTGTATGTGTGTGTATGTGTGTGTCTGTGTGTGTGTGAGTGTGTGCGCGTGTGTGTGCGTGTGTGCGTGTGTGTGTGTGTGTCTATTTGTGTGTGTGTGTGTGTGTGCGTGTATGTGCGCGCGCGCGCGTGTGTGTGTGTGTATGCGCGCGCGCGCGCGTACGTGCGTGTGCGTATGTGAACAGGGATTCAAACCCGTAACCTCTTAGTCCCATGTCCAGTTTCCTCACCTCTGGGCCACGTCAGTCGGCTCCACTAGGTTATCACTCTACACAACTGACGCTCCATCACCTGCGGTGTGTGATGTTGACGTTGCCAACTAGCTCCGTCTTCTGTGGCGGCTATAAACCTCCTGTAGTGCTCACAACCATCTCTTTTTGTGTGTGAGGACCTGCAGCCAAATGACCAGGCCTCCCTACTCAAAGCTGCCCCACCTAAAGAGAACGATGATGATGTATAGACTGCTTCCAGAAATCTGTGCGTGCGTGCGTGCGTACGTGCGTGCGTGCGTGCGTGCGTGCATGCGTGTGTGTGTGTGTGTGTGTGTGTGTGTGTGTGTGTGTGTGTGTGTGTGTGCGCTGCGGTGCGTGGTGGTGTGTGTGTGTGTGTGTGTGTGTGTGTGTGTGTGTGTGTGTGGTGTGTGTGTGTGTGTGGTGTGTGTGATGTGCGTGTTGTGTGTATGTGGTGTGTGTGATGTGGTTGTGTGTGTGTTGTGTGTGTGTGTGTGTGTGTGTGTGTGTGTGTGTCTGTGTGTCTGTGTGTCTTTGTCTGTCTGTCTGTCTGTCTTCTTCTCTCACTCACACACACACACACACACACACACACACACACACACACACACACACACACACACACACACACACACACACACACACACACACACACACACACACACACACACACACACACACACACACGACACACACACACACACACACACACACACACACACACACGCACCACCACGCGCGCACGCACGCGCGCGCGCGCACACTAACATACACACACACGCACGCACGCACGCACGCACGCACGCACGCACACACACACACACACACACACACACACACACACACACACGCACACACACAAGATGTTATCATATGTTCTATTGCTTTGTTTTCCTTTCGCATCCAAAAGGCCAGTTCTGGTGAATCCATAGAGGACGGCGTGAAGGTCTTTGATGAGTTCTACTTGACCATTTACGTTAGTCATGAGGCTGTATGCCAACTCTACTTTGTTTTGTCTATATCTGCCCCTCCTCCTCCCTCCTCCATGGCTGCCTCTCCCTCTCCCTCTCAGGACTCTGAACCCACTCACGGAGGAAGGAGTGGGCTTCCTCAGGGATGCTCATCATGTTTTAATAAACCAATCCCCTCTTTTTCCGTTTTATTTTTCTTCCATGTTCCAAACACTGACTGCAATTTCCCAGGGCGATGTGGATGTACTTGAGTGAGTAGCACTCGAATGCTGACACTCGTCCAACAGACGCTTGTTTTGCTATATTCTCAACCAGACGGCCGAGGATGTGATTGTCTTGGCTTTTTGCCGTCTCCAACTCTCCAACAGTTCATGTATTCTGAGAAACAGACCGTTCTTTACTTCTTTTTTTCTTCTTCTTCTTTGTTGTTGTGGTTGTTGTTATTTGTCTTGAATAAATTAATGTCTCTTTCATTGATTGTCCTCCCATACTCCAACCACCAGTCCATCCACCCTTCAGCAAATGTTAGTCGATGGGGCATCCTTTTTTTGAGGACGTACCTTTGGTGGAGTTTAATATGCACCATGTATTTACTTGTATGCAAGGTGAGAGTTACCGAAGGCGATTCAGATCTGTTATTGTTGTGGTTGATCATGCGATATCTTGTGAGCACTTAATAACTCTCTTTGTTTTTAAATTCTGCGTGATTTTTATGACTCGTGTAATAAACTACACGCATTGGTATTTTCCCCTTCCCCCCTCTACACCTCCTCCTTACCATTAACTTCAATAATCCGCATATTCTTCTTCACAGCCAAATAAACTAATTCCTCATCCTTTGTGTCTTGTTTTCCTCCCGCCCCGCCCGTCCATCCACTCCCACTCACAGAGGATGAAGTGGACTTTTTCGACGAGTTCTACTCCCAGGTGAAGCATCTCCTGCAGGATAAAGATGAGGAGACCTGCTACAAGGAGATGTTCCGGATTCTGGACGACCAGCGGAAGGGCTTCATCCCCAACGAAGAGATGAAGGGACTGCTGAACAAGATCAAGCAGCAGGTCCAGATGACGGACCAGGAGGTGGACGAGGTCATCGACTACATCGACAAGAACAAGGACGGCAGAGTGGATTTTACTGGTGAGTGAAGCACGATTATGTTGCAAACATCTATAAGCACGAACAAACAGTAGATTAATGCAGTTACACAGAGTGCCTACAACTATGCAGAAGAATCGGACATTTCGCTCATGGACACATATACAACGCTCATTTTAGGCAAGCATGTGACTCAAACAAGTCAGTCAAATTTGACGAAATGTTATTCTCACAGAGAGAGAGAGAGAGAGAGAGAGAGAGAGAGAGAGAGAGAGAGAGAGAGAAGAGAGAGAGAGAGAGAGAGAGAGAGAGAGAGAGTTTTGATA
>JABMCL010002591.1:70000-72500 GCA_018857735.1 Alviniconcha marisindica | reverse complement strand
CACGTAGGAGAACATTTCAGGTATCAATTCGGCTTCCATTCTTTGACTTCCCTCTGTGCTCAAGTATTCGCTTCGTCACAGGCCTTTTTGCTTACGCTGCACCGTCTGTCTGGAACACTCTCGGCCCTTCCAAAGTTAGGTCATCATGCAGACATGCACTCATGTTTCAGATCGTCTATAAATCTCACGGCCTCTTCGAGTTTGTGTGTGTGTGTGTGTGTGTGTGTGTGTGTGTGTGTGCGTGCGTGCGTGCGTGCGTGCGTGCGTGCGTGCGTGCGTGCGTGCGTGCGTGCGTGCGTGCGTGCGTGTGCGTGTGTGGTGGTGCGTGTGTGTGTGTGTGAGAGAGAGAGAGAGAGAGAGAGAGAGAGAGAGAGAGAGAGAGAGAAGAGAGAGAGAGAGAAGAGAGAGAGAGAGAGAGAGAGAGACAGACAGACAGACAGACAGACAGACAGACAGACAGACAGACAGACAGACAGACAGACAGACAGGACAGAGACTGTCAACTGAATCTGTCTGATTCTTTGACCTTTGTAATGGGCAATTCAGAGACTGAAACAGCACATATAGGAATCCATCATTATTAGTATTAACACCTTCATCTCTTCATCATCGTCAACATCAAACAAACTACCTCAACCACCCCCCCCCCCCACACAGCCCACATAACCCCCCCCCCCCCCACACACACACACACACACATACACACACACACACGCAAACATAATTATTATCGACAGTTTAGAGCTATAGCAAATTTGGGTCAAATCAGATTTCGTATATTCATTCGCTCTGTGTTGACTCTCCCCCTCACCCAACCAGCCAGCCTCCCCTCCCCTTCCCTCCCCTCCCCTCCACCACCCTCTCCTCGTCCTCATCTGCACGCACGCGCCCATCCACCCCCAGCATACCAGCTTCCTCTCAAAGAAAGCCCTAGGTAGCGTGGAAACACACCAGAGAACGGGTGGCGGTTTCTTTGACTTTCAGTCCCCGCTCACAGAGCGGCATACCGCACACCTGAAAGCGGTCTGGAGCCGACACTGGCATTCCGGGTTTCACGTGCTGCATAGTCCCATCGCTGTCTGCAAGGCTTGCAGACTCTGGCCGACCTGACAGGCGGGGCCCTCTTTGCTTATGACGTGTTTCCACGTCATTTTTCAACCCTTACATACCCTCACACAACGCCTTCCCACCTGGGTTTCGGTTGATTTGACACACACAAACTTCGCCGATGACTAGACTAGGAATCCCTGATGCAACTTATGCTTTTGCCAGAAAGTGGATTGCTTTGTAATCTAGCATGTCGAAGATCGTGGTGATTCATTATTATTACTTAGTAGTAGTAGTAGCAGTAGTGTGTGTGTGTGTGTGTGTGTGTGTGTGTGTGTGTGTGTGTGTGTGTGTGTGTGTGTGTGTGTGTGTGTGTGTGTGTGTGTGTTTGGAAATAATAATAATGGATACTTAGAGCGCCTAACCCGCGCAGGCCCTAAGCGCGTACACATTTTTTACATGTGCATATTGCAAATTCACGCATGCACACCACACACACACACACACACAACCCCACACACACACACACACACACACACCACACACACACACACACCATGACACCTACACAACAAAACACACACACACACCACACCACACACACACACACTGACACACACACAACACACACAACAACACACACACACACACACACACACACACACAACACACACACACACACACACACACACACACACACACACACACACAACACACACACACACACACACACACACACACACACACACACACACACACACACACACACACACACTTGTAATGTCTGCATTCTGAGGCAGTGATATGTCACAAAGCATTCCCCTTTTTCAAATAGAAAAAGAGCGTATACTTATGATACTGCCAAAAACGAAATTGAGGTATAAACCTAATAATTCTTTGCTGGCCAATTCCCCAGAGAAGTTGGCAATCAGAATTTACCCACAGAATCTTGGTTTCTCTCTCAGATTACCGAAGAGCGTCAGCTAATCTCTTTCTTGTGCTTTTTTATATATATAAGTTTCTCAGATCCTGTTATCAGTCATTTGCTGGAGTCGGGAGACAATTTGTTCCTTTAATGATACATGTCTCACAGTGTGCTGTGTGTTCTCACTGAAATGCTGACTGCTCAGTGCCGGTGCACTGGTTTTGACAGGCCGCGGAATTATACCTGAATAGCTCTACAGTTTTAGCCTGGAAACGGACTCCATAGTTAACCTCGAATGCGTCAGCGATACACGTATACACACACACACACACACAACACCGACAGTTTCTTGCACCAAGCTCTGCAAATAGAACCCTTGCTGCTTCGGCGATAGGCGGATGACGTAGAGAAGAAACATCAGTTTGCTAAATAGCCTACGCATTTAGTTTCAGGAACACCCACAGATACAATTCTGGAACTAGGACTCTGCTGCTGTTTTTGTTAGCTTTTCGTGTTTGCTTTTCCTAA
>JABMCL010002591.1:62500-65000 GCA_018857735.1 Alviniconcha marisindica | reverse complement strand
AACGGTATGTTCGTCGTAGAATTGTGCACGTTACGGTTCCACTGAAGGAATTACTTTATGTAATACCTAGTGTTTGACTGTATTTAGACAACGCCCGTTGTGTTACTGTTTCAATGAGTAGGCTGTCGATGGGGGTGGTATAAATGAGGACGGGCCAGAACACACGCACGCGCGAACGCACGCACGCACGCACGCACGCATACACACAAGACATGCACACGCACACACACACACACACATACACACACACGCACACACACAACACACTCAAACTCATACATACACACTCACACATGCATACCTCACACCGGCATACACACCACACATACACTGCCCCCCACACCCACACCCACGCACGCACGCACGTACGCACGCAGCGCCGCAAAACACACACACACACACACACACACACACACACACACACACACACACACACACACACACACACACACACACACACACACACACACACACACACACACACACAGATACACGTGCGCGCCCGCAAACAAGCGGCACACGCCCTATACACAATCGCACGCACGCACGCATTACACACACGAGAGTGGACAATAAAAACAAATATGTAAAAAAAAACAGCATGCTCTAAAGAAAGGGGACCTGAATACACTGCTGTTCAGCGTTATAATTAGGCGTTGCAAACATTACCTCGCCGGGGAGTACCTGCTTTGTCACGGCGCCTAACACCACTACCAAAACCTAGCCACGGTAAGAGGCTGCCAATCCAAGAGGACCGAAGCTCCAATGATATGGCCATGCAGACTACACATTAATTCGCTCTCTGATCTGGCCAGCTTGAAAGGCTCACAGGGGTTGATGAGGGTGGAAGAGGAGGAGGAGGTTATAAGATCGCGGGTAAAAAGACACCTGGGGAAAGCATGCAGCTTCACCTTAGCGAAACGAACCCGGCTCCTCCTCCCATCTCCTTCACGTGTTTTTTTTGTGGTGTTTTTTTTAAACTCCATCCCTCACTTCTTCCGCCCCCCCCCCTTCCCTCTCCCCTCCCTCCATTCTCCCGTGTCTGTTTCCCTCGAGTAGGCTACACCTGTGAGTGTTGTTGTAGTCAACCGGGACGTTGGAAGCTTCACGTCTTTGCTAGTCTCCTCAGTTCTTGAGCCCTGTATACACAGCTTTTTAGGCACGGAGTCTGGAAAACTTTCCAGCTCGTCTGCTGAAGATGCAAAACCGCTCCCCACCCTCCACCCCCACCACCCCTGGCCCCAACCCCCCCCCCCCCTTCACTCCCCTCCCCCGCCCCCCACCTCACCCCACCCCCGCCACCCGACTGAAACTTGCCCGCAGTGAAACCTCTCGGTTTGGTATACGAACACCGCCTGAGGTGGCTTCTTATCTCGAGGACTTCATCTTGCAAAGATCACATGTTATGAAAATGTTGTTTAGCGGCTCGTTACACGAATGGATATGCCTGCGAAATAAAGATAAACGTTATGGGTTTTTGGGGACGGATGTTTTCTGACTTAAATGCTGTTAGTCAATGCAGGCAGATTTTATTTTTATGTTTGCGTACCCGGCGTTTGTCAGCGTGCTATGCATTTGCGTCGGAATACCTGTGGCAATAAACGGACAAAAACAGGAAGTCTGTCAATAAAATCCCAGCCTCTGCTGTTGTTTTTGTTTTCTGCCCGTGTTAGTTGTTGTTAATGTTTTTGGTGAAGTAATGTTATTAATGAAAGCATACAAGCAGACAATAATAATACACGCATTTCCTATGCGCCGAATACGTCTATGAATATGCACGTGTGAGGCTCATAGCGCTATACGTGAAACATTACAACATAATTTACAAAATAACAGAATAATTTTGCGAGAGCCAAACAAGTAAGCTTGTTTTCTGCCCGTGTTAGTTGTTGTTGATGTTTTTGGTGAAGTAATGTTATTAATGAAAGCACACAAGCAGACAATAATAATACAGGCATTTCTAATGCGCCGAATCCCTCTACGACTATACATGTGTGAGGCTCATAGCGCTATACGTGAAACATTACAACATAATTTACAAAATAACAGAATAATTTTGCGAGAGCCAACAAGTAAGGTAATATAACACGCTCAAAATGACAAAATGTATAATGCGGTGGGTAGAGTAGAATGGCAAGCCTTGTTTTTACTCTTCGTTGGTTACAGAGCGAACCAACATGGGTGCTTCTTGAGAAGATCAATTTCAAAGCAAAAAGGTATTTTCACAGCATAAGTATTGATAGACCATACAACCCTATGAAGCCTGGTTATGCATATAATATATGCATATACGTTTTGAAATCGCCGTCTAACTTGATGTCATCAAAATATAAAACATATTAGAATCCTTACTTCCTAAAGTTCCTGAACTTTTTGACTTGAGTATATTATACTCAAGTCATAAAGTTCAGGAACTTTAGGAAGTAAGGATTCTAATATGATACTCAAGTCAAAAGGTTCAGGAACTTTAGGAAGTAAGGATTCTAATATGTTACTCAAG
>JABMCL010002591.1:52500-57500 GCA_018857735.1 Alviniconcha marisindica | reverse complement strand
CCTTCTGGTTTCCGTGGACGTAAAGAATTATTGAACCGTGTTTCGGCATTGGTCACAACTTGTCCCTAATATGTCAACTGACATCTGAGGACATTAAGCAACACTTCATCACCACCACTACAGTTCACTACTTCCTGTACTGTTGCTGATAAGCCAACGCCCCTGGCCGTACATAAGAAGAGTGCACCTATTAGACGATGTAGTGGACTCACCGACATGGGCCAACAGGTGCCGAGTGAAGAAGTAGGTTGAGATCGTACGGTTCAGTAGGGTAATGATGCGGCTTTGATAATCTTCTTCCTTTTTATTCGAAGCCTTTTCGCATAAGCGATATTAGACTGATCTTCCAATTATTAAGATAATAACCTTATGTCAGCAAGTTGCGCTGAAACAATAACAGATCGCAAGAAGAAAAACTGTACACATTTTTTTTGCAGTCGGAGTTAGTTAGTTGGTGCTTTGAGCACATTCATCCACATAGAGTTATGTCAGGGCTGCAGTCGCAGAAACAAACATACATTTGTGTACGTATCTCAGTAATATACACATAGTTTATTTTCACCTTATCTCTCTCTCTCCTCCTCTCTCTCTCTCTCTCTTTCTCTCTCACACACACACACACACACACACACACACAGAGAATCACATGCACGCGTATATTCTAACACATTCATACATTTTTAATGCCGTATACTTGTGCGGGGATACTCGTAAGACGTTGTATAGAAACTCTAGCATACTTTCTGACACACTTAAATTAGCTATCACACACCACTCCACCCCCACCCCCCTCCCGCCTTCAACAAATTATCTGACATACACTCACACCAACTGAAACAGAGCGAGGCCGAGAGGACTCATGCAGAATCACCAGATGTACCTCTGGTAGAGTTTATGGATCTTGTATTTACTCGCATGCCAGGGCAGAGTTACCGCGGTATGCGGCTCCGGTCTTTGTTGTTGTGTTTGTGTGACGTCTTTCGAGCGCTAATTAACTTCTTTGTGTGTTGATTATATATTCACACATACACACAATCCCCGTCCTACCCCCATCTGATGAATTTTTAAAAAAAACAAAAACAAAAAGGTAGCCTAATAACCGAAACCACAGCATTTTCACCTGCATACCAGTACCGAAAGTTGCTTCTCTCAGCCGGATTCTGGTAGTCTGTGAATTATACAGTGACCCTGCGCTAGCAACTGTGAGACTGCCATTCGGTTTAATGGAGCAAAATAGTGGATATGACGTGTGTTTGTGTGTTTTTTCTCACCTACTTTCACTCCACCCACCCCCTCCAACACATACTCAGACATACCCACACATACACACAATCCCCACCCAACCCCCACCTGATATAAAAAAAAAGAAAAAAAAAGAAGGCAATCTAATAACCGAAAGAACAGCATCTTCACCCACATACCAATACCCGAAAGTTTCTTCTCTCAGCTGGATTCTGGTAGAGTCAGTGTAGAATCCCTGTGCTAGTAACGACGAGACTGCCTTTCGGCTCAAGGGATTAAACTGAACAGTGGATATGATGTGTGGTTGTTGTTTTTTCCCTCCACAATGATCTGGAAAAGTTTTTTCATCCAAAAAGCCAGCCTCACTCTGTCTTTCCTCTGAACAACTTTGTTTTGTTAACCCGTAGTAAGATACCTTTTGATGGATGCCCTTTCCTTCAGACCGGTCTGCAGTGGAGCAGGACGTTCCTGACGCGGCGAATGAAGAATGAGAGTTCCACACGTGGTTTTTTTGTTTTTGTTTTTCTCTTGTGTTGCACGTTTACCTTCAGCTGGACCGACGTGTGCACACAGTTGTTGTGACAGTTCCACTTTTTGATGACTTGACTTTCCCTCTCTCCTCCTCTCAGTTCTCCTCTCGCCTGTTCTAATGGTGCATGTCCCCTGCATGTCCTTCCTCCTTTCCCCTGTCTTTCCTACTTCTCTGGTCATTGTCGTCGTCGTCGTCATCGTCGTCGTCATCATCGTCATCATCATCATCATCATCATCATCATCATCATCATCATCATCATCGTTGTCGTGATCAGTTGCGGTAGTGGTTGCTCTGTTCCGGTTGGTGATTCATCAGTGTGCAATATCCGTGCCATTTAAAGACGAACGTATAAAGCTGCTGTCGCTCATTTGTCTCTGTCGGTTTTTGACTGGCATGAGAAATGTGAGTCCATGTAATAAGGATCAGCGCTAGGCAGGCAGACATATTGGGTGCTTGCATGGTCTGTTGAAAACGTTGACTCCATCAATGTGATCAAGGTTAAACTTTGCATGATGGTACAGATAACTGAACTGTACCTGTCCATACCACTTTGCGTGACCTTGACCTTATTTCAAGATCATAGCAGTGTCAAACCGTTTTAAGTGAAAATCGTATGTATATTTTTTATCCGATTAAGTTGAAGCGTTGCGTGATTGTTAATGACGTGAAAAATCTGAAACAAGAATGACTGCTAGCGTTCTGAAACAAGATCCCAACACATAAAAGATTCAAGACAACGCTTATTTATTATAACACAGACACACGCAATCTGCTTTATTTATTATGACACAGACACACAATCTGCTTTTGTGCGTGTCTGTGACATAATAAATAAGCGTTCTCTTTAAATCTTTTATATGTTTGGCTAACGACGTCGACTAGATAATGAATCTACCGCAGCCTCTCTCTCTCTCTCTCTCTCTCTCTCTCTCTCTCTCTCTCTCTCTCTCTCTCTCTCTCTCTCTCTCTCTCTCTCTCTCTCTTTTCTTCTCGTTTTTTGTTTGTTTGTTTTGTGTTGTTGTTGTTTTCGCCCCTTTGCTGTTGTTGTTGTTGTTTTGTTTTGTTTTTCTGTTTTGTTTGTTTGTTTGTTTTTGTTTTGTTTTGTTTGCTTGTTTCTTGTAATTGTTGTTTCACCTGCATGTGCATTTAAAAGAGATAACTCACAATGTTTCTTGATTTCACGAAAACGTTAACGTTGGATTTGTATGGGACGCTGTTTTAGAACTTTGCATGATTACAACTCCGCTTGGGATCTACTGATCTATATCGTGTTTGATATCGTTGACCTTGACTCAAGGTCTTAGGTGTGGTCGAAACTTGAACTGCAGATTTGCTTTAACGGTTCTCGCCTGATATAGTCTAAATGCTGTATGGTTGCTACATGCATTTAAAAGATCATGGACAATATACTTTGAGTGACTGTGGGTGTATTCAAGTGACATAAATAACACGTTTCCGGTTTTGCACTTTAGTGTTCTTCTTCATGTGGCATTTGTTGTCTTCTTCAGCACTCAGACTTCTGAGGACCACGTCAGTGCCGAACTGTGCAGGGTTGAGAATCAGGACCTGCTTGATGATGAATGATGACATCAGAGTCGGCCTGTTCCCATAGCAACGTATCGCATGTGTTGGCATTTGTCCGTGCACGATGGTGAATCAGTCGGGACCCTCAGTCATGCAATCAGATTGTAGGTTGATACATGCGCCACACACGATTAATATCGCTGACCAGAAGAGACTGAGAAGATGCTTTCATTACGGCGGGCAATATAAGGTCACGCCGTGGCATGACATTTTGGAGCTAACTCCCATGGTGCCGCCACAGTTCTTTAGCTGTGACGAATTCTAGCGTCGATTATGGAGATAAACTAGCCTACGCCGTGTCCACCCATGTTAGCCACTGATGAGAGCTTTTGGCAAGGAAAAGTGACCAAAGAAAGACGGATTCTAATAAATTTAGTTCACTATAATATACGCTTGAGTCATTTTACCGCCGTAAATTTAGGAATTTGTTTGTTTGTTTGTTTTTGTTTGTTTATTTGTTTGCCCACGCACGCTACATCTGTGGCCTCAAATATGCACTTCTGCAGCTGCAAAAATTTGTCGCAGAAAAAACAAGACAGAAGGTAGTTTTGTCGCTGCAAAATTTGTTTGTCGCGACAAAAAGTGTGGCCGTTTATGTAACTCAGTTTATGTAACGTCAGTTTCTGTAGCGAAGAATGTACACTTTGTGGCCGCAGACATGCACTTCGACGCGCGGCAAACGTGCGCTATTGCAGCCACTATCCTCAAATTGTGATGTCAACAATTTCCTATGATAGACTTCGCCTGGCTTTAGTCTTGTGTGGTAAATCTTTCCTTGAATTCACCTGTGCGCCATGCCAGAGTCGATGGCCCTGAAATGGCAGGCCAGCCGACTGACGGCTGAGGCAAATACAGGCCATAATTCAAGTCTCTGGATTATGCCCCCCTGGGAGACTTGCAGAGACCAGGCAGCTTCGCCGAAATAGCCATCAGACCCACCTGCGGCAGAAGCTACAAGGTCAATTTTAGCTAGGAGGCTGAGGGCTAAGTGAGCTCATTAAGACGTTTATTACTGAATGGTCAGTGAGCGAATTGGAGACGCGTACGGAGAGTGCGCCCCTCTGATGCTCTGGGTATCTTCCCCTCCGCACCGGCAGAGATCATAGAGGATGAGCTGTTGGCTTTGGCACGCTTGGCATGTAAACTGTTGCTGATGTCCATCGGTGCCGTTTTGGGTCTTCCGCGCCTTCGTGAACGCCCTGAGCTAGTCCGGGATGGTGTCCGCGTAGGCCCTCGTTATGATGATGATGATGATGATGATGATGATGATGATGATGATGATGAGATGATGTTATTGATGATGTTGACGACGACGACGACGACGACGACGACGACGATCGATCATCATCATCATCATCATCATCATCATCGTCGTCGTCGTCGTCGTCGTCGTCGTCATCATCATCATCATCATCATCATCATCATCATCATCATCATCATCATCATCATCATCATCATCATCATCATCATCATCATCAATTTTGTCGTCGTTATCGTCATCATCATAATCAAAATCATCATCAGTACCTCAACATTAATCACTGCTAGTTCTGTTCTTGTATCGTCGAGTATGAAAACATCGCCAACAACTCTGCTGAACCACGTAAGACTACACATGCACATCAAGTCCAGTCGTATTC
>JABMCL010002591.1:42500-47500 GCA_018857735.1 Alviniconcha marisindica | reverse complement strand
GACGAAACATGTGTGCAACCCTTGATCAAAATACAAATACACCATCTAAAACAATGGTTGCAGCATTGTATCAGTTGAGACTACGTTGACAAGATGCAGTCTCCCGCCAGGGTCCTGTAACGTGGAAACTATTTCTCTTTGTTTGCCACTCCGAAACATACAACTCTGTCATATCACAATTCAAAATCCAAATAGTCTCTCGAACCATCCAACAACCCCCAGTTCTTTTTTGAGTCTGCGTTTGCTCACAGATGTGTCCAGTGGCCACAAATAGTCATTACTATGCTTGTTTCCACTTTGATCTGTATCTGCGAGACGCGTCTATGATCTATCTATCTTGTGTTGGTCCTTGTGTGAAACTTCTTTGTTTTTCTGGGACGCTTTTAAATATTTGATACTACGTTTCGTTTTCCCATGCCGATCGTCCCATTCTGTGTGCGTTTCAGGTTAAATCGAGAGATATACTATGTGTTGGATTGTAAAGTACTTTTCGGCAAATGGAGTTGGGTAAGACAGAATATAAATGTTACATGTTATTATTACGTATATACGAACCATAGCTATACAAATAAACAGCATCATGTGTTCTGCCCGTTTCAGAGTTCTACAAATTCATGGTGAAAGACGACTGAGGCAGTTTGTGTCGGTGACGTCACTCCCTGTGCACACCTCATCCCTCTCCTGGCTGTTTTCATCACCACCATCGTCGTCGTCGTCACCAACACTTTCCTCAACGTCACGTCACGTCACGTCACGTCATGTCGTCACTAATGGCCGCTCGTCCTTCCGTTGTCCCAACTGTCGTCTGAAATGGTGATCATCATCTTGTGGTACTGAAGAGAAGAAAGGAGGACTGTCGTAACTGTCTGCCGTCTGCTTGGAGAGTGATTCCCCTTGAAGTAGATCCTTTTTAGTGACCATATTGCTCACAAGTGTAGCTGTGATGAGTTCTGTGATCAGTAGGATAAGACTCGGGTTGCACGAGCAGTGTTTTGTGTCATGGACTGTTGTTTTCAGTTTAGCCATCTGTCATACTGGATTTCAGGCAGGTGTATGTGTCTGCAGCCACGCGTATTGGTTTCGAGGACTTCAGGCAGTGCTCGGAATTGCTTACAGATCCAGCACGTCCTTTCTGTCTGAAAGGTTCAAGTTGTCGACGGCAGCATAGCACGACAAAATCCACTTGGTTATAATATCATTGATAACACAAAGGAAACGTGTGACCAGCAGCAGCGTATTAAAGCCACACACGCGAGAAGATCAGATTCCTGTAAAACGACTGGCTTCAAATAATAAAGAAACGCGCGCGCACACACTCACTCTCTCACACACACGCACGCACACACGCACGCACGCACGCACGCAACGCACGCACGCACACACACACACACACACACACACACACACACACACACACACACACACACACACACACGTCACAAGTCAGTGGAAACTGCTGGATCGGTGCAAGAAAGAGAGTGCATCGAACACATACGCACACGAACTGTTACCAACTGGAAAGAACGCTGTGTGAAAACAACGAAGAGACAGACACGCAGGCAGTTACGAGCTGGAAACAACCAAGAGCGTGACCAGCGCACTAGGAGCTTGTGTACGAAGACGCCGACTGGAAACTATCAAGGCAGGCAACGGCCGGAAGAGACCCACAAGGTCAACTTGACGTGAGGGCTGCCTACGTTTCGGACATGTTGGTGACTCCGCTGTCTTGCTGACGAAACGATGGCGGTGGAGCCGGGTCGCCAAGAGCAAGTGGAACACCCCCATTCATTTCCTCTTGGCTGTAGAAAGCACACGGGCTTGTGGGCAAAAACTGGCGTGTAGGTCACGCATTTCACATCAGATAGGATCCAAAGAAACGGCAAGGAATCACCGCCTCGTTTCTTCCTGCTGCGGCATTCCTTCCAAAACAAAAGAGTACATCACATGGCACGAAAAAGAAAAAAAAAGAAAAAAAAAGAAGAAAAAGAAAAAAAAGGTAAGAACCCCCCCCGAAAAGGGCGTTATAAGGGTTTTCTGGCAATCCGAGAGAGAAAAAAAATGCATCTTATCGCGCGCGAAAGTGCTACTATGGTGATATTTATGTCATAGAAGAAACCACGCAGTTCTGGTAAACGTGTATGATTTCCGTGTCTACCTATCTTGTCATGTAACTGTTTTTGGTTTGCATCTTTTTTTGTGGTCATCGCAGTAGAAGATTAGTCGCGTTGGTGTGTTCTTAGTTTCTTCGCCAACGCATGGTTTTGTATTTGCATGGAACACCTGTAGCTTATACCTTCGAGAACGGTTGTCTTTACTGCCGATTTTTGTGTTGATCGTGACTTGTTTTTGCTACCTGATCTTACTTACACAAATGCTGTTCATTTTGACAGATGGATTTTTCTGATAATTAATTTATCCTAAAGAAAGGGGTTTGTTTTGAAAGGGAGGTCAGATTGCTGTAGAAGATGCCAGCAGTTTTTTGTTTCAACATTTCCACCGACGAACCTCAGGGGTATTGTGGCCTTTGTTGGTTTTGCCCTGAATGGATTTTCGCTGACTGATGTCTGCTGTTAAAGCGAACGTGTCTCTGGAAATGAAGAGCAATGCCTTGCATGATAGCTTCCTTCTCTGCTGTGCGCACTTCGGTTGCCGTTGGTAAATGGATAAAGTTATATTGTTGAGAGGCTGAACGGGATGTGTGCAATATAAAACCTTACGAACAAGGACACGTGTTGACAGGCTTAGGGACTGTGTCACCCTACCCGTGGGCAGCAGAACATACACGATGCTACTCCCCCCAAGTGTTGTTTGTGTTCTAACCCCATCGGTACCAAGCCTCCGATTCTCTCAAAGGCAAAATATATCCACGAAAACGTGCTATATCAGATCGGAAATGTACATCGCCGAACCGGAAACGAGCGATACTAGACCGATCGTGCTCGATTCTCTGTGGTTCTACAGCCTCAGTCGGGTTTCAGTAACCAATAATATCCAATCTAGTGAACACGACGTTCTCGTTCCGAGCAAATATTTTCCACTTTTGACGGTAACATCGAAGTAAAAATGTTAGAACTACAGAGAATCGGCCACAAGAGAAAATGTCTGAATGGTAACAGCTTGCATGCTCTGTTGTCTAGTCAGTTTCGAAATACACATTAAGATGTCTAAACGAGACTAAAGGCAAAGTAACGATGATGGGAAGCAAAGGCTTACAGAAAGCTATGATATGATATAATGATTAATTTTGATACAAAAACCTAACCAGCCGCGATGATTTTTTTTTCTCCAATCTGTTGGGTTTATCTGCCAAGTTGAACATTGTTCTCGGATCATCATGAATTGGTATCATGTTGACCATTGGTTTGACATTGTGTGTGAACTTGATATCTTTGAAAAAAATGACAAAGAATAAAATGATTTGCTTTAAGTTTTGTGTTCTGTTTTAATTTCGGTTTTGAATCAGGATTTTACTTCAGACGTCGATACATAGTGGCAGAAATAAAACATACACCCTAACCCGTCTGCAGTACTTTTCCAGTGCATTACAGTTCACATCATAATCACCAGAATAAAAAATAAAACATCAACAACAAAAAAATCACGTGAGTCTATGCAATAATAAGCGTTCGTTAAGCCATCTCGCCGTTCACGGCAAAACCTCTGAAAGGGACACAATCAACAAACAAGGGAGTTAATTGGCCCTCGAAATTAAGACGTCTCGCAAACACAATAACAAAGATCTGAGTCGCCTACAGTCACTCTCACTTGTCAAGCGAGTAAATAGAAGGTACAAAATCTCCATCAGAAGTACATCCTCGTCATAATCACGATGATCTACCTATAACGGGTTTTTGTACTTTGTAGCCTATTTACTCGCACACCAATAAACACAAACACACACACACACACACACACACACAACACACACACACAACACACACACACACACACACACACACACACACACACACACACACACACACACACACACACACACCACACCAACACACACACACACACACCACACACACGCACACACGCACGCACGCACAACACACACACACTCGCACAAATACACACCACCTGCGACGTCAGCGATGTACATGTGAGTCCTGCCGGCGCGCGCGCTGTGGCTGTGTCGCGCGGTGCGGGTGTGTGTGTGTGTGTGTGTGTGTGTGTGTGTGTGTGTGTGTGTGTGTGTGTGTGTGTGTGTGTGGTGTGGTGTGTGTGTGTGTGTGTGTGTAGTTGTGCTTTTGTACATTTATTGGTGTGTCCGCCCTTCCTTGAATCGTATTGCCTCCTTTTCTTATACATGTCGTGTCCCTAAGACACAACAACACATCCCAGCAGACGAGGCATAGCTCCATCCCGACCCAACGCCCGAGAATTAAGCATCACATTTCTGCATCTATTTTCGGTGCCCCTAGATTTTAACCCCGTTCGGCCCTTTTCGTTCACTTATGAAAAAAGAAAGAGAGAAGGAGAAAAAAGAAACAAATAAGATGAAAAGGAAAAAGGAAAAGAAACGAAAAAAGAAGAAGAAAAAAATGTACTCAACATACAGTCTAAATGCGCCATACTCGGTCAAAAAGAAAAAGAAGAAAAAAAAAAAAAGGAAGAAGAAAAAAAAAAAAGGTACTATTATTCTTTTCCCTCGATCTTTTAACACTTTCCCTCCAGCTCACATTCGTCAGCCACAACTCCACATAGGAACAGCACAGCCTTCTTCACGGGTATACGCCGTTTGGAAGGGACAAGCGAAACAATATTGCTACAGAATCCCTGACTGATACATTAATATGGATTGTGGAGATTTATAACTTGATATGGATCGTGGACATTAATCAGTTGATATAGATCGTCGACATTTTTGACTGTGTTATCTAAATTCTGATTTAAATGTATCTCTTTTGCGTGTATTCTGTATTCTGTACAACGTCGTTGTCCAAAACGAAAATAATGTCCATGGTAAATTCAAGTTAGTATCCCATTAGAAAACC
>JABMCL010002591.1:32500-37500 GCA_018857735.1 Alviniconcha marisindica | reverse complement strand
AATCATTGATGTTAAACTGGATTGTAGAAGGGTGTAAGGCCAATTGATTACATTTGATACAAACACAGGCTGACACCCGTGTTACATTTCTTCACTGTTTGGTTTAAACAAAGTTTATTTACATTCACTGTTTCACCTTTGATTTTAATCTTACGTGGTAAATGTTACTTCAACTGTATTCTTTATCTTACTATACGCTTAACGCATTATGCTTTTCCTTTTTCTTTTTAATACAGTAAACAGTATACAAAGCTAAGAACTTGTGTCCTACTGATACTAGAGTAAAACACGTCAGTGATATTATTAGTTATCACGTTGACACAAAATAAGCAAATGTTATAGTATGTCTTACCAATTTCGATATGCCTATTCTGGTATTTCGACAGAATCTGAAATTACCTATCAGAAGAAATATTCAAAATACACACAGTTGTAAAATAAACTTCTAACCTTTCATTTCCCCTACCATCAATTTTGCCGTCAATTACAACATTTGTGTTGTCATCGTTTCACTATTATTATTCAGTTATTCAGTTTGTGATACCAACTGTCTTTTCGAAGCAGCCACAATAATACGACTGATTGTACTGCTGTTTCTGTGATGTAAATCTTTCATGATGTGGTAAGTACCACCAGGCGGTAAGCATTCTTCCGTCGAAAGGTGGACATATAATGTTCAATAGTATGTCTTACGAAATATATGTCTTAGTGTGCAATACGAAAGAACATTTTCGTTGTTGTTGTTGTTGCTGCGATTACAGTTAATGGATTCCCCCCCTCCTTCCCCGGCTAACCCAGCACCACAAATATATAATAAATAAAAAAAAGTATCTTGGCGCGTGATGTGCACACGCAAGCGAGAAAGGTAACCGACAAATCGGCACAGTAAGTGTCAACTCAGAAGAACTTTAAAATTAGTTCCTTGTCCTCCTGCTTTGGCTTCGCCCTGATGACCGTCATGGTTGACTGGGCGTTAAAAAACAGTTATCCGTATATCCTGTCTCCACTGGTGATCGAACCCACCCTAACTGTTTGCACTGGGTTATAACGTTAGACCACTGTAGACGTTGGCAAGGTCACTAGTTTGTCCTATCCTTGATCATTGAGTCTGCACCTCTTTCCCCGTCTTTCAGACCCGTGAACACCGGAGACAGTTTACAATGCTTTTTGTAAACAACTGGCAATTTTTCATCCATGTCTTGATCTCCAGATTGCATAATTTCTGCCAAATTATGCGGCTGCCAATTGAAAAGGTGCCAAAGCGTTTGGCGGGAGTTCTTGAAGTCTCCGATGCTTAATTGGAAGAAGAATGTTTAGACTTTCTTCCCATTTTTAGCACGAAGCATTTTCCTGGGTAATGAGAGAACCCCAAAGTGTTGAGAATTATAACAAATACCATTGCAGTAAATGAATGCATTGAAAAAAGAGCTATCAAGATTGTACTGACTGAAAGTTGGAGTATTGAGACAAAGTACGCAGCCAGACGAGGTAAGGACTGTTATGCTGAGAGAGTGGAAGATGAAAATGAAGACGTCTTCTCGCCATATGGTCCTTACGACCATTCGGCCCCTGACAGACACTTTTACGACCACTGGCAATAAGACTGACACGTACAAGAACTGCCAAAGCTAGGGCCTATGCTTGGTAAGAAATCCAAACTTCTCATCCCTGCTCTAAACAGCTTTCGCCGCCTGCACCCGAATCGAAGTGGGGTCCAGAAACCTGCCGGGATATTGAAATCGGGTTTTATAGATGGCTTTGTTAAACTACAGCCATTAACATGCGAGAAGAGCTGACCATCATCTTTCCCACCGCCAAGTCTGCGAAACTGTGCTATATATTATAATGTGCAATGTTAGCACATTCTGTCTTTTTCTCAAGGATGCTGTGTCATTTTCATGACGCAACTGAAATGGTCTTCTGGACACGATGAACGAACAAGTAAAGGTGCACTGGTTTGACTTTACTACAGGCTGCTTAGATAGGAAAGCTTAAAGCGCTTGCTACAGCACAAAAATAAACTTCGCTTTATAATTTCTACAGGTGTTCTTCTTGCTTTGTTATTTAGTCTATTCATATAAGTTATATTAGACTGATCTTCTGACCTTACAGTTATTATTCAAACAACATATGTCAGCAAGCTGGACCAAACATAATAACAATAAATATATATATAATTGCAGTCAAGAAAACAAACATATACATTTGTATTTGTATAGATACATAAAAAATATAGTTAATGACACCTGATCTATATCTCATACAAACAGGACCACATACACGCTCATATACTAACACATTCATATACCCTAAAATAATAACGTGTACTCTCAAGAGAATACTCAAAAAATATTGTATAGACATTTTTTACAGGCGGTGAGTCCAGAAAGCACTTTTACAAATTCTACGAAAAAACAACAACAACAAAAAAGCAAAAAAAAACACAATTAAAATTCACAAACCCGATGCAGCATAGACAACTCCAAGCGTAAAACAGAAAGCAACAAACAAATACGCATAATGAAAGCAGTGCCTGATATTTGATAGAAACCTCGAGTTAAACAATGAGGCTGGAGGAAGGGAAGCTTGATTATTTTCGCAGGAGTTTGCAGAAAACGTGGTGGGTCGAATGTTTACAGGTGCTACAATTTCTTTGCACACATGCAGCAGATCGAGAAAACGGTTTATTTTTGTCATTTCTCTCCTCGCAGAGTGGAGATGTCAGATTACACTTATCACTTCGTAAACACATCAGGTGCACTAAGATACAACTTCTGGCATATTTTCCTGTCTGTTATTACTGTACGAGTAACTCTGTAATCCTATATCTCCTGCAATGCTTTGCCCAGCCGAGATAACCAGAAAATGCAGAAGAATCATCTTTGAAATAAATAAAAGATACCGTTTGTGTTTCTTAGTCTGAACTTATTTCGTCTTTGGAAGCAGCTGCTAAATCCTTTTGTAACACATAATTGTAACCACAAGATAATAATATCAAGGAAACATTATCCAAACCACGTCTTCGGGTGATGCAAATATGTATTTTCAGCATTTTTCCACTCACATACGGAAGACATAGAGGACGGCTTCTCGCTCCATAAAGACGTCAGGGACACTAAAACAGGACTGACATATGTTTTCTCTGCTGTAATTCTATATAACATTTTCGTTTCACTTAAGTATCTAGAAAATGCCTCGAAACACACACACACACACACACACACACACACACACACACACACACACACACACACACACCACACACAGCACACACACACACACACACACACATACACACACACACACACACACACACACACACCACACACACACACACACACACACACACACACACACACACACACACACACACACACACACACACACACACACACACACACACACACACACACACACACACACACACACACACAAAAACTCACACACACACACACCCACACACACACACAACACCACACACACACACACAACACACACACAACCCACACACACACACACACCACACACACACACACAAACAAACACACACACACACACACACACACACACACACACACACACCACACACACAATAGCGATAAAAGATGACTTTTGTGTCAGGCGTTGACAGAAATTATTTGCTACCCCCATTTTACAGCGTATTTGTGTCAGTTCATCTGAAATCTAGGCCTGTCTTTGGAACAAGTACAGTATTCATGATGAAATAGTGATCGGAAAATATATCCAGAAATTCGGAACATTTCGGATGATTCAATTATTTATTTTGTAGGTTTTTTCACCTTCAACCTAGGATGAAACTTTTATGAGTTCTCGCTTCACAAGGAGTTCACACATTACAACATTGATAATAAATCAGCTTTATCATTTTGTCGCTGCACATGAAAAGCACGTTTGCAGCCTCAAACACATATTTGTGGCTGCAATCTTGCTCTTTGAGTGACGGCTTTATTTCTGAAGCTGTAGGAATAGGACGCAGTTTTCGATCAAGGAAACTGCCTCATGTTTCAGGAGCCCCGAAAATTTGTTGCAAACGTGCAGCTGCAAATCCAACAATGCAGTCTCGACAAAGAAGCTTGTCTCATCTTTTGTTACTGCTACAGAGGGTGCGGCATTTCTCAGTGCCGCTCACTCCGGTTTTGTGTATATATATATATATATATATATATATATATATATATATATATATATATATATATATATATACAGAGAGAGAGAGAGAGAGAGAGAGAGAGAGAGAGAGAGAGAGAGAGAGAGAGAGAGAGAGAGAATGCGTGTGTATTGTTGGATACTACATATAAAAATAAATACAAGAACTGGAAGAAAAAGTACGATCAACTCAAAAAGAATCAAAGTTGTTAAATTAATATTATGATTGACATCAAAGTTTAGAAGAAGACCAAAGCCGCACAAGCTGAATGACTATACTCAGGTATGGAAGACCTTAACCCTTACACTGCCACGCTTGCCGCGCCGTCAGTGTGAAAACGATCAACAAAAGTGCCAAATTTGAAATCATTAAAGCCTTTTTTCCCTTTCACGTGAGCACATGAAAGGATTTGTATCAAAATATATAGTAATGAAAACAGATTTGTTATAGTACCATCAGATATAGTGTTTGCAGGCGTGTATGTGAGTTACTTTTCAGCCCGGAAATTTCACGAGCTCGGGCAGTGAAGGGGTTAAAACAATTATAGAATCCGCAAAACTTGTAGGAGTAGCCACTGAAATGCTATGATGTTACTTTGATTAATCAAACACACGCAAAGAACTTAACAGCGGCAGTATCAAACGGGACATTTGTCGGTGAAACCACCCAAGAAAACTGGCCGTAGACAACTCCAAGCACCCAGCAGCTCAAAATGCCGACTACGCTGTTAAACCGTTGACCGGGTGGTCTAGATCATCGCCGAGTGTTCTTGGGCAAGGTCTGACTCGACAGCTAAGGGGTCCTGTCGGTATTTGGCTTAACACGGATGGAG
>JABMCL010002591.1:17500-22500 GCA_018857735.1 Alviniconcha marisindica | reverse complement strand
ACAAAACACGGCTTTGAAAACAAACAGGTTTGCTTGCTTGCTTGTTCGCGCGAGTGCACACACACACACACACACACACACACACACACACACACACACACGCACGCACGCACGCACGCACGCACGCACGCACGCACGCACGCACGCACGCACGCACGCACGCACGCACGCACGCACGCACGCACGCACGCACGCACGCACGCACGCACGCACGCACGCACGCATTGACACACATTACTGACAGAAAACAGTCGGAATATACACACATACAAACACGCGCGCCGCTCCCGCACGGACACACACACACACACACACACACACACACAACACACACACACACACACACACACACACACACACACACACACACACACACACACACACACACACGCACACACACACACACCACACACACACACACACACACACACACACACACACACACACACACACACACACACACACACACACACACCACACACACACACACACACACACACACACACACACACACACACACACACACACACACACACACACACACCACACACACACACACACACACACACACACACACACACACACACACACACACACACACACACACACACACACACACACACACCACACACCACACACACACACACACACACACACACACACACACACACACACACACACACACACACACACACACACACACACACACACACACACACACACACACACACACACACACACCACACACACACACACACACACACACACACACACACACACACACACACACACACACACACACACACACACACACACACACACACACACACACACACACACACACACACACACACACACACACACACACACACACACACACACACACACACACACACACACACACACACACACACACACACACACACACACACACACACACACACACACACACACACACACACACAACACACACACACACACACACACACACACACACACACACACACACAAGAAAGTAAATAGCGCGTGAAGCTAAACAGAAAAATATAGAAGACCAAATGCCACACACGAAGAAAAATATTCTGCCTACAACTGCTTCCACCACTGAAGCTGCTTACCATGCAGCTTCGGTGCCACCCCATCCGCCTTCTTGATGTCAGCCCACCCCACTGTCGTTTTGCCGCGAAGCCCCGCCCCACGCCACACCCAATGCCGTGGTCTCGGGTGGGAGGACTCTGGAATCGCAGAACGGTCAGCTTCTGACGACGCATGCGCCGGTGTACTTCTTTCAACCTTCTATCGTCTGCTATAACAGTTACGACGCAACCCGTTGTCTTGATAAATGCTGTTATCTTTAGCAGGCGTCTGACAATTGACTCGAAGAGGCTAGGCCTTTAGTTCTGTTATATTAAATAATGTGATCGCTTTGTCAGTACCTTCCGTGGTAAGTGGCAAGAGGAAGAGACTCTAAAACACAGGAAGGTGGTATAGTTTCCAATTCCATCGTCAGCAGTATCAGAAGGCTGAGTAAAACTCTAGCTGAAGTTTGTTTTCACGTTTCTGTGTGACACAGACACAGAATGACGCAGTTGTTTGGGTAAGTAGACGGCAATGACTGTGTTTTAAACCTGTGCAGTAAAGCACTCTCTGTTTCTCCGTCTTTGTATGTCTCTGTGTGTGTATTTGTCTCGTTGTCTCTGTCTATCTGGGATGTCAGACTAACTCTCTCTCTCTCTCTCTCTCTCTCTCTCTCTCTCTCTCTCTCTCTCTCTCTCTCTGTGGCATTATTACAGATATGTTTCTCTTTTTATAAATTGTTCTTCTTTTTTTCCCCGGGGGTCCCGGGGGGATTTTTTTTTCATTTTGCTCAGTCTATGCGGTGGACAGCTGTTAGTCTTTCCCTTTTTTTCTCTTTAGACATTTTTTTCTCTTAGTTTTCTCTTTGTATTCAGCGCAGAAAATTTAGAAAACTGCACTCTGATGTAAATTCAAATTTCAGAGAAGATGTCTTAAGAAACAAAAAGCCAGGACTGACCTCGATTCGCGGCAATGGGGAAGAAAAGGAAAACGAACTAAGCCAAAGGCGGTTTTTGTTCACACCAGTTCACTCTAATTCCGGGAGGCCAAAGCATCGTAAAGAATCAGGGACAGGTGGCACTGCTCATTAGACAGAGGCATGATTTGACAATTGGCAGAGACTCGGGCTGATCTGTGGATGGCACGATCAGTCATGAAACTGACGTGGTGCGCGTGAGTGCAACTAGTTGAACTTAGTGTCTGCACTGTATGCCGCTGTGGAGAAATGTGGCAAGGGAGGTAATTCCAAAATCACGACAGGCTGGAAGCAGACGGCTCGTTGACGTTTATTGAGATAGCGGATTGGCAGCATGCACAGTTCTGTCTGCGATCGGATAGTCTAGGTGTTGTCTTCTTTTCTTGGCAAACTAACACCACTTCTGCAGTCGACTGAAAATGGGATGGGAGAAGTTTGATTTTTGTTGTTGTTGTAATTAATAGACCGAATTGTAAATGCGGGCTGGCGGTGTAGGACTTGAAATTAACGTGGCCTTAAACAATGTCTGATTGAGATCGGTGATATCACTCAGTGAAGTCCGGCATGATGCTCGGCGTCTTAACAGAAAACAAGGCGTGCATTAAGAAAGAAAAAAAGAAGAGAAGATGGGAGAGATTACGACTGACAACTAAGCTATTAACATCAGTTTCTTTTCTTTCTTTCTTTTTTTTCTTTCTTTTTTTCTCTCTCTTTCTTCTTCTTGGTGCATCTCCTCAGTTCTTCTTTATGTTTTTTCGGCTTCTTGTTCTTGTTCATCTTGACTTTTTGGGACACGAACATGTGGTGTATCATATACATTTATGCACTTCTTTCTCAGTTTTGGCATAAAACTGATGTTTAACGATTTGTTTAATAAATTCCCAGGAGATAAACTGAGTTTTCCTTTCAGCCCTGATGTAATCCTCTGTGGTTGACTGGGCCCAAAGCACCAGCTAACTAACTCTTGTCTTTCTCCTTCGTCTTCCTCTTTTTTCCCCCTTCTTTCTTTTACGACAGAAGGAATTCAAAACAATAATTTAACATTTTAAGACGTACTGATCTACATCTCATCCACTCTTCAAGCCTCTTTTTTTCAAGAAGCTTTCTCATTCCTGTTTTGTCTGTCTTTTTTTTATGCTCTCCAGGAAAATGGACTTTCTCACCCCAGAACTAGACACACTGTGGATGTCACTTGAACAATGTGAGCACAATAATCGACCAGCAGGTCTGTATATGATCAGCCATGAAGATAATGATAACAATGATAATGACGATGACTGTGATAATGGTTACTGTGATGATGACGACAACCCTAACGCCGACGACAACGATGACGACGATTATGATAATGTCATCACTACTACTACTACCAAACTCCTGCTACAGGTGTTATTATTAAATATCAAATGGTGATGACAGCTATAAAGATGACAATAATAATTAGTATTGCGTAAATGCTTTATATCGAAATGACCTCAATGCGCTGTATACACATGGCCTTTTATTAATCTCTAGACCCTCTAGTCAAAGGGCGCCACCAATGTAACAAAGTCATGTTCATTATCAGGTTTGCTGCACACACACACACACACACACACACACACACACACACACACACACACACACACACACACACACACACACACACACACACACACACACACACACACACACACACACACGCACACACACACACACCGAAGCACACACACACACACACACACACACACACACACACACACACACACACACACACACACACACACACACACACACACACACACCTATATATATAGAGAGAGACCATATAATTATTTATTATGAACTAGTCGGTGTGCGTGCTTTCAAATTTTCTGCAAAACGTATGCTAAAAATGCGTATAATTATTTTCAGCAAAGCGTGTGTATCTCTCTCTCTCTCTCCTCTCTCTCTCTCTCTCTCTCTCTCTCTCTCTCTCTCTCTTATTTGAAAGCACACGATCGAATAGTTCATAATAAATATACGCTATCTGAAGAAGATCCCAGGCTGGAGGTTGGATGTGGGAGTTAGGGGTGGGGGTGGCGGTGAGGGTTAGCTGCCCCTGGCGTTCTTCAGTGGCATGCCCTCATGTTAAACCGGTCCCTGGCCGTTCACCCCCCGGCTTTCACATCAGACAGTGGTGGCTAGAGTGCAGAGACGGAAATTCATTAACAAGGACGTTCAATAGGCTTGATATACTAGAGGTCAGGGTACCAGTCCAAAAGTAGAGAGGAATGTGCACATGGTGGATACATGTATGTGGGATGGGTGGGGCTGGAGGGTTGTGGTGTGTGTGTGGGGGGGGGGGGGGGGGGGTGAGGGGGGGGGGCGATCGGGGGGGGGGGGGGGGGGGGGGGGGGGGGGGGGGTTCACCAGGTATTTCGGGTCTGTTGTTTCAACCTTCAACTCAGCCCCCGGCCACTGATTAGCCCATTTCCTAGTATTGCGCCCCCCCGTGGGTGCACCGAGTTCGTCCTCGCTGAGGATAGCACAGATATGTAAACTCGTTTGATTATTTATTTTGGCCCGTTCGTGGTGAAGTGTTCGATCCACACAGTATAAGTAACTGCTTCCTTCTCTATACTTATCCATGCGTCCCAGAAGCGGTCAAGGTGCTAAGATGAAGCAAATAACTGGCTGACATATTTTCGGCAAGGCAAACTGGTCTCTTGATTTACTTAAAACCTGTACGTCAATAACGTATCCAGAATCGCCGGAGTGTTGGGAATCGTGTGGTTACCCTTTGTTTTGTTTTTCCTCTCTCTCTCTCTCTCTCTCTCTCTCTCTCTCTCTCTCTCTCTCTCTCTCTCTCTCTCTCTCTCTTGAAAATAAAACGTTCTGTGGAATGTGGATAGAAATGGTGCACCTTTGTAGGTAGCACTGGGGACGAGAGAGACCAGTAGGCTATGTTGGAACAGTGCTGCACATC
>JABMCL010002591.1:7500-12500 GCA_018857735.1 Alviniconcha marisindica | reverse complement strand
TATGCAAATTATTGTGTTTCGCCCAAGCTTTTTTAACACCAAACTGACGCCTGAACTAGTATTACCGCCGTCATCTCATTATTCAACGTGCGATTAACCTATTCGAACATGTACAGTGGACGTGTGTGTGTGTGTGTGTGTGTGTGTGTGTGTGTGTGTGTGTGTGTGTGTGTGTGTGTGTGTGTGTGTGTGTGTGTGTGTGTGTGCCGTGCGTGCGTGCGTGCGTGCGTGCGTGCTTAAGTGTGTGTGTGTGTGTGTGTGTGTGTTGTGTGTGTGTGTGTGTGTGTGTGTGTGTGTGTGTATCATGTGTGTTGTGTGTGTGTGTGTGTGTGTGTGTGTGTGTGTGTGTGTGTGTGTGTATCATGTGTGTGTGTGTGTGTGTGTATGTGTGTGTGTGTGTGCGGTGTGCTGTGTCACTGTGTGTGTGTGTGTGTGTGTGTGTGTGTGTGTGTGTGTGTGTGTGTGTGTGTGTGTGTGTGTGTGGTGTGCGTGTGCTCACACTGCGTGTGTGTCAGTGTGTTGTGATGTGGTGTGTAGTATCACTCTGTGTGTGTGTGTGTGTGTGTGTGTGTGTGTGTGTGTGTGTGTGTGTGTGTGTGTGTGTGTGCACACGCACGTGTGTGTCAGTGTGTCGTGTTGGTGTGTGTATGTCACTCTGTGTGTGTGTGTGTGTGTGTGTGTGTGTGTGTGTGTGTGTGTGTGTGTGTGTGTGTGTGTGTGTGTGTGTGTGTGTGTGTGTGAGAGAGAGAGAGAGAGAGAGAGAGAGAGAGAGAGAGAGAGAGAGAGAGAGAGAGAGAGAGAGAGAGAGAGAGCAACTCTGTCGGCAGCGCGTGTGTGTGCATGTCTGTGTCAGTGTGTCTGTGGCTGTGGCTGCATCAGTGTGTTTGTTACGGTTTGGCCGGGGTGTTTTTTTCTCCTGCTTTTAGTTTGTTTTTGGTTTTGGTTTTTGGGGGGTGTTAGTTACATACATGCATTGTGCGCAGATCGGATGGTGTTTGAACTAAACATGTGTTTCGTCCACTGAGCCAGCACGTTCAATGTCCGGCCAGCTTTTCAATTGTTTGAACTACAAAGGTTAAATCAGGGACTATAGGCTTCCCTGTATATTTTTTAACTCGGTAGCCACAACTGAACATTGGGTTAGCCACATCGACTAGCCAAACTGAAGCTTAAGCACATAGACACACAGACACACACACAGACACAGACACAGACACAGACACAGACACACACACACACACACACACACACACACACACACACACACACACACACACACAACACACACACACAACACTCACACACACACATATCCACACATCCACACACACACAACTATCACACACACACACACACACACACACACACACACACACACACACACACACACACACACACACACACACACACACACACACACACACACACACACACACACACACACACACACACACACCCCACCGGGCCACACAGACTGACAGACATTGTACTGATACAACTGAGCACGCAAACTGAGGCAGCCACCCTCACCCCCAAACACACACACTGACCGACACACTCACAGACATACACAGGCACACACCGTCAACGCACTCTCAGTCGCACATTTTAGTCAAGCAGATAGGCCTACCAGTAACAGCAGTACTTCTCTCTGTGTCCTTCATTCTGTTTCGTCAATGTCTGTAGGAATTGGCTATGTCGGCGTGTGTCACAAAGGGTTACGTCGTCATCGTCTATCATCGTCTGTCATCGTCTGTCATCGTCTATCATCGTCTATCATCGTCTGTCATCATACCCGAGCACACGCGTTTATAGTAAGTAAACATGGTGCTTAACGTCCACAGAAACCATAAGGCTTATTAGGGACGGGGACTGAGAAGGGGGGGGGGGGGGGGGGGGGGGGGGGGGGGGGGGGAGAGGCGGGAGAGGAGATAATACCTATCGCTACACTGTCACCACCAGAATGATTCCTGCATTAAGATGGGCAGCGATGAGAGCTATTTTAATGTTCAAGTAGGAAGTGATGGACAAAGTCACAGGACAGGGACCACAAACCACGACCTTTTTGAAGAGAAAGGAGAGCCGAAGCCGCGGTATCGAACCGAGGTCCTTCCGCTTACCAGCCTCAGTAACGCCTTACCGCTAGGCCAAACCGGCTCACGCGTTTATCGTACGCAACTTGCTTTTATGCTCCCCGCCCACCTTCCTTTTTGTGCGGTGGGGGTGGGGTGGGGAAGGTGGCGGGGGGCGGGGGGCAGACCGCTGTTAATTCAGTTAGACACGTTTCAACCGAAAGACTGTTCCTAAACGTTGCAAGTTAAGTCTGTGTGAAAAAGAAACACTGAATTAATTTGTAGAGACAGGAATGAGAAGGGGGAAGGGGAGGGGTGGGGATGTGGTGGGAAAGTGGGGGTGGGGGGTGGTGGGATGGGGGCGGGGGGCAGCCTTGAAATGAAAAGCAACAGCAAATGCTGAATTGAATCAGCCTTATTGGACATCACGTACACCTGAAGTACAGGGTCGGGGATCTTGGAGAAGAGAGAGTACAACCTGGTTCCACACATCTATCTGATCATGACGAAAGCTTGGGGAAATAAGGGCAGCCAGTAGCACCATAAACACGGCGTGTGTTGCTGCTGGCACGGCACATGCAAACGTAGCTCTATTGCCCAAACGGTAACACTGTACTAATCGACGAAGAAGTAGAAGAAGGCGAGGAAGATGTTTAACTCTGTGGCCAAAGTTTTCCTTCATCCTTGCTCCTGGGTCTAATTTTAGCGCGCGTGCATCTATTTCCGTTTAGCAGCCCGCTGTAGTGAGAGACTGCGAGAAATCAGGTAGCGTGGTAGTCTTCGCCCTGGCTGATTCCAGACTTTTGTTCGCTCTTCTTCGCTCTTTTGCTTCTAGTGAACAATAACAGAATGGTGAGTTTTGATCCATTTTCTATCACTTGTTCTCGTTACCTTTCGTCCAGGTAGTCCGTTGGTTAGTATTTCTGCGAGCGGTTAGGGGTTGTTTTTTTTTTTGCACCTTACTCGAGCGGTAATTAGATGCCTGGATCTCAACGTAGCAATTGCCGGGATTGTCAAGTCGGCATCCATGTTTGCTTCCCCTTCGTCGAGTTGGCAGAACCCTGTGGCTTTTGGCTGTCGAGTATTTTGCTTAAGTTAAAATGTTTAATTGTTTGTCAGCGACTATGTACTTAAGCTGTGGTCGTGGCGGGTAATGACTGGAGCTGTGTTTTCCTTGTGAACTAAGCCACCACAGGAAAACGCACAGACAGTGGAAGCCGCCGGAATGGTGTAGAACAGTCTCTTTTACAATGTTAACTGGTCATGTCTTTGTGTGATCCTTTCCTTGAGACTGTTATGGCTGTTTGCCTTTTCTGTGTCTCCTGCTTGCAACTGATTGAGTTGTTTGACTGATGAAAATTATTCGCTGAATAATATGCATAAGTTAACTTTTTTCATGTATTTGTACATCTGTTTCTTCATACCGTCATGGTTCACTGGCATGGTTCACTGGGTGTTACAACCAATTATCTATTTGATTTATTTTGCCAGTGCGCCAGTGAGACTGGGTCCTTTTTTTCTCTCTCCCCCCCCCCCCTCTCTCTCTCCCCCCTCCGCTTCTTCTTCTTGATTTCTTCCCCGCAATTGCTTTTTATAAAATAGAAGACAACCATATAGTAAGAATTTCACTACAAAAAATAACACACACACACACACACACACACACACACACACACACACACACACACACACACACACACACACACACACACACGCACGACGCGCCACGCACGCACGCACGCACACACACTGACACACACACACACACACACACACACACACACACACACACACACACACACACACACACACACACACACACACACGCACGCACGCACGCACGCACGCATACGTTGCAGTGTTTTAGTGATAGTGAAGAGGTAAAATTAATGGTCTGTTGAGTGCTATACTGAGCCTCAGTGTGACAACCAAATATTGTTAGCTACAGCAAGAACTGAATTAAAGATCATAACGACAATGTTTCTGATTGCAGTCGTCCGAGTTCAAGATATCACAGAAGCAGTACGATGGTGAGTGAAACCGTTTTTGTCCTGTACTTTGATTCGCAGTTCTATGAATGTGTCATCGTGTTAGTATTACTGTAGTGTTAGGCTATATGAGGCGCTTAGAGCATTTTGTGTGTATTTTGCGCCATGCACTGAAATACAATGTGAGTGACTGGTTGGTGTGCCTTAGTTCCTATTCTGTATAGTTGTTTGTATTTTGTGCAACAGCTATCACTGAATCATGAATGAAGTGTTTTGTGTCAACCACCGTGTATTTATGTCATATACTGAAATACCACAAGTTAAGATATAATGTATATTGCATGCCCCCTCCCCCCACCCCACCCCCCTTCCCTCCCTACGTGCCTGTTTCGGCATTTTCCTCCCTGTCTCAGTCCCACAGTGATGTGTTCAGGTTGGCACTTGACCCAGATCCTTTGTAGTTGATGATGATGTACGTCAGTGTAACTAAACGCAGTGCCACAGCTGGTAAAGGAAGCAAAAGCCACGAAAATGTAGATTTGTGATTGATATTTGGTATGAACGTTATCCTTTCAAACTATAAGCCAAACGTGCACCATGCTTATAGCTAAACAGACGAGTGAGTTAGCAGGCTTCAATATACACAGGGCACGTCCGCCATTTTGATTACTCTACCTACCCTTCTTGACGTAGGTAGTATCACGTGACTGTGACGCAAGTAACGTGTGGTGGTTGGCAACGAGTGCCGGCACGCGCAGGGCTCTGTAGCTTTTGTCTTTGATGGCCCGTCATTAGAAATCAGGCGATTGCTTATAGTGCAACATTTAGTAATTTACCCCTATACAGATCATTTCAATGCAAACATACAAGCACTGAACCGGAGAAATTAACACAGCTAGTCAAGTGAATCAAAAACTGAGATACCGATACATACTGATGT
>JABMCL010002591.1:0-5000 GCA_018857735.1 Alviniconcha marisindica | reverse complement strand
CCATATTTTTTCGGCCCGTCCTGACTGTATGAAGTGGACTGCCCGCCTCGCTGAGTGTGGCGGTTACCAGGGCTTATCGCGAAGGTCCCCACTGTTTGACGGTCAAACGAGGTTTAGCTCATTCCAATAGAGCCTACTGTTTTGTTCTACTAGCCGTCTCTATTCCAGATTCCCGGGCGATCAGCCATTAAGTGTTACCTAGACTGCCACAGGCAAGATGCAGCATCCCTCAAAACAGGCCACACAAGTGGCAAAACGGGCTTCAAGCCAGTGTTGTATGCAAAACGGCCCTGTAGGTTGTGTTCTACTGTCGTAGTTACAGCAAAAAATACTTAAACTGTCACAGGCAAGTTGCAGCATCCCTATTTGAGAAAACGGGCCAGTGCGGTATGCCGAACATCACTGTAGGTTGTGTTCTACTGTATTCATTAGAGCGAAAGTTACCTAGGCCTCAGGCCAGTGCGGTAGGCAGAACGGCCCTGTAGGTTGTGTTCTACTGTCTTCATTACAGCAAGTGTTACTTAGACTGTCACAGGCAAGATGCAGCATCCCTCTATTGGGCAGTACAGTGAAGCTGGTTTGCACGAGTGAATGCTCTTAGTAATCTTTCGCGCAAGAAGTCGCTACAGGTCGCAGCGTCACTTCCGGGCCGATTTCTGAGTAGGCATTGCTTCACGTTGTGTATAACAAAGGAAATTGAATCTAGAATTGCGAAGCAGTACAAATGCCAACACTTTTGCAGTTGCAAAAATTACCGTGGAAAGGGGATGGAGGGTGGAAAAAAGTGTCTTTGCGTCGTTTTTTGGCTGACCAGACGATCGCGATTTCGTGGAAGAAATGCGTTTTGGGGCACGAGCAACAAGCACACATAGCACGAGCAACAAGTTATTGATTGTTGCCAGACACATTCTGACTACGGGCCTCCAAAAATGCTTTTAAAGTTGGCAGTGTAAAATTCGCAAATTCACTGTCACCGCCTTCAATTGTGAAGAAAGTACGCACCGGAAGTAAAAGCAGCCAAGGGACTTAAGCGATGCCGGGCAAAAGTCAAGGGAGTTAACAACCCCGCCTGAACCGCCCAATAGCGAAACAGGCTTCAGGCCAGTACTGTATGCAAAACGGCCCTGTAGGTTGTTCTACTGTCTGTATTACAGCAAATGTTGCCTAACCTGTCACAGGCAAGATGCAGCATCCAACTTTGGCAAAACAGGTCTCAGGCCAGTGCGGTAAGCAAGATCATGTCGGACCTGTAGGCGCTGTGGTCGTGTCCTAGAGCTTGTACTCAAGTTGCGCACCAGTATGTCACAGATACTGGGGGCGTTGATGTTGTTTGCATGAGGTCCGGCCTGCGGTGCCACTTTACCTGACGGGGTGTTTTTGATTTCACTCTTTTCAGACGCCTGCCAGACGTTCCACCTGTTCGACAAGAAGGGCAACGGTACAGTGTACACGAAAGATCTGGGTGCAGTATTCAAGTCCCTAGGGCTGCAGGTTCAGGACGAGAAACTGAAGTTTTGGGCTGATGAGGCCGATGAAGAGGGTGAGCTCAAGTTTAAAATACATCTTGTAATGATGATGTTAAAATAATGTAGGCTTAGTAGTGAAATGAATTGTGATAGTAGCGGCAGCAGTAGTAGTGACAGCGACATAAGTAGTTGTAGTTGTAGCGGGGGCGGGGGGGGGGGGGGGGGTAATTGCTTAGCGTTATCTTGTATCTTTTGTTAGAGTAAACAATGTTTCAGTCAACAGTGATTCTGACATCGGTTTGACTGTGATTTGATTTTACTGTCTATTTGATTGTATGCACTGTCTTATACTTATCTGTCTGTCTTGTTTTTTTGTCGATGCATCAACAAAAAATGCTTTTAAATATCGTGTCTTTGACACCTTCCAGCCACGTGGACATGGCTGTCCTTGACTAGAAGTACCTACTTATACCGACCCAGTTACGTACCTTCACCTCATCGTCAAAATTGCCTATCAAGTCTTTGGCGTCTTCCAGCTACTGGCTTCATTGACTTAACTGCTACCCTTAACTGTACGAAGTTCCTTTGTCAACTGTTGTCAACTGTCAAGTCCACGTTAAACTCGCTGGTCATAATGTTGACTTCTTCCAGCTGCCGGCTTCATTGACATGCTGCGTACCTTGACTGGACGATGGTCCTTAATTACATGTCCGAACTGTTATCCACCTTCAAGTCAACGTCCAACTTGCTGACCATAGTGTTTCCCTCTTGCAGCCGCCGGCTTCATCACGTGGGAGCAGTTCAAGCCTGTGTTCGAGCTGAAACTTCGCGAGGATGAGGACGAGCGCGAGCTGCGCGAGGCGTTCCGCGTGTTGGACAAGGGCAACAAGGGAGTCATCCCCGTGGAGGACCTCCGCTGGCTCCTCAGGTCCCTGGGCGACGACCTCACGGACGACGAGATCGAAGACATGATCTTGGAGACAGACACTGACGGCAGTGGAACGGTAGACTATGAAGGTCAGTGGGTCGAAATACTGCGGGAATTAGAGAATATGATTATATAGTGGGCAGAGATACTAAAACAACAACAACAACAACAACAAACAAACACGAATCCAACAACAATACTTGACTCTATGTAGATAACCACAGACACAAGACACAAGCGGGAGAGGACATGAATGCTTGTGAAGGTAAGTAGATCGAGTCGACATGGAATTTAAGTGTATGGAAATAGAGTTAGAACTGTGTGGGAGAAAGGACGTAGGTGGCTGTGTAAAACACATGGGAGTTAGGTGCAACCACATAGACAGAACACTGTTGGCCGAGCGAGGTTGGCTAAATGATTGTGAAAATCCGTGAAAAGTCTAAGAGAATGGAATAAAGTTATTATCAAGATGGGCTGAGTGTGTGTCAGATTCAGATGCCCATTCATATTCTTTATTCACCAAGTGTAACAGCAGGGAAAGTGTCTTGAAAAGCGGTAAGCATACATCAACTAGCATGATTAAAAGTATACACCCGTCCGCATCAGCAATGATAGCACCACACAGACGCACACATACACATACACGTACACGTACACGTACACACACACACACACACACACACACACACACACACACACACACACACACACACACACACACACACACACCACACACACACAAACACACACACACACACACCAGATCACACACGCACGCACGCACGCACGCACGCACGCACGCACCAACACAGCACGCACCGACGCACGCACGCACGCACACAAACACACACACGCACGCACGCACGCACGCACGCACGCACGCACGCACGCACGCACGCACGCACGCACAGCACGCACACACACCAACACACACACACACACACACTCACTCTGAGCCAATGAGAACGTCACAATTAATTTTCTGACGAAAAATCAAATGAATGGCTGCCATAATTATTTTCTCCGCAAGCTAAAGCATAGGAACTAGGCTAAAAACTGGTTGATTCTGACCAAAATCTTCAAAATGTGTTAGGAAGGCCAGTAAAGTACTAGTGTCACGGTGAATAAAATTATAGCCTTTCACGTTTTGATGGTCAGTGAAGTATTAGTTTTCTGGGTGAGTATCACTATCACGCTAAGAAGATCAATAGAGTATCAGAGTTGCTGTGCTATGGACACACTATCTTAGATATGCAGCGAAGGTCTGGATCTCAACAGTCAACAGATATAAAGTGATGGCTGAATTACAATTGGTGTAAGTATTGGAATATCTAATGTGGTGCGGTTCAGAGCAGTTTTCACCATCAAGGGAACGGTTAGCGGGGTCACGGCGAAGAACTTGTGGAGTTGAGGGGGGCGGGTAGGGAGGGAGGGTGGGGGTGGGGGGAGGCGGGGGCGAGGGCAGGGGCAGTTGGAAGTGGGTTGGTTGTTTAAGGTGCCTAACATGTTTTGCGGCTGTAGGCTACATTTTTATGATGCTTGCGCATTGTTATATTAATATGCAGCAGACGGATTGAATTATCATGTAAAAGGCTATGTACCAATCAAAAGCTGATTGTGAATGAGTGTGTGTGTGCGTGCGTGCGTGCGTGCGTGCGTGCGTGCGTGCGTGTACGTAGGGATTTTAAGAGAAAGTGTGAGGATTTTTATAGATTTAAAAAAAGTAACTGTGTGACAAAATGACTACAAAGTGGCGCGTGGGGGATGTATCAACTTGATCTGCGTATTCACTTTAAAGGGGCCAGTTTTGTGTAGTCTACTGTTACACGGGCTGCACTTATTGAGAGTAACTGATTTTTATTTTAGGAGTTTTGTTATAATAATTGTATCTTTTCAGATCTGTATATATATATATACTGTTTGTATCGCTGTTCCAAATGCTTTCAGATTCGAACAAGATATTGAATGTTGGCCCATGTTATGTTTCGTGCGTATTTCGTATTTTGCACAAACAGACGGTTAATGTACATTCATGATGTGGCATATGTTGTAGACGTTAATGAATGTAAAACCATGGTAGCCTTTGAGGTACCTCGTTGACGTATGTTGCTGAATGTTAAGTTGACATTACCTAGTTGGTGAGCAACGTTTGCTGAATCAGTATTGTGTGTGAAGCAGTCGTCTTGTCTTTTCTCGCGTAGAACTTAGCTGCAGTGTGGGCTGAGTGAGTCTTAGACTGTAGCTCTATATATTTGAAGTGTACTGTTTCTTTGTCTTGAAAAAAGTCGAGTGTGCAGTGTCGTCTTGGTCTGGTAACCGCAGCTTCCGGTGGGTTGTGTCAAAAAGTACAACCGCGTCAGATTTATGTCTGCATGTATACGAGCATGGAGTGAGGTGCATGACTGTCTCTCTATCGATTGCAGTGTTTTCCAAAAAAATGTAGTTTTTTTCTTTTCGTTTCTTGTTTTGGTTTTGTTTATTTACACATTTCATTTTTGGTTTCTATTGCCTTCCACCAAGTGATCGGAAAGGTTCATTCGCAGATCGTTTCTCTTTTAGATTCTGACTACCCTTGGATTGCTGTTATACTATTTTCTTTGTTTTTG
>JABMCL010002724.1:772500-812500 GCA_018857735.1 Alviniconcha marisindica | reverse complement strand
TCTTTTTCTTTTATATTCCCTTTTTCCCTCATAGGGACAGGGGTATTTTTGGTTGTTTTGGTTTTTTGTTTTATAAAAATATATATATATATAAAATATATATATAAAAATATATATTTTATAAAATTTTTTTGTTTTAAATTTAAATATTATTATGTTTGTGAAACTTAAAAAATTTTGAGAATGTTGTAAAGCGCAAATTGGGGTTCCCCCCAAGAATAGCGCATACAAAAGCATTATTATTATTATTATGGCACCCCTTTTTTCGTTTTGCCACCAGTTTTTGTGGTTTGGATTTTCCCTTTCCCTTTTTTGGGTTTCAGCTTTTTGTTTGCTTGATTAGGGCAGTTTTTTTTCGTTTGCCACCAACTTTTGGGTTTGGTCTTTCTTTCTTTGCCACAGGCTTTTTTTTTCTTTTTTTTTTTTTTTTTGGGGGTTCACAGGCATTTGTGTATTTTTTCCCTTTCTTACACGGCCTTTTCTGCTTTTAGACCTTCGGCAGACTTTCTTTTTTTGCCTTCTGTTTTTCCCTTAAAGCCCTCGGGTTTTGCAAAAGGGAAATTGGGGAAAAAAACTGCGATGTCGACCGACTGGTGCCGTGGCTTCGGCGCCCCCGTGAGAGTCCCTGCTATTTTTCCCGGTGTTCGTTGGTCTAAAATGTGAAAACAGGCCAGCCGAGTTTCTGTGTTTTAAATAACGTGTGTTTTAAATAGCGTTCAAGCTGTGGTGGTGGAGTGCGGCCCTGGTGCCAACTCCAGCACCTACACCAAAGAAAAGATGGTGGCGGAGGCTGCTAAGGACAGACCTTTTCTGTCCAAGTCTCCGCTGCCGGAAGAGATGCCACCTCCCACTGCGGAGGGGCCCCCCCAACGGTGGCCCCCCGGGGGGGGCGATCACCCCCTCTAGCCAACCAAAGGGCAAAGCGCCCAAAGTGGTTAGGAGTCGGAGTGACTCGGTACTGGCTGCCACCTCTACCTCCCAGAAAGCCAGTCACAGTGGGCGGAGTGGCGGGAGCCAGACCCGGGACCCGGAGTCCATGGTCACAGACTGCAGTGGCTCGGAGCACGATGCATCCGCACGCGTGGTCCCTATCACCACGCCCCAGAATTCGAACCCGGCACCCCCGGTGATCGGGAGGTCCGTGGGATCTCTTTTACACGCGGAGCCCGGGGAGACGAGGGACGGTTTTCAGAATGCCGAGCACCACAACGCGCAGCGTTTTCGCTCCCGCCGTGAGGGCGCCGGCGCCAACGCTAAGCCCGCTCACCGCGAGGACCGACCCGTCTTTCAGGGGAAGAGGTTCTTCTCTCGGAAGAAGGTCACCGGACCGCCCGCCTTCGTGGAGTTCCCGGTAGTCCTACAGAACGTCCCTGGCCCAGTCTTGTTTTCCAAGCTGGGACCCTGCAAGAGGACGGAGCTCCTGTCGGCCGTGTGCGGCCCGGTGCAGAGCGTAAGGCCGATACACAACGGCAAATTTTTGATCGGCTGTCACAGCGAAGGCCAGCAGGGCAAGTTGTCACGGTGCCAGAGTCTGCCAGGGGGTGTGGGCATTCAGTGCTGCATCCCGGTGCCCACCGTTGAGGGGGTGAACGGGCCCATCCCCTTGGAGGAGTGGGCACTCAAACGAGTGAAGACGGATTTGCTGGCGAGCCCTCCAGGGCCGTCCGTATAACTTTCGAGGGTTGCTCCCTCCCTACAGAGGTGTGGATTGCGTGACCCCCCACCAGGTGTCGGCCTTTGCGGGCTCCGTGCGGCGCTGCACGAAGTGCCAAGTCATCGGCCACACCGAGTCCCAGTGCCGCTCGCGGGTGACACGTTGCTCGCGTTGCGGCGCTGGGGGCCATGCGGTGGAGGGGTGCAGCAACACCCTCAGTTGCATTAACTGCAACGGTCGCCACAGTGCGGCTTTTAGGCAGTGCCCCGAGATGTTGGTCCACGGCAGGGCCAACGTCCTCAGGAGCGGCAGCTACTTCCCGTTCTCTGTAGCGCTGCAGCGAGCGAGGGTGGAGCTGCTCGGCGGCTCGGTTTTACCCGAGCAGAACTCTAAACCCAAGCCTGACCGCTGCTGGGCTGTCGACCGAACCGCGGCCGCCGCTAACCCCCTGACCACGGGTACCCGCCCCGCCCCTTTGTACCCACTGTGGCTGCGCGCGGGGTTGGGGGCCGTAAGGTGGGAGGGGGCGGGCCGCCGGGACGGCCGGCGCCCGGGAGGGGGTCAGGGCCATAGCCGTTCAGGGCGGTGCCCCTCGTAGGTGCCCCTCGTTTTCACCCGAACCGGCGAGTGCCAATAAGACCAGGCACATGACCCCGATCGTGTCACGGCAGTGGCTCCTGGAGCGTGCTGCCCGACTGCGGCCTACTTTCCTGGCTCGACAGAGACAGCGTCGGGAAGCCGAGTTCCTTAAACGGCAAGAAGCTGACGATTCGCTGCAACAAAACCAACACATGGTAGAACTTGAAACTATCATGAAAAGAATTAGGAAAGGAAGGGACGGAGTACCACCTACGCCCTTCAAGACTTTACTGTGGGATCTTTTTCAGTCCATGGCCGATGCCAGAAGGACTGGTAGGATGGGCCCCCTCCTGAACATGCTGAATACCATCATCGGCGCTAGTGTCAGTGGTAGGATGGGCCCCCTCCTGAACATGCTGAATACCATCATCGGCCCTAGTGTCAGTGGCAGGGTGGGGACTGTCACGTACGTTAAAATTGGCTGTAAATTCGTAACCGTCGCTAGTCAGCTGGAGGCCTAGGCCTCCATCTGCTCTATAAAAATAGAACAAACAGCTAGGCACATAACGGTGCACACTGTGTATTACCCCGAGGCCTCCATCTGCTCTATAGAAATAGAACAAACAGCTAGGCACATAACGGTGCACACTGTGTATTACCCCGAGGCTGACGGTGAGGGAGAGTGGTTGAAATAGCATTCAGATAGCCACTGCCTGGTGGTCGGGGATTTTAATCAACACAGTGCACTCTGGGAGGACGGCTATACGGGCAGAGAGCCTAAGCTGGGGCGGGCATCACTGGCTCCGACTTCGTTTTGTTAAACGATGGAACGCTGACCAGGGTACCGGATCGTTCCGATCAGAGAGGAACCGCTATTGATCTGGCCCTGGTCACTCCCGACCTGGTTGGTGATGTGGAGTGGTCGGTGGGCGACGATCCCTTGTCCAGCGACCACCTCCCCATCCCATTAACATAACCGGTGCTGTTGGGCGGGAGCGGAACCCCCCCGCATGAAACGTTTAATTATAACAAAGCCGACTGGATTTGTTTCCGAGCCGAGCTGGGGGCTTTGCCAATCGGTGATCATGGATCCCTTTCCATAGAAGCCCTAAACAGTTTACTTTCTGAAAATATCCTCGTTGGGGCTAGGACCTCGATACCCACCACCAAGAAGGGGACCACCTTGGTGGAGCGATGCCTGCGGGGAGGCGGTCAAAAACAAAAGATATTATTACAAAAAGTATAGGCGGAATTGCACACCGTTAGCTCATCAGGAAATGACAAAAGCAAAAATAGAGTGCCCAAAAACTATAGCCCAGGCAAAATTGACTCATTGGAACAATTTTGTAGGAAATTTGGACGATAGGGTTGACCCGGGCAACGTTTACAAAGAGATTAAGAAGATTAAACAGCAGTACTGTCCCCCCGATTTCGACCTTAGGGTGGGAGACAGAGTTTTTAAAACTAATCGAGCAAAGGCGGACGCCTTCGCAGAGGTGTTTGCCGATGCTAGCAGCACTCACCACCTCCCCGCGGGCATGCAGGAGTATCGAGACTCCTACGAAAAACTAAATCCGCTCCAGGACCCTGCTCCGGCAGACCTGGCTGTAAACTGTCCCTTAACCCGTGCTGAGCTGGAGACTGCTCTTTCGTCTATTACAAAACTTAAAGTTTCCGAAGATTTAGACCGTGTTTCCTATCGGATGTTGAGGGAGTTGCCGGAACCCTACAGGGAGGCGTTGCTGGCCCTCTTTCGGCGCTGCTGGGAAGATGGGGTGATTCCAGACGGGTGGAAACACGCCATCGTCACCCCCATTCCCAAGCAGGGAAAATCCCGGAAGGAGGTCTGTAACTATACCGTCCCATCTCCCTCACATCCCACATAGGCAAAATTTATGAACGCATTGTAAAAAGCGACTTAACCACTTCTGCGAGAGTAACGGAGTGATGCCTGTGTGCCAGGCGGGGTTCCGTACCGGCCGCGGGGTGTCTGACCACCTAGTGCGGCTGGGGGCGCACGTCGGGAGAGCGAGACTGAGGAGGGGGGCGCTGTACAGCTGCTTCTTCCACGTGCGTCGTGCCTACGATACCGTCTGGCACGGACGGTTTCTCCGTAAAAACAAGGAAGTCGGGCTTTCTGGTCAGATGTATAACTTCGTTAAAGCCTTTCTGTCTAAGAGAACGTTTCAAGTTAGATGGAAGGGCACTCTCTCCAACAGCCGGGGCTTAGATATGGGGGTTCCGCAGGGCTCTGTGATAGCGCCACTCCTGTTCTCTATCATGCTGTACGACATTAATTCAAAACCCCCGAGCCCGTCAAATTTCCCGGGCTGAAAAAAGGCCCCTTTGGAAAATCCAAAAGCAGAAAATTTTCCTAATATTTCAAAATTACTTTTTTTGAAAATTTTTCCCCAAAAAACCCGTTCCAAAAAAAACAAAATTTAAAGGGTTTTAATTTTGTTTCCCCCGGGTTTTAAATGTCTCCTGGGGAAAAAAAAAAAAGGATTTTCATTTTTGGCCCCTGGCACCCGGTGTCGCCAAATTTAGTATTATTATTAACGGCCAGCGCCTGTACGCGGCCAAACAAGTGAAATATTTGGGTGTTACCTTCCAGTGGTCAGGTAGCGTCTCCAAACATGTTCGCAGTAATATTCAATCGGCCCTTCGGGCCACTAACCTAGTTAAAGGGCCTGTAAAGGCAGTTTCGGGCCACAAAATCACTCCAAATCGTTTCAAAACAACATATAGGTCCGTACTAACGTTCGAAGAGAAGAAACAGTCTATTGCTCACTTGTTTAAAACTTCTTCAGCCTCGACTAGGTTGAATGCGTTTATTTTGGAAAAAAAGTCGGAAAATACGTCAACTGAACGTTTCAAAACCAGCCCATTTTAATGCGAGATTGCGGGGCATTTTAAGTTTCCTCGGGGAGTCCAAACAAAGAAACCCAAACTGGAAGTGGGGTCTGTTGAGTGTCCACAGGGCAACGATTTGGGAAAAAATGTCCAGTTAAAAAAATTAAAAATTTTAAAAAACAAATTGGGATGAACTCCTTTTGTGTTGGGCCTTTGTTTTTTTCCCCCTTGTTATTTCATCTTTTCGAGCCTTTTAGGTGCGTGGGTTTGGGCTTTTGTTGTGTTTACTCTAGCTTTCCTCGGCGACCTCATCGGGGAGCCTGCCTTTTTTGGGGTGTTTTTTTTTATTTTCCCATTTAGCCTTTTTGTTTCATCAAATGAAACATGAAAATTTTTGTTCGTTCTATTCAATAGACTACGATTTGTGGCCCCCGGGGTTGGGGTTTGGGGGTTCATTCCCCTTTTTGCCATTCATTGTTTTTTTCTTGGCTTCCCTTTTTTCCCGAATACTTTTTCATAACAATTGTTATGCAAATTTTCTTTTTTTGTTTCTAGGTTTTTTTCTCTGCCCTGCCGTGTTGTTGTCGGCTGAATGGATTGTACGTGTACACAGATTACGTGTATCCACCCTTTTGTCCGTTGCTCGTGACATTTTTTGCCTCCTCTTTTTTTTTGAAATTTTGTTGTTTTTGTTTTTCTCTTTTTTCCTTTTTTTCATTGCTTCTTTCTTCTTCTTTTTTTATTCTGGTTTTTGGGCCCTTTTCTACCCGTTTGTTAGCTTGCCTGATTGGGGCGCCATTTTGCATTTCTCTTTTCGTCTGCTTTATTTACATCCCGATGATTTGTCATCGGTAGTCCTGATTACGATTTGCTTTATCAGTAGCCCTTTTTTTTTCTAGATGGAAGCGGGTTATTGAGGGGTTAGTTAGAGTTAGTTAAGATTCATGTTAGTTATGGTTAATTGGCTTTCCATCTGTTTGTCGGCAGTTATTTTTGCTCTGTGTTTTTGGCCAACAAATGTGTCAATGTAGTCGTCCACTCATTGTTGCAGACAGTAGTCTATTAGATGTTTTGATTTGGTGGTTTTTTTTCCACCTTATGTTTGCGGGGGCCCCCGTTTGCGTTTTTGAGGGGCAGCTTTGTTTTTTTCATTTGGTCAGCTGTTTGTTTGCCTGAGTTAGGGCAGCCATTTTTCGTTTGCCACAACTTTTGTGGTTTGGTCTTTTTTTCTTTGCCAAGGCATGTGGTCTTTTCTTTTCTTTTTGTCTTTTTTTTTTTGTCACGGCATTTTTTTTTTTGTTTTCTTTCTTGTGCTAGACTTACTGTTTTTTCCTTTTAATGTTCTCAGATGAAAAGGTATTGGGGACAAACTGCACCACCAAGGTGCCGGGTTTCGGCGCGGCCCGGTGGGGTGCCGCTTTTTTCCCCCAAAGCCCCTATTCGTTGGTGAAAGGCCACCGTTTTTTGTTTACCTTTCGTTTTTTACTTTTCTCTGGTTTTTTCATTAATTTTTGCCTCGTTTTTGTTTTGTTTCTTAGACAAGGCAGGGGATTTTGGTAGTTAAAAGTTGTACCTCCTTTTTTTCCTTTTCTTTTCTCCGTTTTCCTGTCCATTTGTTTTTTGTTGGTTTTTTTTTTTTCTCCCTTCTTTTTTGCATTTATTAGGTTCATTTTGCTGAGATTTGTTTTTGTTGTTTTCCCCTTTCTTTTTCTGGGGGGTTTTTTTAAAAAAGTTTTTTTTTTTTAATTTTAATTTTCACTGGGTGCCAAGGTGTAAAAATGTATTTCAGAGTCCTTTGGTCGGTCTGGATTTTTCCTTGTTGAATTGGCAAGGACGAGGTTTCATCCGAAGAGCCCGTTCCTTCCTCTCCCAAAGGGATCAACCTAGCAAAACCCGGGCGATGCGTGACCGATACCCTTTAGTAAAAATCGTCGTGTGGGTGCCCAAAGGGTAACCGATTTGGGAACAATTTCCAGTTCAAACTCCGGGGAGAAGTTCCTTCGACTGCTTTTTTCGGGAAGGTGTGAAAGGAAAACAACCCCCCTTTTGGGTCTGCACTCTGCGCACCCCACGGCCGCACATTGCGTGGTTTTCGTTGTGGACCGATTGAGGGTGAAAACGGCCTCTTCGCCATTCGCCCCGTGGTCTTTTGTGACGTAGTACGTCACGGATCTCGCGCGTTTTTCGAGATTAAAACAAGAACGAAATTGGGCCCTTTATCGGCATGCATTTCTTCCTTCGTAAACATACTTATTTTCACAGGAATTTTTTAGAAAAGGGTCAACAAAGTTTTAAATTGGCATTTTAAGTTCCTTTCAAAAAAAAATTTTTTAAATAGAAAAGTCAACCTGTTAATCGGGGATACCGGAACAGGCCTTTTCTAACCAGTAACTTGAAAAAAAGGGAACTCCATTGGAGGTTTAGATCAGAAGGGGAAAAAAATGGAGCTAGGTTCGGGTAACGAAACTAACCCCTCAGTCAGAACATCTGTAGCAAAACATTTAAGATTCAAAACCCTCAATCATGAAATGAAAAAAAATGTTTCAACCCAATATTTGAAACAAAATCGTGGCTCCAGAAACTGGCCCCCGTACTTAATCATTTAAGCGAACGTGAAAAATAATGAAACATCAGCGACGCCAGATCTTACGGCAAGATCAAACAAAAACAAAAAAAACTAAAAAATCAAACAACAATAAAACATTAGTCCAAAAAATAGGAAGGTAAAAAATAGACAAACCAACCGTGAATGGTTTAAATTGGGTCTAAATCAAAACTCTGGTTGCACGAAAGAAAAACGTGGAGACTTAGAGACTGACTGACTTGGGACTGACCTGGGGACTTGGCAAAGGACTACCGAGAGGGTACACTTCTTTTAAAATTTTTGTGAGGGCGAGGGTGCGGGGGCTAACCCTTTGGGGGGTCTTTTTAAATTCAAAAAAAGGCATCGGTGGCCCAGAATTTGGAATAAAAGAAGAATTTATGACAGAAAGGGGAAGGCAGCTCTTCCATCCCGTGCCATGAACAGGGGGGCTTGTTGTCTACAGCTTGGCCAACTGACCGGCGCTAACTGGAACCGATCCTTCACACGGGAAAGGAGACCTGCACCCCACGACCGCACTAAGACCCAGCACCAACCCAGACTGAACTAAAAACATTCTCATCTTTTCAACTTCAAAACTTTCAAAGACCATTTCACCAACAGTCTGACTAAAGTTGAACGTAGACTAAAAATAAAAAAAGGGAGGATGTACTTTAATAAAAGGACTTTTCTCCACAATTTGCCACCCTTCTTTTTTCATGTGGTTGTGAAGGGCTCGAGCGCAATCACTGGTGAACAGGTGGACTACACTTGATACTGACGCTGAGCACACGGAAACACATACGATAACCCGGTCAAGTCATGGCTATAGCCTTGGTAGGCCTATATTAGTACATCATGGTAGACTCAGTGATTGCACGAAGCCCACTTGCGGTGTACATCAGAACTGGTTCCCCCATAACATCCCCTACGTTTCTTTTTCTTTTTCTTTTCCTTCTTGTGCACGAAGATTACATACAGATCGACCATACTAACCTATATTAGAGCATACGACTGACCGTACTAACCTATATTAGAGCATACGACTGACCTACTAACCTATATTAGAGCATGCGACTGACCGTACTAACCTATATTAGAGCATACGACTGGCCATACTAACCTATATTAGAGCATACGACTGACCGTACTAACCTATATTAGAGCATACGACTGGCCATACTAACCCATATTAAGCATACGACTGGCCTACTAACCCATATTAGAGCATACGACTGACCGTACTAACCTATATTAGAGCATACGACTGCCATACTAACCCCTATTAGAGCATACGACTGGCCTACTAACCCATATTAAAATCTTTTTCCTTTTAGGCCACGGGCGCTATTTGAAATTTTATTTTGAAAAATTTCCTTTTCTGTTTTTTAAAATCTAAAGTAGGGGGTGTGTGTGTGTGGGGGTGTGTGTGTGTGTGTGTGTTTTGTGTGTGTGTGTGTGTGTAGGGGGTAGTGTGTGTGTGTGTGTGTGTGTGTGTGTGTGTGTGGGGGTGTGTGTGGGGGTGGGGGTGTGTTTGTTTTTGGGGTGTGTGTGTTTTTGTGTGTGTGTGTGTGTGTGTGTGTGTGTGTGTGTGTGTGTGTGTGTGTGTTGGGGTGTGTGTGTGTGGGTGTGTGTGTGGGGTGTGTGTGTGTGTGTGTGTGTGTGTGTGTGTGTGTGTTTGGGGGTGTGTGTGTGTGTGTGTTGGGGTGTGTGTGTGTGTGTGTGTGTTTTGTGTACGTTTGTGTGTTATCTTTTTGGTTGTCATGATTTTGTAAAAAAGTTGAGAAGTATTGGGACTAGTCACGCGATTTCTAAAAAAAATTTTTGCCATGAATTTAAATTTTTTAGGTAAGATTTTTTTTGCATTAATTTCTTTTGACCCTTTGGGAAAAACGCCAGTTTAAGACTAACTATAGTAGTCTAAAAATAGATTGGGGCTCTCCCGACGTGGTGCAGCTGTTTACGGAATGGTATTACGTCATTGCAATTTTGTTGTTTTACACGTTTTTGTAGACTCGGCTTGCAAACAATTGACAATGGCGTCTCTCAGGCACGTAATCAGCTCTGGCCTAATAATCTGTTGGGCGACTTAACTGATGTTTTTTTGAATAATTTTATATCTGTCTTTGAATAAATCTCCTCTGACTTGGCGTTCAAACAGTGCGGACGTGTTTGGTTTTTGCTCTCGACGTTTTTCTTTGTTGTGGACGTTTATTGTGTTTTTGGCGTTCAGGACATTTTTCGAGTGGTTAGTAGATCAGTGGTGCAGTGACTTGTTCATTACGGTGAGGGTCAGTAATGAATTAATTAATCTTCCAGTTGAATTTTTGTCTATTCATAGTGTTTGTGTTGGTGACAGTGTCGTTGGTCTTGGCTTGGCTTGGCTTGGCTGAGCGTGTATATAGATTGTTCCTCACGTGGATTTGCAGTGTCACAGTTTTACGAGCTCAGAGGGTCTTGGCTCAGCGTGTATATGGAGTGTATAATTATACAGTGAGCCTGCATACGAGTCAAATACAAATTTAATATCTAGTAATAACTCACTATTCAGGATTTCTTGAACACTTTTCTTCTTCTCATTGACTGCTTTTTTTCTTTTCTTTTTTTCTTTCCAGTACTGGTGTTGAATTGATCAGATGTTCTGCTGCCTTATTTACAGGTTGTATGCTCATAATGTATAACTGAGTGATGTATGCATGTGTACATCTGGCGCTGTGAACATGCTTGTTTTGTGTGGAAATTCTCATGTATCAAATTTCACTCACTCATTCATGCCTGTATGCATATAAATTATGCCTGTGATTTTATATTTACTCATCAGTAGCTGCAAGGACTAGTTGTTAGACGGGTTTTTGACTGAACCTAAACTACAATACTTGTAAAATAAAGTCTTAGAGCTCGAGTTCCAGTTCTCTGTCTCTTTCAGACAAGAGAGAGACTGAGGTTTTCGAGTGATTGCCATTGCAATGACTGGTCATTTGAGACCTATTTTATACACCCATACAACTCCGTCCAGTCCTTCCGACTGCCTTCCGACCCACCCCCCCCCCCTTTTTTTTTTCCCCCCCCCCCCCCCCCCCACCCCTTCTCCCTCAAGTTACTGCTCTTTATAAGATAAGCATTGACTGCTTCTGTTTTCTTTCCGATACTAGTCATATGAACTGATCAGATGTTCTGCTGCTTCATTTGCTCATAATATGCTCACCGTATGCTCATAATATGTAACTGAATGATGTATGGCATGTGGTCATCTGGGCTGTGAGCACGCTATGTTTTGTGTGGAAATTCAAATGTATAACGTTTCACTCACTCATTCATGCCTATATGTATATAAATAATGCCTGTAATTTGATATCTATTCATCAGTAGCTTAGCAAGGACTAGTTGTTAGACATGTTTTTGACTGAACCTAAACTACAATCCTTGTAAAATAATTTTTCGAGTTCGAGTTCTCTCTCTCTCTCTCTCTCTCTCTCTCTCTCTCTCTCTCTCTCTCTCTCTCTCTCTCTCTCTCTCTCTCTCTCTCTCTCTCTCATAGTAGTTTCATATCATTTTTGTATCCACCATAAAGCGTAGTGTTATGCTATTGATTATATATGTTCATTTTTATTTTCCCATCATATTTCACCACTGTTAATTACGAGAAAATTTATTTCATACTAGGGAACAATATTCAAAAGGCAGAAGCCAGTAACATGATTGATTAGTGTAGCTAACTGGTTTCTATTGCTTCTCTCTCTCTCTCTCTCTCTCTCTCTCTCTCTTCTCTCTCTCTCTCTCTCTCTCTCTCTCTCTCTCTCTCTCTCTCTCTCTCTCAACCAATACATAAGAAAGGGGACATCAATTCTCCGGACAACTACAGGGGTATTTCTCTCCTTAACGTTAGTGGAAAACTGTACAGCTACATTTTAAATAAGCGTTTAACAACATGGCTTGAGGATAATAGATTGATAAATGAAACGCAGGCTGGGTTCAGAAAGGGTTATAGTACAGTCGATCATGTTTTTACTCTTTTGGCCTTGATACAGAAGCAACTGCTAACTCATAGCAAGCTCTATGCTGCCTTTATAGACTTCAAAAAAGCCTTTGATTTCGTTGATAGGAATCGTCTCTGGGATGTACTTCGAAAAAATGGCGTGAAGGGAAGAATGTATAGAGCTATAAAAAGTATGTATAGTGTCGTAAAAGCAAGGGTTCGCGTCGGTGGCGACCTCACAGAACCGTTTATGTGTCCTCCAGGATTGAAACAGGGGGAAATATGCAGCCCGATTTTGTTTTCGCTGTTTATTAATGAACTTGCAAATGAGATCATACAAAAAGGCGAACATGGTATATCCCTATCCCCTGATCTAATTCAGATGTTGATCATGCTTTTTGCAGATGACGTGATACTTTTGTCATTTACCATAACTGGCCTTCAGCATCAACTTAACATTTTGAATGACACTGCAAATAACCTCGGTCTTGTTGTAAATCTTAGCAAGTCGAACGTTGTTGTTTTCAGAAATGGTGGACATCTCGCTGTAAGAGAGAAGTGGTTCTACAATGGAACAAGACTAGCAGTTGTTAATCAATATAAATACTTGGGCGTGATATTTTCTACGGGACTAACATTTTCCTACTGCCTCGAAGATATGGCCAGCAGAGCTAAAAGGGGGGTCATAGGTATTCTGAAGCTTTTGTGGACTCTAGCCGAGCAGTCACCTACATTATTCTTTAGACTTTTTGATTGTCAAATTCAGCCCATGTTAACATATGGTGCTGAAGTTTGAGGTATTATGGCTTGACCACTGAACAATCGAAAGAGAGCATTTATTTGCAATTAAACGATTGCTTAATGTTAGTACAAGAACACCTAGTGCGCTAGTCTATGGAGAAACTGAGAGATACCCTCTTTATATAATAACTTATGTAAAATGCATTAAATATTGGTTAAACCTTGTGAGAATGCCAGAGAACTGCCTTCCTATAAAGGCGTATAAAATGCTGTATGCTTTGCATTCTAAGAATAAGAATAACTGGGTGTCACACGTGTGCTTTACGTTGTACCGATACGGGTTTGGATTTGTCTGGGAAAACCAAGGTGTGTGTGATGTGAGTAACTTTATACGTGAATTTAGACAGAGGAAGGTTGATTGTTTTCTTCAAGAATGGCATAGTGGTATGGTTTCAAGGGATCGATGGTTTCAAGGGTCGCCTTGCTTTCTACTCCTCGTTCAAACAAAGTCATTCCCTTGCCTATTATTTGTGTATCATAAAGAAAGCTGTTCTAAGAAGGAATTTGATTAGATTTAGACTAGGAGTGTCTCCTCTTAAGGCCCACCGTCTACGATACACAGACAGATCACAAGGAAATTACACATGCCCATTTTGTAAAGACACTGACGAAACAGAAATTCATTTCCTCTTTTTGTGTCCAAAATATAAAATGCTCAGGGAAACCTACTTGCTTGAAAAGTTCTATCTCCGTCCATCTGCGTTTAAAATGGCAATTTTACTAGCAGATACAAGGCAGACCTTATCACTTGCTATTTTTATCTCTAAGGCATTCAAATTGAGATCGTCTGCGGTCCCTTGGTCACTTAATACCTTGGATGCCACTCCTTAAGTATGTTTCATATTTGATTATGCATATGAACTATGTGTTTTTGTGTGCGCGTGCGTGTTTCCAAATTATGTGTGTGCGTGCGTGCGTGCGTGCATGCGTGTGTGTGTGTGTGTGTGTGTGTGTGTGTGTGTGTGTGTGTGTTGGGTGTGTGTGGCGGCGTGTGTGTGTGTGTGTGTAGTGTGTGTGTGTGTGTGTGTGTGTTGTGTGTGTGTGTGTGTGTGGTACGTATGGGTGCGTGTGAGTGTTGTCTTGGTTATTGTCAATATGTATATGGATAGATATTGATTTTGTGTATCCATGTATTGCATTACTTCCCCGATTGCTCCCAATTTGACACGGGCAGATGGCCTAGTTCAATAAACCATTCGTTCTCTCTCTCTCTCTCTCTCTCTCTCTCTCTCTCTCTCTCTCTCTCTCTCTCTCTCTCTCTCTCTCCTCTCTCTCTCTCTCTCCTTCCATCGTTTCTCTTTCTTCTCAGTAAAACACTGTAATGTTTTGCTGCATTCCTCTAATCTCACACCGTCTAGAAAGCGTTTTGTTGTTTGTTTGTTTGTTTTGTTTTCATCTCGTTTGTTTTGTTTGTTTTTTCTTCAATGATTTTTGTTGAAGGTGTTATGTTGCATTTGTTGTTTAAACTTTGTTTGTTTTTTCTTACATGATTTTTATTGAAGGTGTTATGTTGCATTCTCTCTGTCTCTCTTACTTCAGAGACATATAGATGTTAAACTATGTATTCGCTAATTGTGAAAGCTTAATTAGCTACTTCCGTCTGGCTCCCGTTTTGTAATCTTTTACTTTTGTATTCCCCCCCCCCCCCCCCCCCCCCCCCCCTACCCCCTCCGTACCCTCTTTTGTTGTTCGCTTTTTTTCCTTTCTTATAATGTCAATGTTTTATTATTATTACTAAGTTTATTCTTTTAGTTCTAAGTTACTATTACAATGTTTTATTATTATTACTAAGTTTTGTTGTACGACTTGGTTGTGTTGTAATTCTATCAAGGACAGGTTGCCAGAAAGGCATTCGTGCCTAAACCTTTATCCTTGTGTAATAAAGTTCAGTCAGTCAGTCAGTCTCTCTCTCTCTCTCTCTCTCTCTCTCTCTCTCTCTCTCTCTCTCTCTCTCTCTCTCTCTCTCTTCTTTGTTAATGTTGTCCTTGTTCCTCTTCGCCTTTACGTCATAGCCTGGTGTTTTACTCTCTTATCTAAATGAAAAATGAAGTGGTTACTGTGACTGTCTGTTTAATTTATGAGTATTTTCAATTTTAGTGTGTTTCGTGGAGCGTATTACTATAGTATATACATTTGAAAGTTAAGATAGAATAGCTTTGGCTGGCAAAGACCAAATAAAGGCTTTTAGCCTAAGTAAATCTGATAACCATATCATATGCATGTGACTGAGTGTTCTTTAATAAAGTTAATTTCATCTTTAGTTCAGATTTTCTTCATTCAAAACCGCAACACCCCAAAGTAAGTCCGTTGTGCAGTGTTGTTTTTCAGGACTCCGTGCAGCAGGGAAATCCTCCTCCTTCAAACTGTGGACGGACCATGCGCCCTTCATTGTGGTTGCCCGTCCAGTGACTGACCTGTGTCAACAGAACAACACAAAGATCCAGAGGTCCAGTGACTGACCTAGGCTGGCTGTGTCAACAGAACAGCACAAAGATGCAGAGGTCCAGTGACTGACCTAGGCTGGCTGTGTCAACAGAACAACATAAAGATGCAGAGGTCCAGTGACTGACCTAGGCTGGCTGTGTCAACAGAACAACATAAAGATCCAGAGGTCCAGTGACTAACCGAGGCTGGCTGTGTCAACAGAACAACACAAAGATCCAGAGGTCCAATGACTGACCTTGGCTGGCTGTGTCAACAGAACAACACAAAGATCCATAGGTCAACCAGCCTTCCCCAGAAGAAAAGATGCAAGTCCTTGGAGAGCAGATGGAGCCCCTGTGCATTGTCAGGCAGGATCGAGAGTTCTACAAGACCATGGTGCAGGAAGCAAGAACTGCTGCGGCTGCTGCCGTTCTCTGCCCACAAGGATGCACTACTCCTTTGACTATCCACAGCAAGTCATTATCCCAGCAACCCGTGCAGCCAGGACCGTGTATTTCTGGGCCCCAGGAAGTGTGGAATTTTGGAAGGAACGCTGTGAGGCAATTCCGCAACTGGTGAACTACCTGACTGATGGGGGATGTCTTCCTAGTAAGGGCTTCAACATGCTGATCGGCCTACTGCGCCATTTCTTTGACAACTACAGCATGGGAGAGATGGAAGCTGGTCTTCACTGTGACAACTACAGCATGGGAGAGATGGAAACTGGTCTTCACTGTGACAACTGCAGCGGACAGAACAAAAACCGGTACATGCTGTGGTATCTTGCATAGAGAACAATGACCGGCAAACACAGGGACATCCACAGTAAACTTCATACCAGCAGGCCTACCAAGTGGGCACCAGACTGGTGCTTTGGCCTCTTGGAAAGAAAGTTCAACAGGACAGAGGCGCACTGCTTGGCTGACACCGTCCGTACTGTGGAGACCAGTCCATGAGTGTGTTTCGGCCACAAGTACGGGAAAATCGCCTCGTTGCCAGTAAGTTGAATTGCCATTTGTTCAGTTGTTGTGTTGTTTATGCTTTGATGTATGATACTTTGTATGTGTTAATTATTAGGATACTCATTGCCACGTGTTCAGGTTGTTTTGTTTATTCAGTCATGTTGCTGCTATGAATAATGTCATGGTGGAAGGCCAAACTAAGTGATGTATTTTGACTTAGGACGTGGTCAGTAGCAGGAGAATTACAGTAACACTATGATGTGCCAACCTCAGTCCAATACTGTAGGATGTGTGGTACTAGGCTAGGCCTAGTATGTGAAGTTACTTGCAATTTAAGGGAACATCTAGTCAATAAATTCCTAATTGCAAGGAACATGCAAGACAGTCATGTGTAAAGTGTAACAAATTGCTTAATTAGCTACTTCCATTTGGCTCCCGTTTTGTAATCTTTTTCTTTCTATTCTCCCGCCACCCTCCCCCCCCCCCCCCCCCCCCCCCCCGCACCCCCTCTTGTTGTCCGCTTTACCTTCTTAAATGTCAATGTTTTATTATTATTACTAAGTTTATTCTTTAGTTCAAGTTACTATTACAATGTTTTATTATTATTACTAAGTTTTGTTGTACGACTTGTTGTGTTGTAATTTATCAAGGCAGGTTGCAGAAAGGCTTCGTGCCTAACCTTTATCCTTGTGTAATAAAGTCTCAGTCCATCAGTCTCGTCTCTCTCTCTCTCTCTCTCTCTCTCTCTCTCTCTTTTTCTTTCTCTCTCTCTCTCTCTCTCTCTCTCTCTCTCTTCTTTTGTTAATGTTGTCCTTGTTCCTCTTCGCCTTTACGTCATAGCCTGGTGTTTTACTCTCTTATCTAAATGAAACATGAAGTGGTTACTGTGACTGTCTGTTTAATTTATGAGTATTTTCAATTTTAGTGTGTTTCGTCGAGCGTATTACTGTAGTATATACATTTGAAAGTTAAGATAGAATAGCTTTGGCTGGCAAAGACCAAATAAAGGCTTTTGGCCTAAGTAAATCTGATAACCATATCATATTATATCATATCAAAATCCATCAATTATAAATGAGTAGTGAGTTATTACTAAATATTAGAAATTGTATTTGACTCGTATGCAGCTAGGTATGTTCTTACTTTCAGTTGAAAACACTGTCAGTATGAAGGGTATCAGAATAAGAATAATAACTCTTATATAGCGCTATACCCCGTAAAAATTTACAAGCTCGCGGCGCTGTATTTTCAAGCTCGCGGTATGAGTATGATGGGTAACTGGCAGTTGAAATGATGGGACTTCTTTCTTTGTGTTTTACTTCAGCATCGGCCAGAAGGAGCAGACGGCATCGCTGAATCAGTTCCGTGAGACTGGGCTGGGGCCGCGGAAAAAGAACCCGGGTGGCCGCTGGTTCATCACCAAGGTCCTGACACCTGACGACGTTCACAGGGCTGTGTACGTTCTTGTGTAGACCACACCCTGGTTCTACCCGCTCGCGTCCCTGGCTTCAAGCGGAGTGACGTTAGGCTGCTTCCTCCTTCCGACACAAGGGCTCCCATCTGACGGAGTGACGTTAGGCTGCTTCCTCCTTCCGACACAAGGGCTCCCATCTGACGGAGTGACGTTAGGCTGCTTCCTCCTTCCGACACAAGGGCTCCCATCTGACGGAGTGACGTTAGGCTGCTTCCTCCTTCCGACACAAGGGCTCCCATCTCAGTGACGAAGTGACGTTAGGCTGCTTCCTCCTTCCGACACAAGGGCTCCCATGTGGCGGATGTAGCGGGACTCTGTGACAGGACTTGGTGAGTAATTTTGTAACAGTCACTACTGAAGCTAAGTTAATCTAAAAGTTTAAAAATATAAAATGCTAGTTTACTGTCGTAAACATCATAACAATGTAGGTCACTACAACCCTTTTAAATAATTGCTCAATCACAGATTATGATTTTTAGTTTGAATTAGAAAATTAATAGTGAAGTCAAGGATTTTTTTTCTTTTCTTCTCCATCCGTGCTCGTCCTTTTATGGAGGCAGGAGCCTATTCTTCGTGTCAGTTAATTCTTGCAGAGTTACATTCAAACACGTAAAAGGTTAAAAAGAACGCTATTTATTAGGACAAAAACACAATCAGCAAATTGTCGGGGTAATCCCCTTTGTCAAGCTACACAACGACACTTAAACAACATTTAAACGGTAAAAAACGATGAAAAATGAGACGAGAAAGCGAAATAACTTATCTGTTTTCGTTGAGTTATGTTGTTTTCTTGTCCAGTGCTTGGAAGAATGTTGACATGACAATGACGTGTAACAGGTGTGATGTAGTGAATATTATGTAACCTACAAGAAAACAAGGCTCAGTCAAAAAAGATCCTTCCCAAGTTGGGATAGAAGTGTTATGGCGTTGTTGTTTTCCACCACTAAGGACAGCCCAGGGGAGACAATCCATTCAGCTAGGGACAAATGCCTTTCTCTAATCTACCCAGTTACACAAGTATGAAAGCAATGCTCCTTGTACATAGTATTTTATAAAGGAAAGAATGGATCTGAGAACTGTTATGTAACGATGATTCCTGTCTTATGTAATCTTATGTATCAGTGTGTATAATTCACAGTGGCATGGCTTATGCCATTCATACTCATATCTTGACAATCATGCTATGGATTACATGTCACAATATGTGGACTGAACTGCAACCCTGGTGTCGTTATAAAGTTTTCAGAAATGTATGAGAATGCGGGTGGACAATGCGAGTGGAAATGACATGTAGGCGATGTGGCAGTCCTGTATCTTAACATCATCAGGCTAGCACACACACACGTTATTTCGCTTCTCGTCTAATTGTTCATCGTTTTTGACCGCTTCAACTGTTGTTTAAGTGTCGTTTTGTAGCTTGACAAAGGGGATTACCCCAAAAGTTGCAGACTGTGTGTTTGTGTCCTAAGAAATAAGCGTTCTTTTGACCCTTTTATGTGTTTGGATCTTGTTTTAGAACGCTGGCATTCATTCTTGTTTCAGATTCTTGTATAGTTAATTGATAACAGTGCATGTGACTGAGTGTTCTTTAATAAAGTTAATGTCATCTTTAGTTCAGATTTTCTTCATTCAAAACCGCAACACCCCAAAGTAAGTCCGTTGTGCAGTGTTGTTTTTCAGGACTCCGTGCAGCAGGGAAATCCTCCTCCTTCAAACTGTGGACGGACCATGCGCCCTTCATTGTGGTTGCCCGTCCAGTGACTGACCTGTGTCAACAGAACAACATAAAGATAAGCAAGAGGGTCCAGTGACTGAGGCCTGTGTCAACAGAACAACATAAAGATCCAGAGGTCCAGTGACTGACCTAGGCTGGCTGTGTCAACAGAACAACACAAAGATCCAGAGGTCCAGTGACTGACCTAGGCTGGCTGTGTCAACAGAACAACATAAAGATCCAGAGGTCCAGTGACTGACCTAGGCTGGCTGTGTCAACAGAACAACATCAAAAGATGCAGAGGTCCAATGACTGACCTTGGCTGGCTGTGTCAACAGAACAACACAAAGATCCATAGTTCAACCAGCCTTCCCCAGAAGAAAAGATGCAAGTCCTTGGAGAGCAGATGGAGCCCCTGTGCATTGTCAGGCAGGATCGAGAGTTCTACAAGACCATGGTGCAGGAAGCAAGAACTGCTGCGGCTGCTGCCGTTCTCTGCCCACAAGGATGCACTACTCCTTTGACTATCCACAGCAAGTCATTATCCCAGCAACCCGTGCAGCCAGGACCGTGTATTTCTGGGCCCCAGGAAGTGTGGAATTTTGGGGGGCATGCTGTGAGGCTATTCCTCAACTGGTGAACTACCTGCACTGATGGGGGATGTCTTCCAGTAAGGGCTTCAACATGCTGATCGGCCTACTGCGCCATTTCTTTGACAACTACAGCATGGGAGAGATGGAAGCTGGCCTTCACTGTGACAACTACAGCATGGGAGAGATGGAAGCTGGTCTTCACTGTGACAACTGCAGCGGACAGAACAAAAACCGGTACATGATGTGGTATCTTGCATAGAGAACAATGACCAGCAAACACAGGGACATCCACAGTAAACTTCATACCAGCAGGCCTACCAAGTGGGCACCAGACTGGTGCTTTGGCCTCTTGGAAAGAAAGTTCAACAGGACAGAGGCGCACTGCTTGGCTGACACCGTCCGTACTGTGGAGACCAGCACCAACACAAACCCAGCTGGTTGGAACTGAAAATGGGGAGGTGTACGTTCCCTACTTCAACTGGCATGACTGCCTTGGCTCAAGCCTCTGTTCAAGTCTCTGAAAGGAATCAAATCAGTTCAGCACTTTGAATTTTTATCTCCAGCACTTCGAATTTTCATCTTGGAACCCTGGAGTTGTTCACTACAAGAAGAAACTCCTGGACCAGTTTTAGACCTTCGACCTGAACTTTCCTGGTGCTGGACCTCAGGTTTGCGATCGCCTGCCGACACCCGCTGGGATGAATACATTATATTGTTATTGTTATCGCCCCTCCTTCTCTTCCGGATATCCGCAAAGAGTACCTTGGAAACATCATATTGTGCAGGACTGGTGTCTGTGATCCGATACGTGTTCAGTGAAGGACTTGGCTGCAAGCAGTTCTTATGACTGGACACTTGATTGTTTGTGACTGCATGCTTGATAAACCACTCTTATTCAGTTGCTGATCATGTGATGCAGTGAATGTTATTTCTTTGGCTTTGCATGTTGTTTGATTATTATGAAGTGATCCCATCACTCACAGACGTGTGAGGAACTTCAGCTACACAATGCAAGTTTTATGACCCGGCGTTTCATAAGTTACTGTGTGTGTGTGTGTGTGTGTGTGTGTGTGTGTGTGTGTGTGTGTGGTGTGTGTGTGTGTGTGTGTGTGTGTGTGTGTGTGTGTGTGTGAAAGAATGACAGCCCAGTGCACACCATCAGTACTCTTTTGTGTTTAACACACAGATCACACCACCCGTCACACACACACACACACACACACACACACACACACACACACACACACACACACACACACACACACACACAACACATACATAAATACATGCACACACATCACATCACACATATTCAAGCATGTGTATGTGCCCATGATCCGATAAGTATTCAGTGATGGATTTGGCTGCGAGCAGTTTTTATGACTGGACGCTCAAATCACTCACATTGATCACGTGATGCAGTGAACTTTATTTGTTTGGTTTTGCATATTTGTTTATTATTATGCAGTGAACTTTATTTGTTTGGTTTTGCATGTTGTTTGATTATGATGCAGTGAACTTTATTTGTTTGGTTTTGCATGTTGATTATGATGCAGTGAACTTTATTTGTTTGGTTTTGCATGTTGTTTGATTATGATGCAGTGAACTTTATTTGTTTGGTTTTGCATGTTGATTGATTATGATGCAGTGAATTTATTTGTTTGGTTTTGCATTTGTTGATTATGATGCAGTGAACTTTATTTGTTTGGTTTTGCATGTTTGATTATGATGCAGTGAACTTTATTTGTTTGGTTTTGCATGTTGTTTGATTATGATGCAGTGAACTTTATTTGTTTGGTTTTGCATGCTGATTATGATACAGTGAAGTTTATTTGTTTGGTTTTGCGTGTTGTTGGATTATGATGCAGTGAACATTATTTGTTTGGTTTTGCATGCTGATTATGATGCAGTGAACTTTATTTGTTTGGTTTTGCATGTTGTTTGTTTATGATGCAGTGAACTTTATTTGTTTGGTTTTGCATGTTGTTTGATTATGATGCAGTGAACTTTATTTGTTTGGTTTTGCATGTTGTTGATTATGATGCAGTGAACTTTATTTGTTTGGTTTTGCATGTTGTTTGATTATGATGCAGTGAACTTTATTTGTTTGGTTTTGCATGTTGTTGGATTATGATGCAGTGAACTTTATTTGTTTGGTTTTGCATGTTGTTGATTATGATGCAGTGAACTTTATTTGTTTGGTTTTGCATGTTGTTTGATTATGATGCAGTGAACTTTATTTGTTTGGTTTTGCATGTTGTTTGATTATGATGCAGTGAACTTTATTTGTTTGGTTTTGCATGTTGATTATGATGCAGTGAACTTTATTTGTTTGGTTTTGGATGTTGATTGATTATGATGCAGTGAACTTTATTTGTTTGGTTTTTCATGTTGATTATGATGCAGTGAACTTTTTTTTTTTTCTTTTTTTTTTTCATGTTGATTATGGTGAAGTGATCCCATTACGCATGGTGATGGGTGTCCAGTGCTGAACTTCAGCTACAAACACTGAAGCAATTTGTCTGACTTGGCACTTGATAAATTACTCTTTTGGAATTATTGGGGAATGGGGAGTGGGGATTAAATTATTGTGGTCAGTGAATGTATACTAAAGTCCGTTTGTTTTTTCTTTTTTCTTTTTGTTTTCTGTCTTTCTTTGAGGAAATAATGTTTCTACCATTTTATGATTTACACCCTTGGTGAAAATAAAATGATAAATGTCAGTGAAGCAATGTGTCTGAGTGTGTATATGTGTGTGCACGCATGTCACTGCGTGTGTTTATATGTGTGTCTGTCTGTCTTCAGTCTGTTTGGGTGAATAGGTACGTGTGCATGCGTGAGTGTGGTACATCTGAGTATGTTTCCCAGTGTGTGCATGTGTGTATGTGGTGAATGTGGTACAATGTGTGTGTGCCCGCTTAAGCGTGCACCTGTGTATATGCTTGCAAGTTGAGGGGGGGGGGGTAGTGTTTTGAGGCTCTTTGCTAATTAATTTGAAGAGAGGTGTGTTCAAATATAACTGGGGGGGGGGGGGGGGAGTTGTAGGAAAACGATTTCTTGGGGGTAGGCACTATATTTGTATTCGTGCGCACATACGCACACGCCGACAGTTTATTGCACGGGAAATAGAAGCGACTGAACTGTTCCGATGTTGAGCACGAAAATAATGGGAAGTAACCAAGGACGCCAAGCTAGCATTGCGGCAGAGTTGCGAGTTGTTCCCCTTCGTGACAGTAGACGGAAGACCCACTGTCACTTGGTTTGCATCCCTCCACGATGATACACCAGTCAATAAAGCAGACAGAATGATCCAGACGTTTTGGCGCTCCTGTTTCTGTTGTGTTAGACTGTCACATGCGTTATTTAACACACACACACACACACACACACACACACACACACACACACACACACACACACACACACACACACACTGACACACACACACACAGAAGCAAACAAACATTGGATGTTGAGTTTTTAAGTTTCAATGTCAGCAGTTTTTCACGGCTCCAACAAGGCCAATCCGGCTACAGTAGCGGTCACCCGGGCCAAACCCTGACGGGCGCAGCTAGCCCTAGCCACCGTCTACCCTACTTATCGGCGGGGCTGGATGGGTTTGGCTGACGTTGTTGGAGCGAATCAAGGGTGGGTGGAGAAGCCACATCCTCAGTGAAGTGATTCCAGTCCTTGATTGTTTGTATTGGGAGAAAGAGAGTTCCCTGTGGTCGGTACGACAGGAGGGCTCTGGGAAGGACACACAGAGAGGGTATATATGGCAGACGCTTCTGACGTTGGTTTGCTGACGGTGCGTGACAGCACGCCAATGGTGGACGAGTTCTACCCCACTGAACAAATTCTGGGGTCATCTTCAGAACTGAACTCTGTTGCCATGTACTACCATAGGAGCGAGGTCAGTACGGGAAATCAAGGCACTGAAGACGGTGCCAAGATGTGATTGCCAGTAGGTTTATTTCTTGAGAAGCAGGCACTCACTTGCCACTTGCATGCAGAATCAGAAAATGAAATCCCGGGTCCTTGGGGATGTTGGGTCTCTCCGACGTGACGTGACTGATAATCCCACAACTCTTGGTTTTCACAACGTTCGTGTCGCTGAGACTCGTGATTAGCCTTGGCTGTCATAATAACAACAACAACAACAAGAACAAACAGAACCAAAACAAAACTTAAAAATAAAGGATATTCGCACAGCGTATTACCTACTGTGAGCATGATGCGCTTCACAAGCTACATGTATTGATGTATGTGCAAAAACCAGTCATGTAAGCAAAACCTTTCTTTTTTTAACAAGAAGAAATTATACAAATCAACAATTACTGGTAACACATCAAACATTATAACAATGCATAAGCACATGCCATCCATACACTCACACAGATGCACACATATTCATAACACGCTAAAACACACACACACACACACACACACACACACACACACACACACACACACACACACACACACACACACACACACACACACACACACACACACACACCACACACACACACACACACACACACACACACACACACACACACACACACACACACACACACACACACACACACACACACACACACACACACATACAGAGTTATTGTTGATTTGTATATTTTCTTCTTGTTAAAAAAAGGAAAGATTTGGTCATAGTGACTGAATAAACAGCCACGCTTTTCAACTCATAAGTCAATGCTGTATAAACAGAATAATTAGACGAAGCTTATAATAGTTTACGGTAAACATTATTCAAAACGTTTTCGTTTGAACTAAAGATTACGTCCCTTATCTTCAAGAGAAAAGCAAACAAAGTGAAGACTGAACGGAAGGGGGAAACTGAGAAAGATGGCGTTTGGTGAAAGCAGTCACAGGAACTGAGAGAGGGACAGGCATCTCTGCATAAACTCCTGTCATCACAGTGAGCTGACTGCCATGGGACAGTCGCGCCGTTTGTTTTCTGTTTACGGTGCTTACAAGGAAGGAAGCGTCGAAAAGTTTATAAAAGGACATGCCGAAAAGCTCTGAAGAAACACTGTAAACTATCTTTAATAATAATAATAATGCACATTTAACATGCGTTCATCAATGCCCTGAGCGCTCACATGAAACATATTAACTTTAATACAATATTCTATACACACGTAGAGCACAGTCCTACCAAAACTATTTACATAAGGTATTATATGGAAACACACACACACACACACACACACACACACACACACACACACACACACACACACACACACACACACACACACACCACACACACACACACACACACACACACACACACACACACACACACACACACACACACACACAACCACACACACACACACACCACACACACCACCACACACACACACACATTGACTAGCAAATACTGGGTATTGGTACTAGTTGGGGCGGAAATACTTTGAACATTTTGTTGGGGAGCCAGGGAAGGCGGAAGGTGGGGGCGACGAACAGAGAATTGGGGCCGGGGGGGGGGGGGGGGGGGGAAAAACCTTCAACATGGGAAATTTAGAGCAGTTTTAGCAGGTTACCAATCTACCGAGCTGGTTAAGATTCTATCAGTAACTCGGACAGTCTGATATTGGGGAAGAAGTTGTACAGATGTTTTGTACAGCTACCATTGGCAGTGTTTCAACTTTTGAAATGACTTGTTGGCTGAGAACGCATCTATAAAAAAAAGTTTTGTTTTTCTTTTTCTTTTAAAGACCCCCCAAAGAAAAACAGATCGGTAAGAGCACCAAGAAGGCTGGTAGGTTGGTGGGGAGAGGGCAAGAAAGCAAAGACACAGCGTGTCATCGACTAGTGGCAAACAAACTGAGCATAATTTTCGCTGACGAGATACACCTATTGACACCTGAATTTGCCCCCCCCCCCCCCCCCCCCCCCCCCACATATATATATATATATATATATATATATATATAATGGACGCAGGACGATCACGCGCATACACTGACATGCAACACGCATACACACGCACGCATACAGATGCAGCGCGCACTTTGGGGGGGGGGGGGGAGAGAGAGAGAGAGAGTTGGCCAGTTAGTAACTGGATCTTAACGTGCAGTAACCCACACTGAACTACCGGAGGAAGAACAATCTGAAACAAGAATGACTGCTAGCGTTCTAAAATAAGATCCAAACACATAAAACATTCAGAAGAACAATGCTGTTTAAGTGTCGTTTTGTGTCTTGAAGAAAGGGATTTCCCTGACAAGTTGCATCGTGTTGTCTATGTCGTAATAAATAAGCGTTCTTTTGAATCTTTTATGTGTTTGGATCACCCGAGGAAGAACAAACACTGCCACAAGTCAACACCCACTTTAAGCCTCTTCTCACCTGTAAAGCTGCATATTTATGTAAACTCAGTTCAGACACCAGTATAACAACGGAAATCCTGCCTCAGGCCAGAAGGTGACAATACCTAACCGAGCGGTAAGAAACCAGTCAGTAAGACAACAGCCCAGCCAAGCGCTCCTTTAGACACACACCTACTGCAGCCTTTAGACACACACCTACTGCAGCCTTTAGATACACACCTACTGCAGCCTTTAGACACACACTTACTGCAGCCTTTAGACACACACCTACTGCAGCCTTTAACACACACCTACTGCAGCCTTTAGACACACACCTACTGCAGCCTTTAGACACACACCTACTGCAGCCTTTAGACACACACCTACTGCAGCCTTTAGACACACACCTACTGCAGCCTTTAGACACACACCTACTGCAGCCTTTAGACACACACCTACTAGCAGTCGCTGCCGTTCTTTGGCCGGCGTTGGAATGAAACATAGAACTTGGTCCGAGACCCACACACGATCACTTTTTCGGCGTTTTCCGAATGAGTTCTTTCATGTCCCAGTACTACTGCACAGTACTGCTGTCAATCAGTAAAGAGGGACAGACAGAGATAGAGCGGAGAGGATATGGTGTACACACGGAGTGGACATTGTCCCTAAAGCACAGACGGACAGAGATACAAGAGATATGGTGTACACACGGAGTGGACATTGTCCCTAAAGCACAGACGGACAATGAAAGGAGAGCATAATCATGGTGTGGACATTGTCCTTGGACATTGAACATTGTCCCTGAAGAGCAGACAGATAGAGACAGGGATGAGTAGTCATGGTGTTTACACGACATGGACATTGCACCTTACGTACAGACGGATAGAGACAGGGATGAGTAGTCATGGTGTTTACACGACATGGACATTGCACCTTACGTACAGACGGACAGAGATGGAGAGGAGTTGATATGGTGTATACACGACATGGACATTGTCCCTTACAACAGACAGACAGACAGAGATGGAGAGAGTTGATATGGTGTATACACGACATGGACATTGTCCCTTACGAACGACAGACAGACAGACAGACATAGATGGAGAGGAGTAGACATGGTGTATACACGACATGGACATTGTCCCTTACGAACAGACAGACAGACAGAGATGGAGAGGAGTAGACATGGTGTATACACGACATGGACATTGTCCCTTACGAACGACAGACAGACAGACAGACAGACAGAGATGGAGAGGAGTAGACATGGTGTATACACGACATGGACATTGTCCCTTACGAACAGACAGGACAGACAGAGATGGAGAGGAGTAGACATGGTGTATACACGACATGGACATTGTCCCTTAAAACAGACAGACAGAGATGGAGAGGAGTAGACATGGTGTATACACGACATGGACATTGTCCCTTAGAACAGACAGACAGACAGACAGACAAGATGGAGAGGAGGTGACATGGTGTATACACGACATGGACATTGTCCCTTAAACAGACAGACAGACAGACAGAGATGGAGAGGAGGTGACATGGTGTATACACGACATGGACATTGTCCCTTAGAACAGACAGACAGACAGACAGACAGAGATGGAGAGGAGGTGACATGGTGTATACACGACATGGACATTGTACCTTACGAACAGACAGACAGACAGACAGACAGAGATGGAGAGGAGGTGACATGGTGTATACACGACATGGACATTGTACCTTAAATACAGACAGACAGAGATGGAGAGGAGTAAACATGGTGTATACACGACATGGACATTGTACTTTAAATACAGACAGACAGACAGAGATGGAGAGGAGTTGACATGGTGTATACACGACATGGACATTGTCCGTTAAGAACAGACAGGCAGACAGACAGACAGAGATGGAGAGGAGTTGACATGGTGTATACACGACATGGACATTGTCCGTTAAGAACAGACAGGCAGACAGACAGACAGAGATGGAGAGGAGTTGACATGGTGTATACACGACATGGACATTATACCTTAAGAACAGACAGACAGACAGACAGAAAGAGATGGAGAGGAAGGGGTATGACTGTGATATTCCATACGCGAGGTGGAAACTATACCTAAAGTCAGGCGTTGGCTGCGCGCGAGCGATGCTTTCTGCGCTTAGACTGCAGCAGCAACGACAGCGACAGCAACGTGGTAGAGGACGGTGCCACCCTCTGACCACCACCGCCAGTTTTGCGTGTGACACTGTGTGCGGACAACACGTTGGTCCCGTCGCTCTCCGGGGAACTCTGTATGTGTGCAGAAACTCAGGTTCGTTTCCCTGCAGTGTGTCGGAAATTCTGTGTGCAGAAACGCACTTTTATTTCCTTCAAGTGTGTCGGAAATTCTGTGTGCAGAAACGCACTTTTATTTCCTTCAAGTGTGTCGGAAATTCTGTGTGCAGAAACGCACTTTTATTTCCTTCAAGTGTGTCGGAAATTCTGTGTGCAGAAACGCACTTTTATTTCCTTCAAGTGTGTCGGAAATTCTGTGTGCAGAAACGCACTTTTATTTCCTTCAAGTGTGTCGGAAATTCTGTGTGCAGAAACGCACTTTTATTTCCTTCAAGTGTGTAACAAACTTTGTGTGCAGAAAAGTAGTTTTGTTTCCTTTAAGTGTGTAGGAAATTTGTGTGCAGAAACGCAGGTTCATGTCCTTCATAAAGTGCAGAAACGCACTTTTGTTTCCTTTAAGTGTGCAGGAAACCTTGTGTGCAGAAACACACTTTTATTTCCATCCAGTGTGTAGGAAACTTTGTGTGCAGAAACTCTTCCATTTCCTTCAAGTGTGTAAAACAACCAGTCGTGCAGAAACGCACTTTCAATTCCATCGAGTGTGTAGGGAACTGTGTGTGCAGAAACGCAGGTTGGCTTCGGCCGGACTTTGGGAAATTCTGTTTGTGTGGACAGGTAGGTTGTTGTTTTTTTGTGTGGAAAGACGGCTAGATTTTAGTCATTCTCCTGGGAACTCTGTGTGTGCGTGTGTGAGTGCGTACGTGCGGGCGTGTGTTTGCGCGTGTGAGTGTGTGTGGATCTGTAGGGCACTCTATGTGTGTGATGAACCGCAGACACATTCCTTTGTTCTTTTGTGGGGGTTGTTTAGTTTGTTTATTTGTTAATCGGCTTCAAACACCTTGTGTGGAAAGACAAGTTGATTAATGGCATTGTGTAGTAAAAGTGTTGAAAGGCAGACCGATCCAGAGGGAAAATAGAAGCCTGACACTTTCAGTACATGCTGGATTGTTTTGTTGCTTCCATAATCTATCGAAATCTGACATGGACTACAAGATCTTTAACGTGAGTGACTGATCTTGCTGCGTGCTTCTATACACCGGGAAGCTCGGTTTACAGTCTCGTCCAAAGGACTTTGTAGAGTCTGCACAGAGTTTGACTCCGGAGAAATGTTGGGGCGGACGCAAGGCCTAGCACGACTGGGCCACCCGTCACCCTGCTGTGTCCCTGAGGCTGTCGGTGTGCTTAGGGATCCGCTTGGGGATCTTCGGCCCTTGGTGTAGGTGTGTTGTCGGGCAGTTTTGTTGTTAGTGTTGTTGTTTGGCTTATTTTGAGTGAAAAATTCAGCGTGCCGTATGCAAACTATTAGTGTGGATCGGCAAATGTATTTCTCAGATTCTGCAGGAAACTCCTTAAATGTTGAAACGCGAGTTGGTTTCTGTGATTCTATTGAAACTCCTTAATTGTGGAGAAACAGCTTGCTTTTGTGGTTTAATAGAAAACTCCGTAAGTGTGAAACAGCAGGTTGTTTCGACTGTTTCTGTGGTCTTGTGGGAAACTTGAGTGTGGAAAGTGGGTTGTTTTTGTGGTCCTGTGGGAAACTTGAGTGTGGAAAGCGAGCTGTTTCTGTGGTCCTGTGGGAAACTTGAGTGTGGAAAGCGAGCTGTTTCTGTGGTCCTGTGGGAAACTTGAGTGTGGAAAGCGAGTTGTTTTTGTGTTCCTGTGGGAAACTTGAGTGTGGAAAGCGAGTTGTTTTTGTGGTCCTGTGGGAAACTTGAGTGTGGAAAGCGAGTTGTTTTTGTGGTCCTGTGGGAAACGAGAGTGGAAAGCGAGCTGTTTCTGTGGTCCTGTGGGAAACTTGAGTGTGGAAAGCGAGTTGTTTTTGTGGTCCTGTGGGAAACTTGAGTGTGGAAAGCGAGTTGTTTTTGTGGTCCTGTGGGAAACTTGAGTGTGGAAAGCGAGTTGTTTTTGTGGTCCTGTGGGAAACTTGAGTGTGGAAAGCGAGCTGTTTCTGTGGTCCTGTGGGAAACTTGAGTGTGGAAAGCGAGTTGTTTTTGTGGTCCTGTGGGAAACTTGAGTGTGGAAAGCGAGTTGTTTCTGTGGTCCTGTGGGAAACTTGAGTGTGGAAAGTGGGTTGTTTTTGTGGTCCTGTGGGAAACTTGAGTGTGGAAAGTGGGCTGTTTCTGTGGTTCTGTGGGAAACACATTAACTGTGACACAGCAGGTTGTTTCTGTGATTCTGTAGGAAACTTTAACTGTGGAAAAACAGGTTGCTACTGTGATTCTTTACAAACTTCCCTAATTTTGAAGAAACTGGTCGTTTCTGCACTTTTGTTGAACATTTCGTAAGTTTATTTCCATGAACACTTGTTGAGCGCCTCATCTCGAGATGAGTTCTAAGCGCTTCACAATGGCAGCTATGGTGCTGTTCTCTGCTTCTGCGCTCTAGTCGTACGCGACTGTGAATGGGTGACTGTAGCTGTACACAGCGGGTTTTGAATATCCACCGAAGTGGTTGCAGCGCTGTTTAGTTGTTACACGGCTGGTGCCTCGTGAAACTGCAGCCGTCTCGGCGTACGTTCTGTGTACACCTTACAACCATGCACCAGTTTACAGTGTCATTTTATTCGAAGCCACACAAGTAGGGTGCACGTGTGTTTAGCTATAACCTGCCCCTTTTGCACCTTTGGCAGAATGACCGGGATCTTTTTCGTGCTACAGCGGTAACACGGGGGTGGAACGGATATCGAAATAAGAGTCAGCACAGAAGGTTGACCCTGGAAAAGAACATTAACCCGAGATCTTTTGATCATGGGTCCGGCGTTCTACCACTGAGCCATCCGCGTTCCACAAGTATGAAACAATAAGTTGCTTCCGATAGTGAAACAGCAATTTGTTTCTGTTTCAGTAGGAATGTCTTTTGTGAAACAGCCAATTATTCTTGTGGGAATGTCCGACTGTAAAACAGCGGGTCGTTTCTGTAGGAATGTCCGACTGTAAAACAGCGAGTCGTTTCTGTAGGAATGTCCTTCGGCTGTGAAACAGCAGGTTGTTTCTGTAGGAATGTCCTGTAACTGTGAAACAGCAGGCTGTTTCTGTAGGAATGTCCGACTGTGAAACAGCAGGTTGTTTCTGTAGGAATGTCCTGTAACTGTGAAACAGCCGGTCGTTTCTGTAGGAATGTCCTGTAACTGTGAAACAGCCGGTCGTTTCTGTAGGAATGTCCTGTAACTGTGAAACAGCCGGTCGTTTCTGTAGGAATGTCCTGTAACTGTGAAACAGCCGGTCGTTTCTGTAGGAATGTCCTGTAACTGTGAAACAGCGGTTGTTTCTGTAGAATGTCCTGTAACTGTGAAACAGCCGGTTGTTTCTGTAGGAATGTCCTGTAACTGTGAAACAGCCGGTTGTTTCTGTAGGAATGTCCTGTAACTGTGAAACAGCCGGTTGTTTCTGTAGGAATGTCTTTCGACTGTGAGTATATACATTAATTCTCCCTTTACGTGAAATGCAAATGAGGTTTTCACGAAAATATCTTACCTGCTGAACGGTATGTTGGTGTGTCTTGATTTTTACTTTTTTTATATATATTTTATTTTACTTTTTTCTCTCGAATCTTTTGCTTTTTTGTTGTTTTTAGTTTGTATGGAAAGTCTTTGTGTTGACTAAGGCAAGAAGAGTTTTGTTGTGCACCCGTAGGATACAGTTTTGCGTCAAAATGTCGCCAAAATGTTTCTGAACTGTTTCAATGAGAAACGCACTTATGTAAAAAGGAAAGCTGATTTGTGTGAATAGTTTTGTGTTAATATGTAGGTTGTTTGTTTGTTTGTGTGTGTGTGTGTGTGTGTGTGTGTGTGTGTGTGTGTGTGTGTGTGTGTACGTGTGTGTGTGTACGTGTGTGTTGGTGTGCATGTATGTGTGTGTGTGTGTGGTGCGTGCGTGCGTGCGTGCGTGCGTGCGTGCGTGCATGCGTGCGTGCGTGCGTGTGCGTGTGTGATGTATGCGTGCGTGCGTGTATGTATGCGTGGGTGGGTGTGACTCTAAAAACAATTATGCAGAATATGGATGTTGATTCCTTTGAATCTGTAAGAAACTGCATTTTGTGGAGAGGCCGGTTGGGTTTTGTCAGTCTGTAAGAAGCCCTTTATGGAAATGAAAGCGGATTCCCGGTAGAATGATTGTCATGTGTCTGGAATTAACTCTAATCCACGGAAGGCTGTTTTTGTTGTTGTTGTTGTTGTTGTTGTTGTTGTTTTTGTTTTTGGGGTTTTTGGGGTTTTTTATCGTTTGGAAGGAAACGATGATTGTTGGATGTTTACAGTTCGCTGATGTGTTTTCTACACCGCTAGGAAACTTAAAAAATATAGCTTTAATAGTAATGCCCTTTAAGGCAGAATAAATATTTGAAAATGTTTAAGCACAGAAACAAAAAGGACTGACTCTAAGAAAAAGACTGTTTAATCAGAATTTTAGCCTGCAGCAGAATAAACATTTTAAAATGTGTAAACACAGAAACGGAAAGGACAAAGAAAGAGGAAAAGACCGTTTAATCAAACTCTCAGCCTCTGTTCCGTGAACTGGGGGCACAATGGTGAAAGCCGACAGCTGGAGAGGCGCTGGTTGAATCAGTCTCCAGCATCCCGACACCGACAGGGCCACCGCACAGCAATTCCGCTATTGACACAAGGCAGGGAGATGTGTGCAAAGCGAACTCCGCCATCGGCTCAAGGTGCAGATCAATGCAATTTGCCTCCTTCTGGTTTTGACACCGGGACGAGAAATGTTGATTCCGTCATACGAGTTGTGCCGTTAAAAAGGTGGGGAGACGGAAAATCCGTCATTCAAAATGTGGCGTTAGGAAAAGGTGGGGAGATGGAAAATCCGTCATTCAAAATGTGGCGTTAGGAAATGGTGAAGAGGAGGAAAATCCGCATTTATGAGTTTTGGCATTTTCAAAAAGGGTTGGAGAGACCTAAAATCCGTCATTCGAGTTGTGCCACAAGGAAAGGGGGGTGAAAAGTGTAAAATCCGTCATACGAGTTGTGCCACAAGGAAAGGGGGGTGAAAAGTGTAAAATCCATCATACGAGTTGTGCCACAAGGAAAGGGGGGTGAAAAGTGTAAAATCCGTCATACGAGTTGTGCCACAAGGAAAGGGGGGTGAAAAGTGTAAAATCCGTCATACGAGTTGTGCCACAAGGAAAGGGTGACGAAAAGTGTAAAATCCGTCATACGAGTTGTGCCACAAGGAAAGGGTGACGAAAAGTGTAAAATCCGTCATACGAGTTGTGCCACAAGGAAAGGGTGACGAAAAGTGTAAAATCCGTCATACGAGTTGTGCCACAAGGAAAGGGGGGTGAAAAGTGTAAAATCCGTCATACGAGTTGTGCCACAAGGAAAGGGGGGTGAAAAGTGTAAAATCCGTCATACGAGTTGTGCCACAAGGAAATAATGTAAAGGCAAATCTGTCGTAAATCTGACACTGGGACAGTACGGGGCCAATGTGATCTATCTGATGAGGTCGGACACTGGGACAGTACGGGGTGCTGAGGTCTGTCTGATGAGTTCCGACACCTGGACAGTACGGTGTCCAGTGTGATATGTCTGATGAGTTCCGACCCCCGGACAGTACGGTGTCCCCTGTGATCTGTCTGATGAGTTCCGACCCCCGGACAGTACGGTGTCCAGTGCGATCTGTCTGATGACACAGTTCTCCCACTACACGTCCTGCTTTCCTAGGTCTCTGGGCACACTCCGTCCCCACATTGCTGCGTCTTCCTTCTTCTCACATTGCCTTTATTCTCCCAGGTGTCTCTGTTTTCCATCGTCTCTCATTACACGAACTCTTCCGTTCCGGGTAGCTTCTTTTCTTCTTCGTCTCACATTCTCCGTGCTATTCCGTGTATCTCCATTTTCCTTCGTCTCTCTTATTGCACAAACTCTTCCGGGTAGCTTCTTCTTTCCTTCGTCTGGTTCGGGGTGTGCCACAGGTCGGAGCGCAGACTGCTTGACCTGCTGTGGCTTGAATCAACAAACAAGGGAGTTACTTAGCGCTCGACTTACGTCACACAATTACAACCACAAAGACCTGAGTCGCCTACGGTAACTCTCACTTGGCATGCGTTTAAATACAAGGTACATAAACTCCACCAGAGGTACATCCCTAAAGGTACACGAGGATGTGTATAAACTCCACCAGTGGCACATCCTCAGAGGTTCATGTGGTGGAGTTTATGTACCTTGTATTAACACAGGTGAGAGCTACCGTAGGCGACTCAGGTCTTTGTTGTTGTGTTTGTTACGGATTTCGACCGCTGATTAACTCCTTTGTGTGTTGATTCTGCAGGAGGGCTCTGGGCCTCGTTCTGTTAAAGATTCTGCAGGAGGGCTCTGGGCCTCGTTCTGTTAAAGATTCTGCAGGAGGGCTCTGGGCCTCGTTCTGTTAAAGATTCTGCAGGAGGGCTCTGGGCCTCGTTCTGTTAAAGATTCTGCTGTGGCTTGTTTCAGGCTGTGAGATACAAGAAGAAGAATATTAATTAAAATATTATTGCAGTGCAAGAGCTTATCCGGAGAGACTATTCTAAGCATATTCACACACACACACACAAACACAAATACACACACACACACACACACACACACACACACACACACACACACACACACACACACACACACACACACTAGCACACACGAGTACAGTTAACGGCTATAACAAACAGGGACGTCAGGCGGAGGAAGCTTGCAGCGCGGAGCGGAAAACGAAGTCCTTTGTTTGGGATTTTAAAGAACAGTTTATATTAGAGTTGAAGGGGTCCAGCGATGGTCATCCCGTGTTGAGGGGCCAACAGTGGAGAGTCAGGTACTAGGAATCTGGAGCCTTAGAGAATCAGAAGAGCGGAGAGTAGTGGAGAGTGTATAAAGCTGAAGACAGTCACAGAGATAAGACGGACCAGTGCGCGTGATACGTACATTTATAGAAGAGTGTCGGAGTGGAGACTGGTTACAGCAGTAGCTTGGTTGAGGGTGTGGGGCATGTGGGGTGGATTGTGGTTACTGCAGTAGCTTGGTTCAGGGTGTGGGGCATGTGGGGTGGATTGTGGTTACTGCAGTAGCTTGGTTCAGGGTGTGGGGCATGTGGGGCGGATTGTGGTTACTGCAGTAGCTTGGTTCAGGGTGTGGGGCATGTGGGGTGGAGCCGACCAAGGGGAGACTGGTTGCTGCAGTGACTGTTGTGCTGACCACTCGGGACAAAATACCGACGTCATGAGACACCCCTGTCTCCCTTTCTGGTCACGGTAGTGGGTTGGGGTCCGTGTTCCCTGTGTCCACAAACCAGCATGATTCCACAAGAAGCAGTCACGTAGGCAGCAACGATTTCCGATGGGAGCACTCTGCATGTAGAGTCCAGCCCTCAGTCCACTCCGCTATGTGCAGTGTGTGCAGTCCTCGTGAATCCTGCAGTGGTCGCCAGCACCGGCATCCAGCGTCGCACGTCTGCGGTGAAGTGTTTGCAGGACGAGTCTGCGGCCCTACTTCTGGCCAGCGTTGAGTGAACTTTTGGCTGGAACCCGAAGCACTGTCTGCTTTTTCCTTCGTCTGTTTCAGGGTGTGGGACATGTCGGAGTGGAGACTGGTTACTGCTAAAGCCCGTTCTTAACTGGGCGAATGTTTGTTCGCCGAACATACTTCGGACAGTTCGACGAACTATGATTCATTTCTTAATTGAACTTTTAGTTCGCCGAACAGGGTTCGGACAGTTCGACGAACTTTACTTCGTTCTCAACTGGCTTGTAATGAGATGCAAGCTTCGGCCCGAACTTGCGGCAGACGCGCAGCAGACAGCATGATCGAAAATGTAGGCTAACGTCAAGTCAAGTCAAGTCAATATACTTTAATCATCCATCACAGGGTAATTCAACTAACTACTATCTCATTCTTGGTCCACGAGACAAGGCTGCGCCTCCCACAAGTCAACAAATAAACAAATTCCCTCCGAAGCGAGTGAAGAACCTAGCGACACCGTCATCCATTTTTATTTTATTTCTTCTTCATCCACAGGAGAGCTCTGCTCTCAGCCAATCAGAGGCAATGTTCGTCGAATAGGGCGGAATGTTCCCAGAACATGTTGAGCGAAGCTTTTTGGACCCCGAATATAGCTTCGTCGCAGTTCGACGAATACTTCCAACTAGGTTCGCGAAGAAAAGTTTGCCCAATTAAGAACCAACTAGGTTCGCCGAATATTTCCAACTAGGTTCGCGAACAAACATTCGCCCAATTAAGAACGGGCTTAAGGCTTAAGTTCTATGGGACACTGGCCTCGTGCCGACTTTCTGGGAAGTGGGTGTGGAGTGCTGTATGAGAGTGGTAACTGCCTGGTAACTGGACACAGCGGTCCGTGCTGGAAACCTGTCCGGTGTGCATGTGCTGGCTGCTAGCCTGCCTGCCTGGCTGGACTTGTCACTGTGTCTGCACATCACTGGCCTGACCTGGACACGTCAACCAGTGTGTGAGTGTGTGTGTGTGTGTGTGTGTGTGTGTGTGTGTGTGTGTGTGTGACTCTGTGTGTGTGTGACTCTGTGTGTGTGTGTGTGTGTGTGTGTGTGTGTGTGTGTGTGTGTGTGTGTGTGTGTGATGAATGCACGTATTGAAATCCTTTGCAAGCGTGTCCCGCACACTAATGAGATGGCGTGCCATAAATAACCTAGCATTACTGTCATTCCTTGGACGTGTCCAAATCTGTATTAAGTGATTCGTGCTGAGGATTATGATGCTCGTGTGTGGCGTGGACAGACTGTAATTCTCACCTGCTCATGGTTTCCACCTGCTTCGTCAACTCGGGATGCTGGCCAGCCCCCAGTGGTTCTTCATCAGCTGCACGTTGCTGTTCACCTGCTTAATGTTGCCAACGTAGACTGCAACATGTTAATCACCTCAGGTGGGCTAAATTTGTGTCGGATTTGTCAGACCGAGTGTGACACCGGTTGGGCGAATTATTTCTTCCTAATTAAATGTGAATAATTTGTTCCTTATTGTCACTATCGAAGTGTTGACTTTTCAGCTGATGCATCGAGTGACTGTTAAGAGCTCTACTGTCTGAATGAAACACACAAGGAAAGATTTTTGGGTGCATGAATCAATAGCACCCATAGTGATTGATGAAAACTGGTTTTGATGTTTGATACCACAGTGATTGGTAATTACAGTGAAGAAGTGTGGGCCGCACGAATCAATAACGTCCACAGAGAGACTGAAGAAAACTCTCTGATCTTTGATACGAGCACTGAGTGATTGGCAGGATCATTGCTAACAGCTGTGACCGTAGTGCCGCTGGGATGAAAGCAGGCTATGTCTAAACTGGTAAGTGAAAAGAAACCGCGAACAGACAGGCGGCACATGTGAAGGCTGGCTCTGGCTCACGGCCCACCGAGTGTGACAAGCTAAGGCGAGAGCAGCAGTAACGGTGGATGACGTTACAGCCACCGCTCTGTCTCTGGCTCACGGCCCACTGAGTGTGACAAGCTAAGGCGAGAGCAGCAGCAACAATGGAGAACGTTACAGCCACCGGTCTGTCTCTGGACGCCATGTTCCCCGTCACCGGCGCGGACACGGCACCGCCCTTCCACGACAACGTCTCTCTGGCCTTCAACTGGAGCCAGGCTCACGGGACAGGGCCGCCAGACCCCCGCGGGGCCTACCCCCCCGGGGGGCCCCCGCTGTCCCCCGACATCCAGACCCTGAAGACGATCTTCCGGCAGCTGGACGCCGTGATGCCGGTGGCGCTGGCGCTGGGCCTGGCGGGCAACGTGGTGGCGGTGTTGGCGCTGATGGTGACGCCGCTGCGGACCTGCTCGCTGAGCCACTACCTGACGGCCCTCAGCGTGTCCGACACGCTCAACCTGCTGGCCAGCCTCGTGCTGTGGGTGTCGCTGCACGGCTGGAACATCTACAGCAAGGTCGGCGTCTGTCAAATCACCTCCTTCCTCCTCCTCATGTCCAGGTACGTACCCATACACCCCGCACCCTTCCGATGATGCATGCTGATTTCTAGAACGAAGGTCAATGTACCACTCATGTCCAGGTACCCGTACACCCCGCACACTTCGGATGATGCATACTAATTTCTAGAACGAAAGTCAATGTACCACACCTCGTGTCCAGGTACGTACCCATGTACCCAACACACTTCCGATGATACATACACCACTCCTCGTGTCCAGGTACGTACCCATGTACCCAACATACTTCTGATGATACATACACCACACCTCGTGTCCAGGTACGTACCCATGTACCCAACACACTTCCGATGATACATACACCACTCCTCGTGTCCAGGTACGTACCCATGTACCCAACACACTTCTGACAATTCATACTGATGATACAGTTAGAAACTGAACGTACCACTACACACATTTTTGTTCAGGGACAGTCGGTATGCAGAAAGCATATTACAGCCTTCACGTTTCTGATCCTGCATACTGACTGGTTACACAGAAGGAATGTACCCCTCCGCAGTCCTTTGATAAAGGACAACGGTTATGGATAAACTATCAAATATATACCCTGCTCGCGTGTGGTCGTGCCTACTGGTTATAGAGAAAGAGTATACCCCTCACCTGCAGTGGATCTGCGGAAAGTATACATCCTCAGGACCTCTGACCGTGCATGCTGATAATAATAATAATAATGGAAATTTGTAAAGCGCATACTCTGCGGCTCAAAGCGCTGAACAAGCATACACACATAATGTACATCGAGATGAAAATGTGATCCAAAAAAAGATATCGACAAGGGTTTTTAAACACTATGCTAGACACACACACACACACACACACACACACACACACACACACACACACACACACACACACACACACCACGCACGCACACTGTACAGACTACTAGGAGTGAAGGGCAATGTGGCTTAACTGAAATATTCTGATCACACAGAAGGAATAATAACCCTGCACGCTTCTGATCAACGTTGCTGACTGCACACAAGGGATATCCCTTCTGGCACTTCTGATCAGGCGTGGAGAATATAGACAAGGAATCAGCGGTGCACAATTCTAATCACGGATAGTGTTCACACAGAAAGAAAGACACGCGCTCGCTTCTGGCGACCAGACACAGTAGTTACACAGTACGAATACAGCCCTCTGTAGCTTCTGACTATGCAGTGGGTATACACAGACACAGTAGTTACACAGTACGAATACACCCCTCTGTAGCTTCTGACTATGCAGTGGGTATACACAGACACAGTAGTTACACAGTACGAATACACCCCTCTGTAGCTTCTGACTATGCAGTGGGTATACACAGACACAGTAGTTACACAGTACGAATATACCCCTCTGTAGCTTCTGACTATGCAGTGGGTATACACAGACACAGTAGTTACACAGTACGAATACACCCCTCTGTAGCTTCTGACTATGCAGTGGGTATACACAGACACAGTAGTTACACAGTACGAATACACCCCTCTGTAGCTTCTGACTATGCAGTGGGTATACACAGACACAGTAGTTACACAGTACGAATACACCCCTCTGTAGCTTCTGACTATGCAGTGGGTATACACAGACACAGTAGTTACACAGTACGAATATACCCCTCTGTAGCTTCTGACTATGCAGTGGGTATACACAGACACAGTAGTTACACAGTACGAATACACCCCTCTGTAGCTTCTGACTATGCACTGGGTATACACAGACACAGTAGTTACACAGTACGAATACACCCCTCTGTAGCTTCTGACTATGCACTGGGTAT
>JABMCL010002724.1:740000-762500 GCA_018857735.1 Alviniconcha marisindica | reverse complement strand
TGTTTTCTTCTCTTTTTTGTCTGGTTTTTCTTTCTTCTTCTTGTCTTTCCTCCTCCTCCTCCTCTCTCTCTCTCTCTCTCTCTCTCTCTCTCTCTCTCTCTCTCTCTCTCTCTCTCTCTCTCTTTTTTTCGACGTGGGAGAGGCAGGGTGGGTGGGGGTGGGGGGGGGGGGGGGCCAGAGATATACGTCTGATTTGTTCGATCGCTTTTATGGCAGCTCCACGTGTGTTTTGCTTGCCTGTTAGTATGGCTGTTTCTTTGATGTTTTTGTTCAGAGCTAGCTAGAGCTAGTTATTAGGATCAATGAAACAAAACTGCAACTCCTAGAGAATCTCTCTCTCTCTCTCTCTCTCTCTCTCTCTCTCTCTCTCTCTCTCTCTCTCTCTCTCTCTCTCTCTCTCTCTCCAGAACAACAAAACAAGGCTTGTTTAAAGATGCGATCCCTGTGAAAGTTTAGGGGGGACAGTAAAAAGCAAATGACTTTACGTACGAATGACTGTAAACCGTCCATCAGCTACAGGCACGTGGCAACCGTGAGTGAAATGTGATAAAACCTTCCCAGACCCGACCCTGGAAACGGCGGCCAGCGCGCCTCCACAGTGCACTGCGCCTGCTCGATACATTGATTACCGTGTAACGAGACTCCACTTATTACAGTCCTGATGGAAGACAGATTGATAGCTGCTTTTATGGCACACCCAACGAGGGGGGAAAGAGGGAACTGGAGAGAGATGGGGGGGAACACACACACACGCACACACGCAGAGAGAGAGAGAGAGAGAGAGAGAGAGACACACACACACACACACACACACACACACGCAGAGAGAGAGACACACACACATAAACACATACGCACGCGCGCGCGCGCGCGCGCGCGCACACCACACACACACACAAACACAACACACAGCACACACACACACACACACACACACACACACACACCACACACACACACACACACACACACACACACACACACACAACACACACACACACACATACACACACAGCACAGCACAGCACACCACACACACACACATACACCACGCACGACGAGCACACGAGCACGCACAGAGAGAGAGAGAGAGAGAATGGAGTTGAAGGTTACCAGTCCACAAACAGTTAATGTGCAGTTTCAAAATTTTCGTGTTAATGTGTTTTTCTAAGCTAAGGCAATTTTGTTTTTCAGTGTCCCTTTACTGTTGACTCTGCGTGTGTGTGTGTGTGTGTGTGTGTGTGTGTGTGTGTGTGTGTGTGTGTGTGTGTGTGTGTGTGTGTGTGTGTGTGTGTGTGTGTGTGTGTGTGCGTGGGGGGGGGGGGGGGGGAAGGGGGATCTTGATACACATATTCCTTTGTCATCTTTTCAGGGTTTAATATTTAAACCTTTCTGCCGACTCTGAAATGTGTCCATGTTTAGTACCAGAGGCAATCTAGAGGATACGCAAGTGGTGCTGACTTACACAATGAGGAAGCGACTGACACAGTAATGTTTTCAAGGATTGTCAAAGTACTCTCCGTTGCTGAACACACAGAGCTGCAGTCGCTGTTCGCCATTTTGGGAAGGCGTCGTAGTGGGCCGCTCCATAGGGATGAGGGTGAGATTTGACATGATGACAATGCACCGCTCTTGCAAAGTGTAAAATTCACAACAGCAACCAAATCTTTCCAGCAAGGCCAGTCTTTTTGGAGAAGAAAACAAGCGAAGGTCAGGTGTGTGTAGGATGGGGGGTGGGGGTGTGGGGGAGGGGAAGATCTGTAACCTTTCTGCCCCCAGATACTGAATTGCGGCCCTTGCTTTGTGGGGAGCAGCACTGTCAAGGAGTAGCAATGTTCATGTGGTTCCCACGTTTGGTCACTGCTCCTGGACACCGGAAACAACTGTCAGCACTGCTTCTGGACACCGGAAACAACTGTCAGCACTGCTTCTGGACACCGGAAACAACTGTCAGCACTGCTCCTGGACACCGGAAACAACTGTCAGCACTGCTTCTGGACACCGGAAACAACTGTCAGCACTGCTCCTGGACACCGGAAACAACTGTCAGCACTGCTTCTGGACACCGGAAACAACTGTCAGCACTGCTCCTGGACACCGGAAACAACTGTCAGCACTGCTCCTGGACACCGGAAACAACTGTCAGCACTGCTTCTGGACACCGGAAACAACTGTCAGCACTGCTTCTGGACACCGGAAACAACTGTCAGCACTGCTCCTGGACACCGGAAACAACTGTCAGCACTGCTCCTGGACACCGGAAACAACTGTCAGCACTGCTCCTGGACACCGGAAACAGCTTCTGTCAGCACTGTTCCTGTGCGGCGGGTCTTGTCAGTGTTGTCTTCTCTGACGGAACGTCGACCAGCAGGGGGCCAGCATGGTTGGCAGATGTAGTGAAGACCGGCCTGTTGCTCGGAAATCCGGTCTGAGGACGATTGCTCTGTCCCCGGCTTCGTCGATCCACACCATGTTTGCCTGTTTTGAGGGCGTGTAAGTAAGTAAGTAAGTAAGTAAGTAAGTAAGTAAGTAAGTCACTTGGTGTTTTACGTGTAAGTAAGTAAGTAAGTAACTTGGTGTTTTACGTGTAAGTAAGTGAGTAAGTAACTTGGTGTTTTACGTGTAAGTAAGTAAGTAAGTAACTTGGTGTTTTACGCCCAACCAGTACGATTACATCAGGGCGGTTTTGAGGCTAGGCCATGGAAGCGTATGAAACTCCTGTGCCAGCGTGGCAGTTGTTTGGGGCCTTGTGTTGCGAGTACGGCAGGCGTTTGTGTGGCACATCCCACTCGTCTCACATCCCACTCGTCTCACATCCCACTCGTCTCACATCCCACTCGTCTCACATCTCACTCGTCTCACATCCCACTCGTCTCACATCTCACTCGTCTCACATCCAACTCGTCTCACATCCCACTCGTCTCACATCCCACTCGTCTCACATCCCACACGTCTCACATCTCACTCGCCTCACATCTCACTCGTCTCACATCTCACTCGTCTCACATCTCACTCGTCTCACATCTCACTCGTCTCACATCCAACTCGTCTCACATCCAACTCGTCTCACATCCCACTTGTCTCACATCCCACACGTCTCACATCTCACTCGTCTCACATCCCACTCGTCTCACATCCCACTCGTCTCACATCTCACTCGTCTAACTCTCTCCTTCCGAGGGACCGTGTCAGGAAGTGGGGCACCCGCTTGGCACCCACCTTTTCCATACTCTTCCCACCGAGTTCTTCGTGAATAATGTAGTGAATTGTACCGTGTCAAAGGTAACATCTGAATCATTTCCTGGACTGAGATAGTGTGGGTCATGACATGCTTCACCAGCTCCACGGCATTCTCCTTCATGGCAGTTTTCCAGACCGTGGCTCATCTCTCCGGTCTCTCTTGCCGTTTTGAAAATGTCGGATCCACCGGCAAACAGTGTTCTGTTTAAACAAGATGTTCTGTACACAGATGCCTATAGCTAGTGGATTTTTATGGAACCGTCGTCGAGTTCCATGCGTGGAAAATTGTTTAAAAATAAAATTAAAAAAAAGTATACTTCTTCAGGATACACGATTGAGTTGATATCAGAGAGGTACGCGTTCAGTTCTGAACTCCAAGCAAAAAACAAACAAATACTGCCTGTGAAAATGCAGTACCTCTCTTGATTTCTCTTCAGTGGTTTAAAGCTGAACGGGTAATTGGCTAGAATGGAAACAAGTTTGAATGGCCCTCTCTCTCTCTCTCTCTCTCTCTCTCTCTCTCTCTCTCTCTCTCTCTCTCTCTCTCTCTCTCTCTCTCTCTCTCTCTCTCTCTCTCTCTCTCTCCTCCCTCCTCCCTCTCCTCCTCTCCCTCTCTCTCTCTCTCTCTCCTCTCTCTCTCTCTCTCCTCTCTCCTCTCTCTTCTCTCTCTCTCTCCTCCCTCCCTCACCCCCTTCTCTCCTCCCCCCTCCTCCCTCCCCCCCTCTCTCTCCTCTCTCTCTCTCTCTCCTCTCTCCTCCATCCCTCCCTCCCTCCTCCTCTCTCTCTCTCTCTCTCTCTCTCTCTCTCTCTCTCTCTCTCTCTCTCTCTCTCTCTCTCTCTCTCTCGTTGTTACACAGGTTTTTGACTGATTGCCATTGTAATGACTGGCCATTTCAGACCTATTTCATACACCCATAGAACTCCGCCCAGTCCTTCCGACTGTTCGTGGGGGTGACCTTTCCCCCTCTCCCTTACTTTTCTTTATAAAATAAGCATTGACTGCTGTTTTCTTTTCCGGTACAAGTCATATGAATTGATCAGATGTTTGTCTGCCTTATTTGCTGGTTGTAAGCTCATAATGTATAACTGAGTGATGTATGCAAGTGTGCGCCTGGCGCTGTGAGCAGGCTGTTTTATGTGGAAATTCTCATATATAATATTTCACTCACTCATTCATACCTATAAGTATATAAATGATGCCTGTAATTTCATATTTACTCATCAGAAGCTTACCAAAGACCAGTTGTTAGGTTTTTGACTGAACCTAAAATACAATCCTCGTAAAATAAAGTTTTCGAGTTTGAGTTCTCTCTCTCTCTCTCTCTCTCTCTCTCTCTCTCTCTCTCTCTCTCTCTCTCTCTCTCTCTCTCTCTCTCTCTCTCTCTCTCTTCATACTTCCTGATTTTATTTGTTTCTCTTGGGACTGTCGTTCATAACTGAAGTGCAGTCCTCTAACATACATTAAGTTACCCCCACCAGTGTTTACATCTCCCCCCGGTACATATCCTGAATAACGAGGCTGTTGTTGTTGATATGCTAATGAGTTCCTCCGCTGTTTTTTGATTGGTACTCCATCAAGGTCCCGCCCCAAAGGGGCACTGATCAGGCGTGTACAAGCGCACTTTCGACAGGCGAGGTGAATCAATCAGGAAGGACAGGCTGACCGGTCTTTTGATGCTGTGGCGAGTGTCTGGCGGGTGATGGATTATGTTACACGGCTCTCAGCCCGGAGACAGGCAGACGTCATGGCATGCAAATGCGGAAGGAAATGATTGGCACAATTCTCAGAGAGAGCCGGAATCAGTCAACAGGCAGTAATTGGGCTTGTGCTCAAATGGGAGACATTGTCAGTAATACAGTGCTAAGTTCCTCCTTGGCTAAGTGTCGTGAAAAACAATCCGTTCGTAACACCAGTGCTTTTTGATGTGAGGTAAACAGCTTCCCTGAATTCCAGCATCTTTTCACATGAGTGCTGTTAGACTGATCTTACGATTATTAACCCCTTAACTGCCCCAGCTCGTAAATCTTCCGGGCTGAAAAGTGCACACATACACGTCTGCAAACAGCATACTTGATGGGCCTGTAACAAATCTATTTTCACTAGTGTGGATTTGGGTAAAAATCCTTTCACGTGCTCGTGCGAAGATGGGGAAAAGCCTTAATGATTTCAAATGTGGCACTTCTATTGGTCGTTTTTTGAGTGACGGCGCGGCAGGCACGGCAGTGAAAGGGTTAAGATAACAACGTATGTCAGCAAACTACTCCAAAACAACAACATAATAAAGAAATTAAAAAACATCAGTCGCAAAAACAGACTTCTGTAAATCGTCTCAAGTTACCCTAACACTGAAGTGTTTTAACTCAGTGTCGAAGAGGTAAGAGACGTTGCTGAGCTTCGTTTTAAACACGGAGTCAACAGGCTGGGTTAAGGTCAGCTTTTCATCAACGACAGATTCAATTAAGATACTGGAAGCTGTCAACTACTTCCGCATTCTGACCATTAATTCGATTTGTTTACGTCTGCCTCTGTCCCTATTGAACTGTCCAGCAGTGCTCTGCTCAGACTTATGGTGTAGCACAATTACTCCAGCACTGCTCAAACTTGATAGCGGAGAATTACTCCAGCACTGCTCAAACTTGATAGTGGAGAATTACTCCAGCACTGCTCAAACTTGATAGTGGAGAATTACTCCAGCACTGCTCAAACTTGATAGTGGAGAATTACTCCAGCACTGCTCAAACTTGATAGTGGAGAATTACTCCAGCACTGCTCAAACTTGATAGTGGAGAATTAATCCAGCACTGCTCAAACGTTATAGTGTAGAATTCTGCAGGCACTGCTCAAACTTCATAGTGCAGAATTATGCCAGCACCGCGTAGAACACTTATGCCAGCATTGGTCAAACAGGATAAGGGCAATGACGCTCGCTCTGCTAAAACGTGGTATGGGACAACTGCACCATCGCTAATCAAACGTGGCATGGGACAACTACACCACCGCTAATCAAACGTGGTATGGGACAACTGCACCACCGCTAATCAAACGTGATATGGGACAACTACATACCGCTAATCAAACGTGGTATGGGACAACTGCACCACCGCTAATCAAACGTGGTATGGGACAACTACATACCGCTAATCAAACGTGGTATGGGACAACTACACCACCGCTAATCAAACGTGGTATGGGACAACTGCACCACCGCTAATCAAACGTGGTATGGGACAGCTACACCACCGCTAATCAAACGTGGTATGGGACAACTGCACCACCGCTAATCAAACGTGGTATGGGACAACTACACCAGCGCTAATCAAACGTGGTATGGGACAACTGCACCACCGCTAATCAAACGTGGTATGGGACAACTACACCACCGCTAATCAAACGTGGTATGGGACAACTGCACCACCGCTAATCAAACGTGACAGGGGACAACTACACCAGCGCTAATCAAACGTGGTATGGGACAACTACACCAGCGCTAATCAAACGTGACAAGGGACAGTTACTCAGGCACTGTTCAGGCGTGATTCAGAACAACTACGCTAGCACGACATAATGTTATATAGGACAGTTACGCCAGCCTTGTTTAAACACGGTGTAGGACAATTACGCCAGAACGTGATATAGGCAAGTGACGTCGACGTTTGCACCACACCGGTCCCTGATCAAAAAGCCACCCTATGAAGGCGTTGAAATGAGATTGTGTTTTGGGCATGCCTCGCTCACCAAAACCCGGTCCAGAGAAATACAATTTCCACAGCACGCTTAATCGACGATATATCGCTCCACTGGAGCTGCTTCGTTGCCACAAGCCAAAAATCCAGCCTGCATTGGCCACACTTCTTTTAGGCTCAAAACAAACACAGCAGCAATTATATCGGACAACATTTTACTGTTGCTTCGTGCAAAAAGCTATTTCATTATGACGAAATTCTTGCATTTTTCTATTTTCAATTTTTTAGTGAATCGGAAGAAAATTTGTCACCCTTTATTAGCAACATTCAATAAGCAATTTAACACTGCAAAGCAGCAGGAAAAAACATAAACGGGACCAAACCCTCCTACTGCAGTTCACGTTGCTTTGCACGACAAAACAATATGGGCGCTCCAGTACGCAACAAATACAATACAGATGCTTCTTTAAGCAGCAAACATTTACTCCTGTATACAACAAATACAATACAGATGTTTCTTTAAGCAGCAAACATTTACTCCTGTATACAACAAATACAATACAGATGCTTCTTTAAGCAGCAAACATTTACTCCTGTATACAACAAATACAATACAGATGTTTCTTTAAGCAGCAAACATTTACTCCTGTATACAACAAATACAATATAGATGCTTCTTTAAGCAGCAAACATTTACTCCTGTATACAACAAATACAATACAGATGCTTCTTTAAGCAGCAAACATTTACTCCTGTATACAACAAATACAATATAGATGCTTCTTTAAGCAGCAAACATTTACTCCTGTATACAACAAATACAATATAGATGCTTCTTTAAGCAGCAAACATTTACTCCTGTATACAATAAATACAATACAGATGCTTCTTTACACAGAAAACATTTTCTCCTGTACACAACAAATACAATAATATTCTTATTTACATAGCAAACATTTTCTCCTGTACCCAACAAATACTATACATATGCTTCTTTTCATAGCAATTTTTTTCTCCTGTACGCAACAAATACTACACATATGCTTCTTTTCATAGCAAATCTTTTCTCCTGTACGCAACAAATACTGTACATATGCTTCTTTTCATAGCAAATCTTTTCTCCTGTACGCAACAGATACAATACATATGCTTCTTTTCATAGCAAACATTTTCTCCTGTACCCAACAAATACTATACATATGCTTCTTTTCATAGCAAAATGTTTCTCCTGTATGCAACAAATACAATATAGAACAGGTTCTAGTGATGTGTGACAGGATACTGACTCTCTGGTGTGTGACAGATTCCTAACAATTTAATGATGTATGACAGGTTCCTGACCGACCATCTGGTGTTGTGTGACAGGTTCCCGACCATCTGGTGTTGTGTGACAGGTTCCTGACCATCTGGTGTTGTGTGACAGGTTCCCGACCATCTGGTGTTGTGTGACAGATTCCTGACCATGTGGTGTTGTGTCACAGGTTTCTGACCATCTGGTGTTGTGTGACAGGTTCCTGACCATCTGGTGTTGTGTGACAGATTCCTGACCATCTGGTGTTGTGTGACAGGTTCCTGACCATCTGGTGTTGTGTGACAGGTTCCTGACCATCTGGTGTTGTGTGACAGGTTCCTGACCATCTGGTACCTGCTGGCGGCGCACGTGGAACGCGTGATGTTGCACTACGGGCGAGCAGACAGCAAACCGTGGTGCACTGTGTTCCGCACCAAGTGTCTCATCCTCACCATCTTCACCCTGTCCCTCGTGGCCTTTCTGCACTACATCTGGAGTCACGTGGTCATCTGGCAGCGCGGACACTTCACGTGCACCACCATGCAAGAGAGCGTCATCCACATCAACAGACTCAGGCGTGTCGAGCTGGTCAGTCTGCCCCTCTCTTCTCCCGTCTTTCTTCTTTGCTATTTTACGTACACCAACCACTCAGGCGTGTCGAGCTAGTCAGTCTCTTGTGTTTCTCTTTGCTATTTACACACCACTCAAGTGTGTAGAGATGCTTACGGCGTTGATACATGAGCCGTTTCTGCCGTATGGTTAAAGGGCTTGTAAAGGCAGTTTCGGGCCACAAAATCACTCCAAGTCGTTTCAAAACAACATATAGGTCCGTACTAACGTTCGAAGAGAAGAAACGGTCTATTACTCACTTGTTTAAAACTTTTTCAGGCGTCGACTAGGTTGTAATGCGTTTATTTTGGGCAAAAAGGTCGGAAAATACGGTCAATTGAACGTTTCAAAACCAGCGCTATTTTGAAGGCGAGATTCCGCGAGAGCCATTTTAAGCTAAAGGTCAACGGTCGGGCAGTGACGTCACAAACAGACCAGCAACCAAACGTGGAAGTCGGGTCTGTGTGAGTGTCCACAGGGCAACCGACTTGGAAAAATGTCCAGTTCAAATAATATAAAGAGGATTTCAAAACAACATATAGGGATGAAACTCCTTTTCAGTAGTTGGGCCTTTCTTTATTCCCCCTTGTTATTTCATCTTTCTCGAGCCTTGTTAGGTGCGTGGCGTTTCGTCTTTTTCGTTGTGTTTACTCTAGCTTTCACTACAGGCTAGACCTCATCAGGGAGCCTGCCTTTTATTGGGTGTTTTATTTTATTTTCCCAGTTTCGCCTTGTTTGTCTCATCATAATGTAACGATGAAAAAGGTTTGTTCGTTCTAGTTCAATAGACTAGCGATTTCGTGGCCTCCCTGGGTTAGGGTTTGGGGTTGGGCTAGTTGCCGGTTCTTGCCATACACTATTTTTTCTCTTGGCATGCCCTTTTGTTTCTCGAATTCTATCGTTCGTTTACGATATACGAGTGAAGGGGGTAGTCTCGAAGTTTAACGAACAGCTCATTCTTTCTTTGTGTGGGGTAGTTCGTGAGCGTCTGTTCGGCTGAATGGATTGTATCGTGTACACGGATTACGTGTATCCAGCCTTTGCCTCGTTGCTCGCTGAAATTTCTTGCCTCCCCTTTCTTTTTAGAAAGTGTTGTTGTTTTGTTTTTCTCTCTTTTCTTTTCCACCATGCGTTCTTTAAAAAAAAATAAAAAAATCTGGTTTATTGGCCATTTTGTTCCCGCTTGTGCCCTGATTAGGGCAGCCATTTTGCATTTCTCTTTTCGTCTGCATTTGTTTACATCCCGATGCTTTGTCATCGGTAGTCCTGATTAGCGTTTACTTTATCAGTCTGCAGCCTTTATTTTCTAGATGGAAGCCGGGTTAGTGAGGGGTTAGTTAGAGTTAGTTAAGATTCATGTTAGTTATGGTTAATTTGGCTTTCCATCTGTTTGTCGGCACAGTTATTTTTGCTCTGTGCTCTTATGGCTGCAACAAATGTAGTCAATGTAGTCGTCCACTCATTTGTTGCAGACAGTATTAGACTGTTGTGATTTGGTGGTGTTTTTTCCACCTTATGTTTGCAGGTAGGCCACCGTTTGCGTTTGTGAGGTGGTTTCAGCTGTTTTGTTTGTTTCATTGGTGTCAGCTGTTTGCTTGCCTGATTAGGGCAGCCATTTTTCGTTTGCCATCAACATTGTGGTTTGGTCTTTCTTTCCTTGCCATAGGATTTGTGGTCTGTTCTTTCTTTTTTTCTTTTCTTTTTTCTTTTTGTCACAGGCATTTGTTTCTTACTTACACGGCCTTTTTCTGCTGTAGGCATTCGTGCTAGACTTACTGTCTTTGCCTTCTTCTTTCTTAATGTTCTCAGATGCTAAAGAACATATTAGGGACAAACTGCGATGTCGACCGAATGGTGCCGTGGCTTCGGCGCGGCCCGTGAGAGTGCCGCTATTTTTCCCTAAGCCCTGTGCTATTCGTTGGTGCACAGGCCAGCTGAGTTTCTGTTTACCTTTCGGCTTTTACTTTTCTCTCGGTTGTTTTCATTGATTTTTTGCCTCGCTTTTGTTTTGTTTCTTAGACAAAGCAGGGGTATGTGTTGGTAGTTCAATAGTTGTACCTCCTGTTTTTCCTTTCTTTTCTCCGTGTTTACCATGTCCCTTTGTTTTTTTGTTTGTTATCTTTATCTCCCATCTTCTTCTTCTGCATTTATTGAGTTCATTCTTGCTGAGGATTTGTTGTTCATTTGCCTCTTTTGTTGATTTCCCTTTTTCTGGGGGGTTTCTTGTGAAAAAGGTTTTTCCCCTTTTTTAATTTTAATCTTTGCACTGGGTGCCAAGGTGTCAAAATGTCAAACTGAGTCCTTTGGTCGGTCTGGATATATTCCTTGTGGAATTGGCAAGGACGGAGGTTTCATCCGAAGAGACCGTTCCTTCCATCTACCAAGGATCAACCTAGCGAAAGCCGGGCGATGCGTGACTGATACCCTTTAGTAAAAAATTCATGTCTGTGTGGGTGTCCACAGGGTAACCGACTTGGAACAATTTCCAGTTCGAATCTCCAAGGATGAAGCATCCTTCGACTGCTATCTTTCGGGAAGGTGTAAAAGGAAAACAACGACCCTTTGGTCTGCAGCTCTGCGCATCCCACGGCCGCACATTCGCGTGGCATTTTCGTTGTGGACCGATTGATGGTGAAACGCGCCTCATTCGCCATTCGCCTCAGTGGTCTGTTTGTGACGTCAGAGACCTACGTCACTGATCTCGCGCGTATTTCGAGATTAAAACAAGCAGACGAAATTCGGCCTGATCGGCATGCATTTCTTCCTTCGTAAACATACTTACTTTCATGGCAGTTACATTTTATTAGATTTAAAGGTCATGTTATGCACAAGACTTTCATAATTGGGTCGATTTTCAACCTTCCTTTGCAAACAAAAACTGCCTTTCTGGGCCCTTTAAATAGAAAAGTCGAACCTGTTAATCGCGGATACGCGGAACAGGCCTTTTCTAACCAGTAACTTGAAATAAAGGAACTCCATTAGGAGGTTTAGATCAGAATGGGAAAAAATGGAGCTAGGTTCGGATAACGAAACTGACTCTCAGTCAGAACATCTGTAGCGAAACACAGTTTAAGATTCAACACATCAATCATGAAATGAAAAAAAAGTGTTACAACCCATATATTTGAAACAACTCGTAGCTACCACGAAGCTGGCCCCTGTACTTAATCATTTAAGCGAACGTGAAAAATAATGAAACATCAGCGACGCCAGATCTTACGGCAAGATCAAACCAAAAAAACAAAAACTACAACAATCAAACAACAATCAAACATTAGTCCAAAAACTAGGAAGGTAAAAGATAGACAAACCAACCTGCTGAATGTGGATTAAGTTGGGTCTAAATCAAAACTCTGGTTGCACGAATGAAAAACGTGGAGACTTAGAGACTGACTGACTTGGAGACTGACCTGGAGACTTGGCAAAGCGACTACCGAGAGGGTACACGTTCTTTAAATTTCTGTGAGGGCGAGTGGTGCGGGGATTAACCTTTGGAGGGTCTTTTATACCTTCAAAAATACGGCATCGGTGGCCCAGAATTTGGAATAAAACGTTCCGTTGCAAACAAAAACTGCCTTCACAAGCCCTTTCAGGAGGGCCGTCGGAACCTGATCGCTAACGGATCTTGTGTCACTGTCAGCACGACCGTACGGTTGAAACGGCTCAGAGCGTAGATTTCAACCCGGACCCGTCCGTTCCCAATAAAGGGCCCAGTATTCCTAAGGGATGAACTGCATCTGCCAGCAAATGAGGGCCCGCCGTTTGGACGAAAGTGAACGAAAGGCGGGAGTTAAAAGGGGCGGTAATGCTGGAATAGCGGCAGGTTTCAGTACGGCCACCTTCCCCTTGTTTCAGCCCGCCACTTTGGAAGTATCGTGTGTAAGCCCGGCCAGTACATTTGAGATGGATGGGTTGGCAGTGTGGTGTGTCAGCCGGTACATTTGAGATGGATGGGTTGGCAGTGTGGTGTGTCAGCCGGTACTTTGAGATGGATGGGTTGGCAGTGTGGTGTGTCAGCCGGTACATTTGAGATGGATGGGTTGGCAGTGTGGTGTGTCAGCCAGTACGTTTGAGATGGATGGGTTGGCAGTGTGGTGTGTCAGCCGGTACTTTGAGATGGATGGGTTGGCAGTGTGGTGTGTCAGCCAGTACATTTGAGATGGATGGGTTGGCAGTGTGGTGTGTCAGCCGGTACATTTGAGATGGATGGGTTGGCAGTGTGGTGTGTCAGCCGGTACATTTGAGATGGATGGGTTGGCAGTGTGGTGTGTCAGCCAGTACATTTGAGATGGATGGGTTGGCAGTGTGGTGTGTCAGCCAGTACGTTTGAGATGGATGGGTTGGCAGTGTGGTGTGTCAGCCGGTACATTTGAGATGGATGGGTTGGCAGTGTGGTGTGTCAGCCGGTACATTTGAGATGGATGGGTTGGCAGTGTGGTGTGTCAGCCGGTACATTTGAGATGGATGGGTTGGGAGTGTGGTGTGTCAGCCGTACATTTGAGATGGATGGGTTGGCAGTGTGGTGTGTCAGCCGGTACATTTGAGATGGATGGGTTGGCAGTGTGGTGTGTCAGCCGGTACATTTGAGATGGATGGGTTGGCAGTGTGGTGTGTCAGCCGGTACATTTGAGATGGATGGGTTGGCAGTGTGGTGTGTCAGCCGTACATTTGAGATGGATGGGTTGGCAGTGTGGTGTGTCAGCCGGTACATTTGAGATGGATGGGTTGGCAGTGTGGTTTGTCAGCCGGTACGTTTGAGATGGATGGTTGGCAGTGTGGTGTGTCAGCCGGTACATTTGAGATGGATGGGTTGGCAGTGTGGTGTGTCAGCCGGTACATTTGAGATGGACGGGTTGGCAGTGTGGTGTGTCAGCCGTACATTTGAGATGGACGGGTTGGCAGTGTGGTGTGTCAGCCGGTACATTTGAGATGGACGGGTTGGCAGTGTGGTGTGTCAGCCTACATTTGAGATGGACGGGTGGCAGTGTGGTGTGTCAGCCGGTACATTTGAGATGGATGGGTTGGCAGTGTGGTGTGTCAGCCGGTACATTTGAGATGGACGGGCTGGCAGTGTGGTGTGACAGCCGGTATGTCTGAGAGGACGGGTTGGACCGCATGAGCTTGGAACAGTCCTCAACCATACGACCGAAACTGTTCGTGTGTCAGCGCCTTTAGTCTCAGAGTCTGTGGTTTCTTATGTTACACACACTCCTCCAAGTGCTAGTTTACACACACCCCTCTAAGTGTTACGTTGCACATAACCCTCAAAGTGTTATGTTACATACATACACCTCAAAGTGTTATGTAACACACACACACACCTAAAAGTGTTATGTTACATACATACATCTCAAAGTGTTATGTAGCACACACACCTAAAAGTGTAATGTTACACACACCCTTCAATGTGTTATGTTACACACACACCTCAAAATGTTATGTGTCGCACACACACCTCAAAGTGTCATGTTACACACACTCTTCGAAGTGTTATGTTACACACACTCTTCGAAGTGTTATGTGTCACACACCACTCAAAGTGTTATGTTACACACACCTCTCAAAGTGTTATGTTACACACACCCCTCAAAGTGTTATGTTACACACATCCCTCAAAGTGTTATGTTACACACACACACACACCCAAAGTGTTATGTTACACACACCCCTCAAAGTGTTATTTCACACGCGCACACACACACACACGCACGCACACACACACACACACACACACACACACACACACACACACACACACACACACACACACACACACACACACACACACATGAAAGTTTTATTTCACACGCACACCCCTCCAAGTGTTATTTTACCCACACCCCTAAAAGTGTTATTTGATCGCTCTTTGTCCCTCTCTTCGCCCATATGTCTGGTTTTCAGGTACACACACCACTCATGCGTGTCGAGCAGGTCAGTCTCTGCCTCGCTCCTCTCCGATCCGATCCTGCAGTTTCACTGCCAGTGACACAGGCCACATTATGTTTGAAGAAGATGCGGGGAGGATGGAGTCCACCGAGCTCATATGATAATTATAAACTAGAAAGAAAGAATTCCTTGCGACAGGCCAAGCATGCAAATATATCCTGTCCTACTGCGGGCTAACAGTGGGAACCTTCGTCTGTGGACTACTAGTACTTGCACATACAGTCGCAAACAAGCAGAGCGAAAACAAATCACCGTAGAGTGGAATAAGGTCAGACTAAAGCAGTACCACGGAAGTCTCACTAAAACGTCAGGCAGTGGACAATACCTTCAGTGAACGTTCTGTTTCAAGCTCCCAAGCTAGCCGAGATCATGTCCTTATCTGTCCATTTTATTTTCCTGTTTCAATGCCTGTCCCAGGGGATGCCGTATCTGTCCATTTTATTCTCCAGTTACAGTAGCTGGGGCTATTCTCTCTGAGATTCAACGATGCTGTCTCCGCTAAGGACATGGTGCAGTATTTGTCTGGAGTCAGAGAATCGTTCTCTGCAGCCTCCTTCATCCCCGCCCCCATCCCACCTCTCTCTCTCTCTCTCTCTCTCTCTCTCTCTCTCTCTCTCTCTCTCTCTCTCTCTCTCTCTCTCTCTCTCTCTCTCTCTCTCATTTCTGGTGTCCCCAGTTCTGGCGTCTCCTCACCCCCGGTACATCTGTGATGGGCAAATTAGGAGCCGTTTGTGTCGGTTAAATTTCTGGAACAAGTACAATCAGCCGATCGATAATTCGGACAACTGGTCAGTGGTCTCGGCACGCTATGTTTACTGGTCCCTTCGTGGTCAGACTTTCCGCTTTCCCTTTCTGTCCGTAGTGGCCGTGCTCACACAGAAGCACCTCCACAGTCACGTGGCACCAGTCCAACGTAACAATAGTCCAACCTGGCAATAGTCCAACGTGGCAATAGTCCTACACGCGATAGTCCCACGTGGTAATGGTCCTATGTGGTAATACCTACGGGGCAATTGTCCTTCATGCGATGGTGTCACGTGACAATAGTACATGGTAATACCTATTTGGTAATCGTCCCACGTGCAATAGTCCCACGTGACAATTATCCCAAGTGAGTAATGTCCTACTTGCAATAGTTCCACGTAACAATAGTCCTAAGTGGTAATGTCCTACTTGCGATAATCATATGTGACAAAAGTCCTAAGTGGTAATGTCCTACTTGCAATAATTATATGTGACAATAGTCCTAAGTGGTAATGTCCTACTTGCAATAATTATATGTGACAATAGTCCTAAGTGGTAATGGTCCTACGTGCAATAGTCCTACGTGGTAAAACTAATAGTAATGGATAGCTCTTATAGAACAAACACTCAGTGCTAATGGTTCTACATACGATAGTCCCACGTAACTATAGTCCTATGTGAAAACAGTCCTACGTGACACTAACCCTACGTGACACTATCCCTACGTGACACTAACCCTACGTGACACTATCCCTACGTGACACTAACCCTACGTGACACTAACCCTACCTGACACTATCCCTACCTGACACTATCCCTACGTGACACTAACCCTACGTGACACTAACCCTACGTGACACTATCCCTACGTGACACTAACCCTACGTGGCACTACCCTACTGACACTACCCTACGTGGCACTAACCCTACGTGGCACTAACCCTACGTGACACTTACCCTACGTGACACTATCCCTACGTGACACTATCCCTACCTGACACTATCCCTACGTGACACTAACTCTACGTGGCAAGACTGCTACGTAGCGATGCTCACACACGGCAACAGTTCTAGGCGGCATTACTCCTGGGAGGTAATCCTGCAACGTAACCAAAAGTCCTACCCGGCAATTGTCATATGTCGCACAGTCTTACGTGGCAATCAACTTGCCTGCAATAGTCATATGCGGCAGTAGTTCTATGTATGGGATAGATCATTACTTTTTTTAATTAATACATGGGAACAATTTTCAAACGTGGCAATAGTCAGACGTCGCAATATTGAAACGTGGCAATAGTCCTACGTGGCAATAGTCACACGTCGCAATATTGAAACGTGGCAATAGTCACACGTTGCAATATTGAAACGTGGCTCTAGTCCTACGTGGCAACAGTCACACGTCGCAATATTGAAACGTAGCTCTAGTCCTACGTGGCAACAGTCACACGTCGCAATATTGAAACGTGGCTCTAGTCCTACGTGGCAACAGTCACACGTCGCAATATTGAAACGTAGCTCTAGTCCTACGTGGCAACAGTCACACGTCGCAATATTGAAACGTGGCTCTAGTCCTACGTGGCAACAGTCACACGTCGCAATATTGAAACGTGGCTCTAGTCCTACGTGGCAATACTCACAGTCGCAATATTGAAATGTGGCAACAGTCGTGCGTGGGAAATAGTCCTATGTCGCACAGTCTTAAGTGGAAATACTGATACATGACAGTAGTTCTGTGGGTGCTAGTCCTATGTGGCATTAGTCCTACGGTCGGCAGTCCGACATGGCGATAGTCACATTCCGAGCATCGCTTTCCAGCATCTTCCTCCAAACTCTGCCAGAATTGGTTACGCCAATGAAGCGGCATTCTTTATCTCCGCGCAGCTGTCCACCAACGCTGTCAGCGCCTCCGAAAGGTTTCGGTATATTATACTAACATGACTGTGGAAGCAACATAGCATCCAAGCACCCATGTGCCACGTAAGAAAAAGAGTTCCGTCTCGACTGAAACCAGTTTGGTTTTATTTGTGCTGGTGTAAGCAAAGTGGGCGGTTATAAAAAAAACGCTTGATATAATTCGACTTGCTTGTTACAAAAGTAGTGCCATTTTATCACCACCATTTCCGAGACTATGGTGTAATCAGTCGTGGCAATGGTGAAGGAAGGATATCGTAAACCAGTGCTTGGAGCTGGGCCATAGTTTCACAATTTTCGAATCTCAGTACAGCTCACTGGTCTTAGGGCCCGCAGACACGCTCCGTGAGGCGGGTAAAATGTGAACCACCAATCGTTAATTCTCATTATTGCCTCGAGATGCTTGTCATGGTGTGTGTCAGCCATGTTGCAGATGCTGTTTGTCATGGCATGTGTCAGCCGTGTTGCAGGTGCTGTTTGTCATGGCATGTGTCAGCCATGTTGCAGGTGCTGTTTGTCATGGCATGTGTCAGCCGTGTTGCAGGTGCTGTTTGTCATGGCATGTGTCAGCCGGGTTGCAGGTGCTGTTTGTCATGGCATGTGTCAGCCGGGTTGCAGGTGCTGTTTGTCATGGCATGTGTCAGCCATGTTGCAGGTGCTGTTTGTCATGGCATGTGTCAGCCGGGTTGCAGGTGCTGTTTGTCATGGCATGTGTCAGCCGGGTTGCAGGTGCTGTTTGTCATGGCATGTGTCAGCCGTGTTGCAGGTGCTGTTTGTCATGGCATGTGTCAGCCATGTTGCAGGTGCTGTTTGTCATGGCATGTGTCAGCCGGGTTGCAGGTGCTGTTTGTCATGACATGTGTCAGCCATGTTGCAGGTGCTGTTTGACATGGCATGTGTCAGCCGGGTTGCGGGTGCTGTTTGTCATGACATGTGTCGGCCGGGTTGCAGGTGCTGTTTGTCATGAACTGTGTCGGCCGGGTTGCAGGTGCTGATTGTCATGACATGTGTCGGCCGAGTTGCAGGTGCTGTTCAGTGTCATGACATGTGTCGGCCGGGTTGCAGGTGCTGTTTGTCATGACATGTGTCGGCCGGGTTGCAGGTGCTGTTTGTCATGACATGTATCCGCCGGGTTGCAGGTGCTGTTTGTCATGACATGTATCCGCCGGGTTGCAGGTGCTGTTTTGTCATGACATGTGTAGGCCGGGTTGCAGGTGCCGTTTGTCATGTCATGTGTCGGCCGGATTGCAGGTGCTGTTTGCCATGACATGAGTAGGCCGGGTTGCAGGTGCCGTTTGTCATGTCATGTGTAGGCCGGGTTGCAGGTGCCGTTTGTCATGTCCTGTGTAGGCCGTGTTGCAGGTGCTGTTTGTCATGGCATGTGTCAGCCATGTTGCAGGTGCTGTTTGTCATGGCATGTGTCAGCCGGGTTGCAGGTGCTGTTTGTCATGGCATGTGTCAGCCGGGTTGCAGGTGCTGTTTGTCATGGCATGTGTCAGCCGTGTTGCAGGTGCTGTTTGTCATGGCATGTGTCAGCCATGTTGCAGGTGCTGTTTGTCATGGCATGTGTCAGCCGGGTTGCAGGTGCTGTTTGTCATGGCATGTGTCAGCCATGTTGCAGGTGCTGTTTGACATGGCATGTGTCAGCCGGGTTGCGGGTGCTGTTTGTCATGACATGTGTCGGCCGGGTTGCAGGTGCTTTTTGTCATGATATGTGGCGGCCGGGTTGCAGATGCTGTTTGTCATGTCATGTGTCGGCCGGGTTGCAGATGCTGTTTGTCATGATATGTGGCAGCCGGGTTGCAGGTGCTGTTTGTCATGACATGTGTCGGCCGGGTTGCAGGTGCTGTTTGTCATGACATGTGGCGGCCGGGTTGCAGTGCTGTTTGCATGGCATGTGGCGGCCGGGTTGCAGTGCTGTTTGTCATGACATGTGTCGGCCGGGTTGCAGGTGCTGTTTGTCATGACATGTGTCGGCCGGGTTGCAGGTGCTGTTTGTCATGACATGTGTCGGCCGGGTTGCAGGTGCTGGCGCTGTTCCTGCCCCTGCTGCTGATGGCGGTGATCGACGTGGCCCTGGTTGTCAAGCTGATGACCATGAAGATCCACAGCGCCGACAGCACTCCCCCCCTTTCCTCCGCCGACAGGAGGCGCGCCGGTCTGCAGGCCAGGGGAGAGCACCCCACGCGGCGCTCCACCAGCAAGGACCTCAGTCTGGCGAACAAGGCGGAGTTGGCGGCCCTGTCCAACCACTCCACCGCCGACCAGGAGCGGCAGAAGCGAGGCCGGGAGGGGAAGGGGGCCGGCCAGGCTGCTAGGGTTGGAGCGGAGGGCGAGGCGGAGTGGAGCGGGGACCTGCGGCAGGAGCAGTGGCGGTGCACGGCGATGGTGGCGGTGGCGGGGCTGGTGTTCATGGGGCTGACCCTGCCCTCCGCCTATCTGCGGGCCCGCATGAACTTCGCCGGCCACACCGGCCGCTTCCCGCTCACGCTCTACCAGCTCCACCTCATGCAGGTGTTCGAGAAGGTCAACCAGTTCAATGGCGTCTACAAAGTCGTGCTGTACGCTCTCTTCCTTCCCTCCTTCCGAAGAGCCATCTGCTTGCTCGTCAAGGCCGTGCTCAGGTCCCGGTGCTGCAGGCCACGGCCACCCGTCACCACAGTCTGACAGGACCCAGTTAGGATACCACGGCCACCCGTCACCACAGTCTGACAGGACCGAGTTAGGATACCACGGCCACCCGTCACCACAGTCTCACAGGACCGAGTTAGGATACCACGGCCACCCGTCACCACAGTCTGACAGGACAGAGATAAGATACCACACCTCGGCCACCCGTCACCACAGTCTGACAGGACCGAGTTAGAATACCACGGCCACCCGTCACCACAGTCTGACAGGACAGAGATAAGATACCACACCACGGCCACCCGTCACCACAGTCTGACAGGACAGAGATAAGATACCACACCACGGCCACCCGTCACCACAGTCTCACAGGACAGAGTTAGGATGCCACGGCCACCCGTCACCACAGTCTGACAGGACGGAGTAAGGACACCATACCACGACTACCCGTCACCACAGTCTGACAGGACGGAGTAAGGACACCACCCGTCACCACAGTCTGACAGGACGGAATAAAGACACCATACCACGGCTACCCGTCACCAGTCTGACAGGACGGAGTAAGGACACCACCCGTCACCACAGTCTGACAGGACGGAATAAAGACACCACACCACGGCCACCCGTCACCACAGTCTGACAGGACGGAGTAAGGACACCACCCGTCACCACAGTCTGACAGGACGGAGTAAAGACACCACACCACGGCCACCCGTCACCACAGTCTGACAGGACGGAGTAAGGACACCACCCGTCACCACAGTCTGACAGGACGGAGTAAGGACACCACCCAGTCACCACAGTCTGACAGGACGGAGTAAGGACACCACCCGTCACCACAGTCTGACAGGACGGAGTAAGGACACCACCCGTCACCACAGTCTGACAGGCCGGAGTTAGGAAGAGGACAGCAGGAGCGGGTATGGCAACTCACCGCAACTCCTTCAGTTTGAGTCCGCTGCTACTAAGTAAACCACCCCAACCTTTTAGACAAAACTTAATCTTCATCCCGAGCATTGCAAACATCAAACATCCTTCTGTACCTTTTTGAGACGCATCCTCCTCCTGTTTATTGTTTCATGTGCATTAGCTAAGACAAACCTGCGTCCTGTGTACTAGTGAAGACGCACTTTCATCTTGTTTACGAGTGAAAACACCGTTTCCTTGTCAATTAATGAAGACGACCCTTCATCCTGTACATTTGCTTGTCCATTAGTGAACACAAACCTTCCTGTTATGTTGGCTACTGTGCGGAATGGGAAACCCAGACTGTCGTATGTTAATGTTCGACATCCAGTTGCGAAGATTCCTGTAGATGTACTGCCCTGGACATACCAGACTGAAATGGCCAAGCAGATGGACTGGCGAGAAAAGCAGCCACCGCAAATGGCTCGCGTCTCGGAAGATCTGAAAGGTTGAGGAGCCTGAGACATTACCTGCGGGTTTAAAGTACATCGTGCCATCGATCACCTGGAGGAGAGAGGCGTAAAAAGAGGAACTGCTTGACGATCTTCCTTGAGAGGGAGAAAAAAAGCCCATCGTCAGTCAGTCCAACTTTGGAACTATTTCATACGCAAAGCTGAGGAAACATTTCACAGACGAGTTGGAGCGCACCTGGGCTTTTCGAGTGCACAGGTATCATCTTGAACTGAGCTGAACTGATCTAGAGAAGACCGTTACCTTTGCCTGGGCGTTAGTGAAGACAAACTTCCATCCTGTGCAAAGGCAAACCTTCAGACTTCCAACCTGTACATTAGCCAATACAAACACTCATTCTTTGTATTATTTGAGACAAACCTGAATTTTGCTTATTTCATATGAACCTTAATCCTGTGTATTATCTCAGACAAACCTGCATCTTGTGCATTAGCTAAAACAAACTTTCAACATGTGTATCATTCCAGATAGGCCTTTTTCTAAATAAAAAATTTCCAACAAACAAATTGCGTAATTCAACTCCATCCTGGCAAATTGCTCGAAATGAAGCGAAGAATTTGATTAAAGAAATCCAAAGTAGTTATTTTTATCAACAGAGTCCTAATATCTGGTGCACTATGTTGCTGAACAGCTGAATTAAGAAACTATCAAATACCCCGGAAAGGGTACTATCCCAATAAGTATTGTATATCTCGATTGTACGCATTCACAAGGTGGCAGGTAGTAACATGGCAGGTAGTAACGTGGCAGGTAGTAACGTGGCCACCACACTGTGTTCATTGTCGCTAACGTGCTAGCTGCCTGTCACGTGGCAGTCACACAGAGAGGGCGGGCGGTGGGAAGGCAGTAAATTAGCCATCAAACTAAACTGGGTCACCGTGTACTCACAACGTAGAACCTGTCGGGGTTACAATGCAGCGTTCTCTTTGGCAACTGAATCTAACACAAAGCTGACTGTCAGTTTAACTTGGTACCTCAATCTCAAGCTATTAGTTTAACTTGGCAACTCA
>JABMCL010002724.1:720000-730000 GCA_018857735.1 Alviniconcha marisindica | reverse complement strand
GACAGACAAAGAATGAGACAGACATACAGAGTGCAACAGATAGATTGAGAAATTGAGTGAGAGGGAGAGAGACGGACAGAGTGAGAGGGAGAGAAACAGACAGACAGAGTGACACAGACAGAGAGTGAAAGAATGAGAAAGAGAAACAGAGAAAGAGAAAGACAGAGACAGACAGTGAGGCAGAGGCGGACAGTAAGTAAGTAAGCAAGAGACGGACAGACAAAAAGATAAACATGATCTTTTCACATAGGAAGGTGCTTTCGTGATCTGGCGAACTTGGCAAGTCTGACATTAATAACGGACAACAACAACAAAAATGTATTTTAAATTATTTATTTTTTATTAAATCACGAAATAATATTCCTTGTTAAAATCTAGTTAGAAACTGACCAAAAATTAACAACGAAAACCTGAAATGCAACTTTTTATCTTAAAATTGTTCAGCAAAACTGAACGCCCTACAACAAACAAAAACAAAATTTGAAAAAAATGAAATTGCACAGGCAGTCAAGCGAAAGGCTGATTGATCGCCTTCAAGTCACGTGACATATCACAGGAAGAAGCCCGGCTGACAGGGGAAATCTTGAAATGTCATTGGTGAGAAAAGCGGGCGGGGAGTGGCGAAACACTATCACTGGCACGAGGTCCGCCGGATAAAAATAGAACTTGGCGTAATTGCCCGCTGCTTAAATCTGGTGCTTCACTCGGGCTTCAGACAAGTGCTTCAGACAAGTGCTTTCTCCACAGAAGGTAATGAAGTGTGGCTTTTTGCTTGAGGGGACGACATCTTGTCAACATATACAGGTGATTGATTTGTTGGGGGACGGGGGGTCGGGGGGGGGAGGGATTTTATACATGTCTGTACCAGAAGTAAAGTGTCGAAATAGGATTATGTTGGGGATGTTACACATGTCTGTACCAGAAGTAAAGTGTCGAAATAGGATTATGTTGGGGATTTTATACATGTCTGTACCAGAAGTAAAGTGTCGAAATAGGATTATGTTGGGGATTTTATACATGTCTGTACCAGAAGTAAAGTGTCGAAATAGGATTATGTTGGGGATTTTACACATGTCTGTACCAGAAGTAAAGTGTCGAAATAGGATTATGTTGGGGATTTTACACATGTCTGTGCCAGAAGTAATGCGTTGAAATAGGATTATGTTGGGGATTTTACACATGTCTGTGCCAGAAGTAATGCGTTGAAATAGGATTATGTTGGGGATTTTACACATGCCTGTGCCAGAAGTAATGCGTTGAAATAGGATTATGTTGGGGATTTGACACATGCCTGTGCCAGAAGTAATGCGTTGAAATAGGATTATGTTGGGGATTTTACACATGTCTGTACCAGAAGTAAAGCGTCGAAATAGGATTATGTTGGGGATTTGACACATGTCTGTGCCAGAAGTAATGTGTCGAAATAGGATTACGTTGGGGATTTTACACATGCCTGTGCCAGAAGTAAAGTGTCGAAATAGGATTATGTTGGGGATTTTACACATGTCTGTGCCAGAAGTAATGCGTTGAAATAGGATTATGTTGGGGATTTTACACATGTCTGTGCCAGAAGTAATGCGTTGAAATAGGATTATGTTGGGGATTTTACACATGTCTGTACCAGAAGTAAAGTGTCGAAATAGGATTATGTTGGGGATTTTACACATGTCTGTGCCAGAAGTAATGCGTTGAAATAGGATTATGTTGGGGATTTTACACATGTCTGTACCAGAAGTAATGCGTTGGAATAGGATTATGTTGGGGATTTTACACATGTCTGTACCAGAAGTAATGCGTTGAAATAGGATTATGTTGGGGATTTTACACATGTCTGTACCAGAAGTAAAGTGTCGAAATAGGATTATGTTGGGGATTTTACACATGTCTGTGCCAGAAGTAATGCGTTGAAATAGGATTATGTTGGGGATTTGACACATGTCTGTACCAGAAGTAATGCGTTGAAATAGGATTATGTTGGGGATTTTACACATGTCTGTGCCAGAAGTAATGCGTTGAAATAGGATTATGTTGGGGATTTTACACATTTCTATACCAGAAGTAATGCGTTGAAATAGGATTATGTTGGGGATTTTACACATTTCTATACCAGAAGTAATGCGTTGAAATCGGATCAACAAAGAAATGGAGTTAATTAGCGCTCGAAAGATGTCACGTGAGTGTTACAACAAAGACCTGAATTGCCTGCAGTAACTTTCACCTGGCATGCCAGTAAATGCAGAGTACATAAAAATACCCTGTAACCGGATTTTTTTGGGGGGGACCAAACACACGTCTGAACTTCAGTAGAGCGTTGAAAGAGGACTTTTGGGAGGGTGGGGGGGGGGGTACACATGTCTGAATCATCAGTAGACCGTTCAAATATGACTTTGTTGGCGGTTACACATGTCTGAACTAACAGCAGAAGGTTCAGAGAGGATTAATGTTGGTGTTTTTACATAATTCATCATACATGTGTGTACGCTATAAGTGGAATGGGAAGACCAGACTGGCACGTGACAATGCTCAACATCCACCTTCTAAACTTCTTGCGCATGTACCGCCCTGGACATGCTGCAGTGAAGGACAATGTCCGAGCATATCGTCTGGTGGGGAAAAAAGGTCATGATAAAAATGGCTTGCGTCTCGGAAGATCTGAAGTGTTGAGGGGTTTAAGACACTACCTGCGGACACAAAGCCAAGAACGTCACACCATCGATCGCTTCCAGGAGGGCGGCATGAAAAGAGGAAGCGCTCGACGATCTTCCTTGAATGAACGAGAAAGGGCCATCGTCAGTTAGACGAGCATTGGAATTGTTTCAAATGCAACGTTTGGGGTTTTCCGAGTGCATAGATACTATCTTGAACTGGACTGAATTCAGCAGTACCATCCATCTGGTGAATACATCTGTATACTGCCCTGGTGTAATCACTCAAACCCATACATCTGTACACTGTTCTGGTTTAATCTTTCAACACCATCCATCTGGTGAATACATTTTTATACCGCCCTGGTTTAATAATTCAACACCATCCACCTGGTGATTACATCTGTACACCACCCTGGTTTAACAAATACATCATCTGGTGAATACATCTGTACATCGCTCTGGTTTAATAATTCAACACCATCCATCTGGTGATTACATCTGTACACCACCCTGGTTTAATCATGCAATTATCTGGTGAATTCAACACCATCCATCTGGTGAATACATTTGTACCCATCTGGTAAATGCATGTGTAACATCGCCCTGGTTTAATCATTTAACCATTTGGTGAATGCTTCCGTACAACGACGTGGTTTAATCATTCAACACCATCCATCCGGTGACTACATCAGTACACCGTCCCAGTTTAATTTCTGTACACCATCCATCTGGTGAATACATCTGTACACCATCCATCTGGTGAATACATCTGTGCACCGCCCTAGTTTGATTTTTGTACACCATCCATCTGGTGAATACATCTGTACACCGTCCTCGTTTAGTTTCTATACACCATCCATCTGGTGAATACATCTGTACACCGACCTAGTTTAATTTCTGTTCACCATCCATCTGGTGAATACATATGTACACCGTCCTAGTTTAATTTCTGTACAACAACCATCCGGTGAATACATCTGTACACCATCCATCCGGTGAATACATCTGCACACCGCTCTGGTTTCATCACTCAACATCACACAGCCAACAACCATCCCCTCCTTCCCCATGCGTAGTCCGGTGGCGATTTGCATGCTCCCCCTTGTTGGTCGCGGAGTGTTCGCCCTTGGCTACATCGATTAATGTCGCTGTCAATGGTCGGAAGGGGACGCAATCGCTCTCCCTTGTTTTGGCAACCGACAATCAGCCCGAGAAACAAGCTCCCAGAAAATCGACTGCTTCTCTTTGATGTTCTTTTGGTTTTAATGGACGTCTGTGCCTCAACGGTGGACGGAGTTCTAACTTATACATAGCTTCATTCATAATGCATAATACATAGTCTCTTCATTGCGAACTTATTACTAGTCAGACAAAGACAAAATTGCTGCATTTCTTCCTTTTAACGGAATGACAGTTTCAGAACTTGCAGACAAAGTGAACAACGATTCCCTCTGCTGGCTTTTTTCTCTCTTTTTTTTTTCTTTCTTTTTTTCTTTTTAAGTAGAAGAACAGATTTAAAAAAGAAAGTTACACGAAGTGCAACTTCCACTGAATGTGCAACACAAAGTTTGTATCAAGGTATTTGTAATGTCTGCCGTAAGACCATCACAGGGGCTTACTCTATCAAATTGTCAACTACAAGTGCAGCTACACTAGTCTAATCAGTACAGAACTGTTCTGTAGGTGGCTTTTTTAATATTTTTATTTGATTAAACTCTTTGATTGCCTTCTGATTGGTTTTTTGGTTGTTGCTGTGCTTTGTGTGTGTGTTTTTGGTTTGTTTTTGTTTTGTTTTTTGTTTTGTTGTGTGTGTGTGTGTGTGTGTGTGTGTGTGTGTGTGTGCGTGTGTGTGTGTGTGTGTGTGTGTGTGTGTGTGTGTGTGTGTGCGTGTGTGTGTGTGTGTGTGTGTGTGTGTGTGTGTGTGTGTGTGTGTGTGTGTGTGTGTGTGTGTGTGTGTGTGTGTGTGTGTGTGTGTGTGCCTGAGTGCCTGCGAGAGCGAAAGAAAGAGAGAGCGTAAGTGAATAAGTGCCTACCTGTGTGTGTGTTTCAGTACGAGCGTCTTTAATGCAACCTGTAAACAAACGTTGAACACTGCATTTATTATTGTGTTTGGCTTTTTCTTTCACCGAAAACGTGTGTCAGCATGGGACTAAGGGCTGCAGACGCCATGTTGTGACAAAAGGTGTGCAAGATTTACTGCTGTTCAAGACAACAGCACACGCCAGGAATTCTGCGACTGTGTGTGTGCTTACTGCCCTTTGCCGAAACGAGTGAGGTGGTATGTGTGTGTGGGGGGGGGGGGGGGGGGAGGGAAGGGGGCGGGGGTTGGTGGAGGGCGGCGGCTGGCTTTCATGGCTCACAGCCTGACTTTGTCCCAGCCTGCCAATCCATCTCTTAACCGACATTCGGCGGCCCCTTGCCCCTGCTCTTCTTTCTTCATTTTCTCTTGATCAGTTTCTATAATCGGCGCTTTTACATACAGGCCTTCAGCCTTGTGCTGGTCATGGACGGAGTCAGCGCATTGCAAATTTCTGTAATGCTATTGTTACGGCAGTGACGTCTTTAACCGTCTGGCACGTTCCGTTGGGTAGAGTCGCGATCTGACGGCACACTTTAACGGCAGGGACCTGTTCGCCACACAGTCAATTCAAAAGGTCGCCAAGTTCGAGAAGGCAACTGATGGCGCGGCCCGTGCGGCCCAAGCACACAGACATCAGGAGTATTCATCAGAATTAAGGACGGACAGCTCCCCCTAGCGTCAAGGGGAGAGAATGCCCATTACAGAAATGGTACCGGAGACAGACTGGTCCATCTGTGTCACAGCAGTCCGGTCGCCCGTACCTCTTGCCCCGCTCTCCTGTCTGTCCGGGTTTGAATTAACGGTCACCCGCGTCGCCAGGCGATTCAACACACAGAGGTGTCAGAGAAAAACCCTGACGAAACACACAGTCTCTCTCTCTCTCTCTCTCTCTCTCTCTCTCTCTCTCTCTCTCTCTCTCTCTCTCTCTCTCTCTCTCTCTCTCTCTCTCTCTCTCTCTCTGTGAGCACGCTATGTTTTGTGTGGAAATTCTCATGTATAACGTTTCACTCACTCATTCATGCCTATATTTATATAAATAATGCCTGTAATTTTATATCTATTCATCAGTAGCTTTAGCAAGGACTAGTTGTTAGACAGGTTTTTGACTGAACCTAAACTACAATCCTTGTAAAATAAAGTTTTCGAGTTCTCTCTCTCTCTCTCTCTCTCTCTCTCTCTCTCTCTCTCTCTCTCTCTCTCTCTCTCTCTCTCTCTCTCTCTCTCTCTCTCTCTCTCTCTCTCTCTCTCTGTATATATTCCTTCTATATCTTCTACTTATTAATTTGTTTATATTTTTGTTGTAGTTGTTGTTGTGTGTGTGTGTTGTTGTTTTGTTGTTGTTGTTTTTGTTTTTGTTCTGTTTTTTGTTTGTTTATTTTTATGTACTAATTTAATATCCATTTCTCTTTCCTTGTTGATATTGTCGTTTTTCTTAAGCTTAATTTTATCCCTCCCCTTCCCCTGCGCTCTCCGTAAATTACCCCTTTGTGTGTGTGTGTGTGTGTGTGTGTGTGTGTGTGTGTGTGTGTGTGTGTGTGTGTGTGTGTGTGTGTGTGTGTGTGTGTGTGTGTGTGTGTGTGTGTGTGTGTGTGTGTGTGTGTGTGTGTGTGTGTGTGTGTGTGTGTGTGTGTGTGTTAACTGTGTTTTAGACTTTTTTGCTCCAGTTGTTTTTCACTGCTATTTTTTTTTTCATTTCCGTTGCAATCGCTGTCTGGTTTTATATGATGTGTTGTTGTTGTTGTTATTATTATTATTTTATTAATTGTTGTTTTTAATTTTTACTGATGCTGTATTTGTCTATAGCCTTCTGTAATAATATTTAACTGTGAATGTCTTGGTTATTAGTAGTACTGTAGCAACGGCACATATGTGAGTCGGCCTTTGTGCTAATATTTTCACCGTTGAGAAATAAAGTTCAATCAATCAATCAATCTCTCTCTCTCTCTCTCTCTCTCTCTCTCTCTCTCTCTCTCTCTCTCTCTCTCTCTCTCTCTCTCTCTCTCTCTCTCTCTCTCTCTCTCTCCCTGGCTGTGGGGCAGACAAGGAGGAGCAGGGTGGGGTCGAAGAGCATGCTGCGTGCACTTTGACACGCGGAGATCGCGTCCAGTTTTGGTTTACACATACCTGTGTACATGAAAACATATCAATAGACAATAACAAAGTAGGCGTTTGCGGCGTCAAACAAATACACTTTTATAAGACGCTCAGAATGACAAAATATGTAATTCAGTGGGATAGGCTAACGTTATGTAGAACCGACGAAAAGGTTGTAATGTAGTTGGACAATGATGCTGGGAGAAGGAGAGTAAATAAAGGGACAAAGAGAAGCTAGAAAATGAAACTGCGCAGTAAATTTTCGTTCAGCAAAAAAACCATGGTCGCTGCTTGAAGTGTCTGTGGCGCTTATCTTGGCTTGTAACTATGACCTGGGCTTGTGACGATGACCTGGGCTTGTGACGATGACCTGGGCTTGTAACTATGACCTCAGCTTGTGACGATGACTTCAGCTTGTGACGATGACCTCGGCTTGTGACGATGACCTGGGCTTGTAACTATGACCTCGGCTTGTGACGATGACCTCGGCTTGTAACTATGACCAGCTTGTGACGACGACTTCGGCTTGTGACGATGACTTTGGCTTGTGACGATGACTTTGGCTTGTGACGATGACTTCGGCTTGTGACGATGACCTCGGCTTGTGACGATGACCTTGGCTTGTGACGATGACTTCGGATTGTGACGACGACTTCGGCTTGTGACGATTACTTCGGTTTGTGACGATGACCTCGGCTTATGACGATGACCTCGGCTTGTGACGATGACCTCGGCTTGTGACGATGACCTCGGCTTGTGACGACGACTTCGGCTTATGACGATGACGACTTCGGCTTGTGACGATGACTTCTGTTTGTGACGATGACAAGTTTGGATTGTGACGATGAACGGTTTGTGACGATGACCTCGGCTTGTGACGATGACTTCGGCTTGTGACGATGACCTCGGCTCATGACGTTGACCTGGGTCTGCGACACCCACCTGGACCAGTGGCTTTGACCTTTTCTGCTGTGTTGAACGTGGCGCTGCTCTGGCCTGTGGTGTTGCCTTCCGCCTGTGAGGGTGGCCTCGCCCTGAGATTTGTCTGTGATGTTGACCTTTACCAAATACGTTGACTTTTATGTTGACCTTTACCAAATACGTTGACTTTTACCGGTCATTGTAGCGCTGACCTTCGCCTTCTGCCTCCGATAATGGCCTTGACCTCAGCCCCTTGCTATCCGTCCAGCGATGTATGGTCAGCCTGTGACGTTGACTTTAGCCTCTCGGTATCCTTTCAACGATGTATGGTCAGCCTGTGACGTTGACTTTAGCCTCTCGGTATCCTTTCAACGATGTATGGTCAGCCTGTGACGTTGGCTTTAGCCTCTCGGTATCCTTTCAACGATGTATGGTCAGCCTGTGACGTTGGCTTTAGCCTCTCGGTATCCTTTCAACGATGTATGGTCAGCCAGTGACGTTGGTTTTAGCCTCTCGGTATTCTTTCAACGATGTATGGTCAGCCTGTGACGTTGACTTTAGCCTCTCGGTATCCTTTCAACGATGTATGGTCAGCCAGTGACGTTGGCTTTAGCCTCTCGGTATCCTTTCAACGATGTATGGTCAGCCTGTGACGTTGACTTTAGCCTCTCGGTATCCTTTCAACGATGTATGGTCAGCCAGTGACGTTGACTTCAGTCTCTCGGTATCCGTCCAGCGATGTATGGTCAGCCAGTGACGTTGGCTTTAGCCTCTCGGTATCCTTTCAACGATGTATGGTCAGCCAGTGACGTTGACTTCAGTCTCTCGGTATCCGTCCAGCGATGTATGGTCAGCCAGTGACGTTGGCTTTAGCCTCTCGGTATCCTTTCAACGATGTATGGTCAGCCAGTGACGTTGGCTTTAGCCTCTCGGTATCCGTCCAGCGATGTATGGTCAGCCAGTGACGTTGGCTTTAGCCTCTCGGTATCCTTTCAACGATGTATGGTCAGCCAGTGACGTTGACTTCAGTCTCTCGGTATCCGTCCAGCGATGTATGGTCAGCCAGTGACGTTGGCTTTAGCCTCTCGGTATCCTTTCAACGATGTATGGTCAGCCAGTGACGTTGGCTTTAGCCTCTCGGTATCCGTCCAGCGATGTATGGTCAGCCAGTGACGTTGGCTTTAGCCTCTCGGTATCCTTTCAACGATGTATGGTCAGCCAGTGACGTTGGCTTTAGCCTCTCGGTATCCTTTCAACGATGTATGGTCAGCCAGTGACGTTGGCTTTAGCCTCTCGGTATCCGTCCAGCGATGTATGGTCAGCCAGTGACGTTGGCTTTAGCCTCTCGGTATCCGTCCAGCGATGTATGGTCAGCCAGTGACGTTGGCTTTAGCCTCTCGGTATCCGTCCAGCGATGTGCGGTCCACGCCAGTTCCCTCCGAAAGGCTCAATTCGATCGGTCTGAAGGCGACCATGTGGTAAAATCCGCCTATTGTGGCCGCTTCCTGGAGGACAGGATGACGCTATCAATAGCACGTCATTACAGCAACGACATGCGCGGCCTCCCTGCTCTTTACGCTGTCTACAGAAATATATTTCCGGTGCCGTATTGCAGATTAGTTCCGCCGGCCGTCTGGCGGCTAAAAATCCAGCGGCAGTCACTGGGAATTGACAAAGACATTAGCGGGCCTTCTGCCGCCTTGATTACCTTGCTGAAAGAGAAGGGGTTAACGTCGGTGTTAGGCAACGGAAGAGCGAGACAAGAAGAAGAGAGAATCTACGCCATGAGGGGCGGGGTGGGGTGGGGGGTGTCAGCGCCCTGCAGGGGAGGGGGTGCTCGAGTGTTAAGACCCAACGGGGAATCGGAGGCTGTTGTTGATCTCTCTCTCTCTCTCTCTCTCTCTCTCTCTCTCTCTCTCTCTCTCTCTCTCTCTCTCTCTCTCTCTCTCTCTCTCTGGTTCTTAACAATCAGGCCCTAGGGTATATATCTAATATCTGACTGTACCCACGCCGTCCCTCAACTATTCCAACTGTATGAACTATTAGCTTAGTTTGCCTATGCCAAGGATAGACATATTCAAAACAAGTATATAGCGTTCTCTGCTGCCTTTCTGTGGAGCAACCTAGGTCTGACAGTCAGATCTTGTCACTCGCTCAGCTCCTTCAAGCGGAAACTTCGTGTACACCTTGAGGCAGTTACATTGGATGGACTGTAACAGAAAACTGCTAGTGAGACAGACAGACAGAAAGAAAGAGA
>JABMCL010002724.1:680000-717500 GCA_018857735.1 Alviniconcha marisindica | reverse complement strand
GTGTGTGTGTGTGGGAGGGGGGAGGAGTCCCAGTCGAGGATTGAAGTGTCCCAAGGAGCGGTAAAGAGTGTTTGAGATCCAACGGGGACTGGACGGACGGGTGTTAAGATTCAGCGGTCAACTGGTGGACCCAGTGGGGGGGGGGCAAAAGCCAACAACGAATGGAAGCTGTGTCTTAAGAGTCAACGGGAATAGGGGAAAGAGGGTGTTAGTGCCCAAGGGGAATAGGGGAGAAGAGAGGGTGTTAATGCCCAACTGGAATAAGGGAAGGAGGGTGTTAATGCCCAAGTGGAATAGAGGAGAGAGGGTGTTAATGGCCCAAGGGGAATAGGGGAGACAGGGTGTTAATGCCCAAGGGGAATAGGGGAGACAGGGTGTTAATGCCCAAGTGGAATAGGGGAGACAGGGTGTTAATGCCCAAGTGGAATAGGGGAGAAAGGGTGTTAATACCCAAGTGGAATAGGGGAGACAGGGTGTTAATGCCCAACGGGAATAGGGGAGGGAGGGTGTTAATGCCCAAGGGGAATAGGGGAGACAGGGTGTTAATGCCCAACGGGAATAGGGGAGGGAGGGTGTTAATGCCCAAGGGGAATAGGGGAGACAGGGTGTTAATGCCCAAGTGGAATAGGGGAGACAGGGTGTTAATGCCCAACGGGAATAGGGGAGGGAGGGTGTTAATGCCCAAGGGGAACAGGGGAGGGTGTTAATGCCCAAGGGGAATAGGGGAGACAGGGTGTTAATGCCCAAGTGGAATAGGGGAGGGAGGGTGTTAATGCCCAAGTGGAATAGGGGAGGGAGGGTGTTAATGCCCAAGGGGAACAGGGGAGGGAGGGTGTTAATGCCCAAGGGGAATAGGGGAGACAGGGTGTTAATGCCCAAGGGGAATAGGGGAGGGAGGGTGTTAATGCCCAAGTGGAATAGGGGAGGGAGGGTGTTAATCCCCAAGTGGAATAGGGGAGACAGGGTGTTAATACCCAAGGGGAATAGGGGAGACAGGGTGTTAATGCCCAAGTGGAATAGGGGAGGGAGGGTGTTAATGCCCAAGTGGAATAGGGGAGGGAGGGTGTTAATGCCCAAGGGGAACAGGGGAGGGAGGGTGTTAATGCCCAAGGGGAATAGGGGAGACAGGGTGTTAATGCCCAAGTGGAACAGGGGAGGGAGGGTGTTAATGCCCAAGGGGAATAGGGGAGAGAGGAAATGGAATGGAAATGTGTTAAGATGATCTTAAGGGATGGCGGAACGCTGTGAAAATCCCAGGCGAAGGAGAGTGTGTGGAGGTGAGGCGGGATTAAGACCCGACGATGGACGAAAGTCTGTTAAACTCAAGGGGAGGCGAGGGGCTTAGCGGGTTAAGGTCTCAAGGGTATGGAGCGAGGAGTTTTAAACTGGGGGGGGAGGGGGAGGCAAAGGGGCGGAGGGGGGACCCAGCTGGTGAAACACAGCAGGGGATGGAATAGCAGCAGGACCCAACGGGGGGATTTGGGGGAGAGGCAGGAGGGGCTGAGATTTAACGGGGGAAGGAGGTCAGGATCCAAGACGGAGTATGTGAGACACCCAACTGGCAAGATCCAACGATTGGGTGGGGGGGGGGGGGACGATCAAGACCTAATGGATGAATATGGGGGTGGGGGGGGTCGAGGAGGGGGGATGGGGCTCTTCAGAACAGAAATGTGACGGGGAGCGAAAGGTGTTCACGATTGCCTGAGGAATTTCAGAGCGATAGGCCCTAACGAGAGATGGGCTGCAAAACTCATCGGAAACCTCTTCAGAAATACTGCACGCAAGCAGGCCGGAAACCTGCCGCCTGACTGCCTGGCGCTCTGTCCGCCCGGCTAGCCATCAGCGCGGCCAAACCTGTGTCAGTCCCCCCTGATCGGCATGCATTGCTTACACGCTCCTCTGGGTTTCCACTCCCCGTCTGGGAAGGGGGCAGGTGGCGCAATGGGGGGGACGGGTTGGGGGGGGGGGTATATTACTGGTGGTCATTATCCTGAATGTGCCCCAGCCGGGCTGCGCAACAGTGAGCGATTCAGATTGTCCCTTCGTTCAGTTCGGTCAGCTCTGCACGAGGCAGTCAGCTGTACGTGATTATTCCTGGGCTTAGCGGCTAGCTTAGCGGCTAGCGGCTGAAAGCTAGCCACTCGGTTCAATTCAACACTACACAGGGCAGTCAGCTAAACACAGTTATTCCCCCTTACGGCTATGATCCACTTTCCGGCACGGTTATATGACTACAACATGTACTAGGAGTTGCTATGGGAACAGATAGACCATTGCGTCACCGTCGAGCGTCTGATCGTGCCATGTCCTCGTCTGATCGTGCCATGTCCTCGTCTGATCGTGCAATGTCCTCGTCTGATCGTCCCATGTCTTCGCCTGATCGTGCCATGTCCTCGTCTGAGCGTGCCATGTCCTCGTCTTATCGTGCCATGTCCTCGTCTATCGTGTCATGTCTTGGTTTAAACAAAGTTTATTTACATTCATGAAAATATGGACAATCAAAATCATTGTATGAGCATTAAACAAGCTAGGCTTATAGTAAATGCTCACAAACATAATTTACTAATTAATTCATTTTGCAACAACGGGTATGTATGTTTATATTAAACAACATGAAAACAACGACAAAAATCAATCAAAAATCAAGAGAGAGAGAGAGAATGCTCTTATGCGCTGCCAGTAACTATTTAATTGAGTTTGTCATTCCATGGAAAAACGGCCGGACTGGGTAATGAAATCTTGGACAGCTTTAAATATTAATGAGTTCATATTGTTTGATATGTTTGGATCCCCTTGCAGGAGGGTAGTAATGTTTAGCAAATTTGCAGGGAGTCTGAATATGGTGTTTTGACGTACGTGTGTAAAACGTGGGCAGTGTAGAATGTAGTGTTCAGATGTTTCTTTTCTTTCTCCACAATCACAAGAGCTATTTGTTGTTAAGTGTCTGTTTAATAGGTCGTAATTTAGGTCGCTTATTCCAAGACGGAGTTTGCAATGTGTTATCTGTGCTTTTCGACTACCGTTGTAAAAGAAAGGCGGGGGATTTGTGTCATTTCTGGAGAGGAAGTGTTTAACTTGACTAATTGATTCTGTTCGCTCTATGTTTTCTGGTAAATTATTCCACAGTGTAGTTGTCGATGGGAAAAATGATTGCCTGTAAGTCTCAGTCTTATGTTTTGGTACCTGTGTGCCATGTCTTCGTCTGATCGTGCCATGCCCTCGTCTGATCGTGCCATGTCCTCGTCTGATCGTGCCATATCCTCGTCTGATCGTCCCATGTCTTCGCCTGATCGTGCCATGTCTTCGTCTGATCGTGCCATGTCCTCGTCTGATCGTCCCATGTCTTCGTCTGATCGTGCCATGTCCTCGTCCTCGTCTGATCGTGCCATGTCCTCGTCTGGTCGTGCCATGTCCTCGTCTGATCGTCCCATGTCTTCGCCTGATCGTGCCATGTCCTCGTCGGATCGTGCCATGTCCTCGTCGGATCGTGCCATGTCTTCGCCTGATCGTGCCATGTCCTCGTCGTATCTGACAAGAGTCGTCTGATAGATAATGAAAATCGCGTATTGCATAATTAACAGCCATTCCTGGAAAACCGACCCGTCTACCGTTATGTAATGTTTGATCTAATAAACTGAGACTGTACATGTTGCTGTGGAGTTTGAATCAAAGACGAACCCCAAGTCAGTTCCTAACTTTGTCGGGGGAAAGTGCAATATCGTGGGAACCAGCAATGACTGAGGATGGTAAACGGTGACAAAAAGACAGAGATCCAGGGTTAAACTAAGCTCCGCACACTCAGTGACGTACCTCTGACAAATCTGTAAATAGACGCGAAACATGAACGTGTCACCAGGAGAAAGCTCTGACACTAGACTAGGTTCGACAAGAGTGAGGCGGCGCCCATGTGTTTGAAAGATTTGACATTTTCAAGTTTTATTTGCCCTGCTATCTATCACTTCGGTAAATGCAGACAGTAATTTTACTGTCGCAGTTTAGACAACAAACTTTTCAGCTGCTTATTGTAACAATTGCGTACAGTGATCGAGAGGCCACACGCGCTGACATGAAGGATGCCAGTTATAGGTCTGTAATGCGCATGCCCGCTCAGAGCTGTCGTCTGCTAATGGCCGACTGGTGTACGATAGTGCCACTTGCCGTTATCGTAACATTTTCTAAACAGCACTACGTCAACAAGGTGGAGAGTTGCCAAAAGGATTTCAAAAAATAAATGCTTTGGGGGAGGCTGTGTGTACTGCAGCCAGTGCAAAACTGACAGAGCTCCGACAGTCAGTATCGGGATCGATTTTATGAAGAAGACTGGTGCCCTTGCAAAGCCGGGTAAGTTTTGTCATTGGGTCAGAAAATCGATTGCTTTAGACTGGTGTGAAGCTATAGCCTATTTTTCCTTGCATTATTTTAAGAAACGTGACGCCCTTTTTTGTCGCAAAATGTTGGATCAAAGTACGTCATTTTTGTAATCGATGACACAAAACAGTTCTGAGTATCGAAAGTCAGTGAGGTGTCTGGTCTACGCGTCCTGGCTGGCTAATAACATCCCTCACTCAGAGTTTGGTGACACGTTAACAGAATGTATTCAGTGACAGTCACATACATTTCTAGCTCCTTCAACTCAACACACATTGCCGGTGACACGTTAATAGAATGTATTCAGTGACAGTCACATACATTTCTAGCTCCTTCAACTCAACACACATTGCCGGTGACACGTTAACAGAATGTATTCAGTGACAGTCACATACATTTCTAGCTCCTTCAACTCAACACATATTGCCGGTGACACGTTAATAGAATGTATTCAGTGACAGTCACATACATTTCTAACTCCTTCAACTCAACACACACTGCCGGTGACACGTTAATTGAATGTATTCAGTGACAGTCACATACATTTCTGGCTCCTTCAACTCAACACACATTGCCGGCTTTTTCTGGCACATTTGCTTTATGAATCCCATCTTTCCACACCAATGTCTACGATGATAAATGAATGAAAAGTTATATATAGTGCATTAAAAAAACTTCCACACAAAACCTTGCGTGCTCACAGTGCCAGATATACGCAGCGCATATATATGTAAGCTCTCGCAAGTTAAAAACTAGCAAAGGATACTCATACCGAAAAATACAAGCAGCCCCTACTCATGCACCCCTTCCCAAAATAGCAGCTATATCTAGCAATTAAATGTAAAAATATATACAGAGTTACAAATAATGATAACCCCCCCAAAAAGAATCACAAACACACCACACACACACACACACACACACACACACACACACACACACACACACACAGTAATTATGGCAACATCAACATCACTCAACACACAAACACACACACACCAGCGCAAGCGCACGTACACAATCGCACTGACAATCATCACTAGATAAAGAAATGGGTTTCAGCGAAGATATGAAAAACTGAATAGAGTCCTCCTCCTTGATGCTCTCGGGGAGGACATTCCAGAGGGAGGGAGCGACATATCTGAAGGCTCGCTGGCCGTACCGCTTTGTCTTGGAATCCCTGGGCCCGAGAACATCAAGGAGAGATCTAGATGCTGATCTGAGAAGGCGAGAAGGGGTGTGTTTATGGAGAAGATCAGAGAGGTAGATGGGAGTGTTATCATGAACTGACCGGTATGTGGCAGAGATAATTTTGTGGCAGATCCGTTTCTGGATGGGAAGCCAATGAAGCTGTCTAAGAATGGGAGTGATGTGATGTGAATGTGTGTGTGTGTGTGTGTGTGTGTGTGTGTGTGTGTGTGTTGTGTGTGTGTGTGTGTGTGTGTGTGTGCATTTCATGACAGTTCTTGCAGCAGCATTTTGCACTGCCTGTAGACGTTTAATCTGTTTTGGGGGCAGTTCCGACAGAAGGCTATTGCAGTAGCCAAGCTTTGGCAAAATCAGATAGACAGCAATGCTGCTGGCAGCTTTGCAGGTGATGTATGGACGGACTTTACTCAGAGATCTGATGTGGAAAAAACAAGATCTGACAACGGCTGAGATATGTTGTTCCACGGAAAGCTCATCGTACAAAGCTGCTCCAAGAATTTTCACCACGTTGGAAAATGGAACGGTTGCTTCGCCAACTGAAAGGCAGTCAACAGGGACAGTTTCTCTTCTAGATGATGGTCCACAGAGGAGTACTTCAGTTTTAGCTCATTGAGCTTCAGTTTGTTTTTCGTCATCCATATTTTTATCTGGCGACAGCAGGACTCAACATTTATCAACGCATTCATCGCAGACTCGGGTTCAGTTGGTAGGCATTACTTCAGTTCGTAATCGTCGGCAGTCTATGCAGAACCCATCAATAAGGTCTGCCAACTGCCTAGTATAAAGAGAAAAGAGAAGAGGACCGAGCACCGATCCCTGCGGAACGCCACAGAGAAGCGGAGTTTCCGCTGAAAGAGCATGTCCTACAAGGACTTGCTGTGACCTGCATGACAAGTATGATGAGAACCAATCAAGAGCGGAACCACCCAAGCCGATTTCTGCATGAAGTCTCTGGAGGAGCAACGTGTGATCGAGAGTGTCAAAGGCAGCGCTCAGATCGAGCAACACAAGAAGAGCATTGTTTCCTCCATCAGTCATTACCAACAAATCGTTAAGTGTGCGAAGGAGGGCCGTCTCGGTGCTATGACCACGTCTGTACGCCGACTGAAACTTGACGTGCAAACTGTTTGTGTCGAGGTGTGCCTGCAGCTGGTCGGCAACCGCTCTCTCAAGGATCTTGGGGCTTGTAGGGTAGGCTGGACACCGGACGGTAGTTACCGAGGACCTCGGGGTCAAGACTTGGCTTTTCTATCAGTGGTTTAACCATTGCTTTTTTGAAAGCAATTGGCACAGTGCCAGATGTGAGACTCAGATTGACTATTTTCTGAAACACAGGCAGAAGAACGTCAGTAAATTCAAGAACGAGTTTGGCCGGAGCCGGGTCTACGGTCGCCGTGGTTGACTTTGACTCGCGAATGAGTTTCAGGATTTGGTCTTCGGAGAGAGCGTGAAAACGAGAGAGCATGTCACTGGAATGAACACTGGAAGTGAAGTTTTCTGTCGTGTCTAAAGGATCGTCATTAAATTCTTGCCTAATCTTCTCGATTTTCTCTTGAAAGAACCAGGAAAACGATTTAGTGGCTTCTTGGGGTATCATGTCTGGCAGAGAATCGGACCTGTTCTCTCTGTTTAGCAGCGTGCTGAGAAGAGAAAACATTTTCTTCGAATCCGAGGCGGCGTCCTCTAATTGTGCATGAAAGTGGGAAGCTTTCGCCTGTTTAATGACTTTTGTTACGTTATTCCTTGCCTGTTTGTATATCTCAGTGTGAACTACAAGACCGGTTTTCCGTTTCTTTCGTTCCGCGCGCCTCCTGGCCTGCTTGGCCTTAATGACAGCCTCGCTTATCCAAGGGGAGCTGGGACGGTGGGGAACGACTTTCTCTTTCTCTGGTGCATGCTTGTTTAGGAGACCCAGAAGGGTCGCATTGTACAGATCAAGAAGGTCATCAACATCATCGGGAGAGCCTGTCACAAGGGAGGACTGAGCGACATCAGCTCGAAACAGTGATCTGTCAGTGCCTTTAACATTTCTGCGTTTCACCACCTTTCGCGGAACCCGGGGCCTCGAGAGGTCGGTTCCAATCGTAAGCAGGAAGTGATCCGACATGTACAGGTTATCAACACTGACAGAGGTTACAAGCGTACTAGCTCTAGACAAAACAATGTCCAAAATGTGACCTCTTAGTCTTACGTGCGTCGGCTCAGTGGCTAACTGATCAAAGCCCAGTGGGTTGCACAGTTGAACAAAACGCCGTGTACCCGGGTCTTTGGGCTTATTCATGTGGAAGTTAAAGTCACCAACAAGTACGAGGACAGCATTCTTTTTCATACCCATGTCCCTCTACCTGGATCCACCTGTCACTTACACTCAGACATGTGTATACTCTTGTGACTATGAGCAGCGTGGCCTATTTTATTCCGAGAGCCCACACGGAAAACTGCGTTAGCCAAAACACAGGAAGAGCTTTTTGAATAAATGTGGTTGTATGGACCGGGAAAATAGAAATCAGGACAAGGAAGAAATTACTGGCAATGGGAGAAGTATGCATGGCTATATTCTGACCTACTCCCGAATTTAAGGTAAAACATTTGTCTGTTCTGGGTTCTCAGCAGAGAGGACCGGATTTCTGCGTCTGCAATACCTACTGCGGGCCCGTGGCAGAGGACATGAAACTGAAGAACAAGTTTCCCGTTAGAGACGACGAGTTACGACTTTGGGGCAAGAGTGAACAGATTAGTACAGACTGCGGGTCGGAAAACGGACAATTTGGCGGGCTGTGTGTGTGGACATTTTAGGTGTATTAGATTTTGCAGGTGTTCTGGCGAGGCCTGATCGAGGGCAAAAGACTGCAGATATTTCTCACTTCTCGCTATTGTTCCAGATGCTCTGAGTTCCAGCAGCCTTTCTCAGTGCACATCGGTGGTGTGGGTGCCCTCATTATGCACAGTTCTGAGCACGCTACCAAAAATAGCCTTTACTTGGAATCAGCTCTGACAATGACATCGTACCGTTCATGAATGTATGCACACTCCGAGCATCGCTTTCCGGCACCCTCCTCCAAACTCTGCCAGTTTTCTGGACCCTATGGCGTAACTAAATACGGCAGCGGTTGGAGGATGTCGTGAACCAGTGCTTGGAGTTTGGAATGCACGCTGTACTCGTCCTTGGTTGAGATGTGCAAATGAGGAAATGAGGCTCATTTCGGCGGGTGCTGAGGCGGGCGCTAGTCCGCCCTGCTGGTCTGTCCATCGCCACGCGGCAATCCAGCGCTGGGCTGCAGTCACTAAAATCGTACCAACCCAGGACAGCTTTGCTGCTACGTTTGTTTCCCGTCATAATCGATTGTATGCCGAACCCTTCAGGACTGAGCTCAGATTACATCCCATCTGGACTTAGATAAACCACAAAACCCGCATCACGTCACATGAAGACAAATCACAGGTACGACGTCATGTCACATCAAGGCGAACATGTACAGACACGACATCTTGCCACACCATGGCACATCAGAATAAACCACAAACACTACATCATGCCATAGCAAGATAAGCCACAAACACTACACCATAGATAAACCACAAACACTACACCATGTCACATCAAGATAAACCACAAACACTACATCATGCCACAGCAAGATAAACCACAAGCACTACATCATGTCACATCAAGATAAACCACAAACACTACACCACGCTACATCAAGTTAAACCACAAACACTACACCATGTCACATCAAGATAAACCACAAACACTACACCACGCTACATCAAGTTAAACCACAAACACTACACCATGTCAAATCAAGATAAACCACAAACACTACATCGTGCCACAGCAAGATAAACCACAAGCGCTCCATCACGCTACATTAAGATAAACCACAAACACTACACCCTACTACATCAAGATAAACCACAACCATTACACCACACTGCATCAAGATAAACCACAAATACTACACCATGTCACGTTAAGATAAACCACAAACACTACACCATGCTACATCAAGATAAACCACAAATACAACACCATGCTACATCAAGATAAACCACAACCACTACACCATGCTACGTCAAGATAAACCACAAACACTACAACATGCTATACCAAGATAAACCACAAACACTACACCATGCTACATCAAGATAAACCACAAACACTACACCATGTCACATCAAGATAAACTACAAACACTACACCATGTCATATCAAGATAAACTACGAACACTACACCACGTCATATCAAGATAAACTACGAACACTACACCATGTTACATCAAGATAAACTACGAACACTACACCATGTCATATCAAGATAAACTACGAACACTACACCATGTTACATCAAGATAAACTACGAACACTACACCATGTTACATCAACAACCTAAAAACGCTTTTCTTCCGGCAAGCCTTCTGATTGATTTGTACATGCCAACCGCTACCTGTTTCATATTCATGTGTGTGTTTGTGTGTGTGTGTGTGTGTGTGTGTGTGTGTGTGTGTGTGTGTGTGTGTGTGTGTGTGTGTGTGTGTGTGCGTGAGTTGGGGGTTGGGGTGGGGACTGGGAGAGATGGAATTAAGGGTAAGTATAGTAATATAATGATTCATTTTCTTTACAATTTGCTGCTTCTCATATGGCGCATGTGCTTGTATATTATACATTGTTAGTTGTCATAATTATATGTATTATGTTTGTGAAACTTAGAAAATGTTGGAAAATGTAATGCGCAGTGAGTTTGGGTACACCAGAGAATAGCGCTATACAAAAGTTATTTTTTATTATTATTATTATTATTATTATTATTATTATTATTATTATTATTATCAAGATAAATCACAAAGACTACACCATGTCACATCAAGATAAACCATAAACACGGCATTACGTCATAATTATGAAGACACACAATGAACACATCACGTCATGTGAAGACATCAATTACAAGTTAGTGACTGGGTTTTATAGTGCTGTCAGCCACACCTCACAATTATAAAACTTTAAAATGACTCTCATCGCAGCCCACCTTAATGCAGAAGTCATTCTGGTGGTGACAGTGTAGCGACAGGTATATAATCTCCCTCTCCCCCACCTCCATACCCCCTTTCCCCTTTCTCCCCGTCTCTAATAAGCCTTGTGGTTTCTGTGGACGTTAAGCACCGTGTTTACTTACTTACAGGGTGGCTCTAGGACGATGATGATGATGATGAAGTGTTGCTTAATGTCCTCAGATGTCAGTTGACATATTAGGGACAAGTTGTGACCAATGCCGAAGCATGGTTCAATATAGCTTTACGTCCACGGAAACCAGAAGGCTCGTTGGGACGGACAGCTCAGGACGGCCACCTCGAGCCTCACACAACTCCTGAACTATGGCTGTAGGACGATACGAACCACCAATATAGCATACCGTGTTCGCAAAAGGTGTATTGATTTAAAAACAGGGTTTGTGATGTATTTGCGTGCCTACACACGATTTACTGGTGGTTATGTGCATGGTGGTTCTTACGCACGCCCTGTGTGTGGTTGTTAGAGTATGCTGCTCTGTTTGCTTTTCTGTGTAATGAGGCCGGTGACCATGGCAACGAAGATGGTCATAAAGGCGACGAAGATGATCACTGTGGTAATGAGTAGTGGTAATTGGATTTTAACGTCCTGTCAACCGCATAGGCTCACCTGAGGACAACTACAGTAATGAGGTTTTCACTTAGACAACAAGGCTGCAAGGCCACACTCCCCCCAAATGTGTGTTTACTAAGGGCCGCTGTCTAAGTGTGTGTTATACTAAGGGCCACTGTCTAAGTGTGTGTTATACTAAGGGCCACTGTCTAAGTGTGTTTACTAAGGGCCACTGTCTAAGTGTGTGTTATACTAAGGGCCGCTGTCTAAGTGTGTGTTTACTAAGGGCCGCTGTCTAAGTGTGTGTTATACTAAGGGCCGCTGTCTAAGTGTGTGTTATACTAAGGGCCGCTGTCTAAGTGTGTGTTTACTAAGGGCCGCTGTCTAAGTGTGTGTTTACTAAGGGCCGCTGTCTAAGTGTGTGTTTACTAAGGGCCGCTGTCTAAGTGTGTGTTTACTAAGGGCCGCTGTCTAAGTGTGTGTTTACTAAGGGCCGCTGTCTAAGTGTGTGTTTACTAAGGGCCGCTGTCTAAGTGTGTGTTTACTAAGGGCCGCTGTCTAAGTGTGTGTTTACTAAGGGCCACTGTCTAAGTGTGTGTTTACTAAGGGCCACTGTCTAAGTGTGTGTTATACTAAGGGCCACTGTCTAAGTGTGTGTTTACTAAGGGCCGCTGTCTAAGTGTGTGTTTACTAAGGGCCGCTGTCTAAGTGTGTGTTATACTAAGGGCCGCTGTCTAAGTGTGTGTTATACTAAGGGCCGCTGTCTAAGTGTGTGTTATACTAAGGGCCACTGTCTAAGTGTGTGTTATACTAAGGGCCGCTGTCTAAGTGTGTGTTATACTAAGGGCCGCTGTCTAAGTGTGTGTTATACTAAGGGCCGCTGTCTAAGTGTGTGTTATACTAAGGGCCGCTGTCTAAATGTGTGTTTACTAAGGGCCGCTGTCTAAGTGTGTGTTATACTAAGGGCCGCTGTCTAAGTGTGTGTTATACTAAGGGCCGCTGTCTAAATGTGTGTTTACTAAGGGCCGCTGTCTAAGTGTGTATTGTACTAAGGGCCGCTGTCTAAGTGTGTGTTGTACTAGGGGCCGCTGTCTAAGTGTGTGTTGCACTAAGGGCCGCTCTTTAAATGCTTACTGATATAAACCTGTTTCATTAACTAAAAGCTATTTATATATGAACAGAATAGATAATAGCATGCTGTGTGCAGAGCGTCAAACAAATAAACTGATCAGAAAAGACGCTAAAAAGGACAGGACAGATTATGCGGTAGAGCAGACCTAAACGTGGTTTGTTGACACCAGATGTGGCGTGGAGCAGACCTAAACGTGGTTTGTTGACACCAGATGTGGCGTGGAGCAGACCTAAACGTGGTTTGTTGACACCAGATGTGGCGTGGAGCAGACCTAAACGTGGTTTGTTGACACCAGATGTGGCGTGGAGCAGACCTAAACGTGGTTTGTTGACACCAGATGTGGCGTGGAGCAGACCTAAACGTGGTTTGTTGACACCAGATGTGGCGTGGAGCAGACCTAAACGTGGTTTGTTGACACCAGATGTGGCGTGGAGCAGACCTAAACGTGGTTTGTTGACACCAGATGTGGCGTGGAGCAGACCTAAACGTGGTTTGTTGACACCAGATGTGGCGTGGAGCAGACCTAAACGTGGTTTGTTGACACCAGATGTGGCGTGGAACAGACCTAAACGTGGTTTGTTGACACCAGATGAGGCGTGGAGCAGACCTAAACGTGGTTTGTTGACACCAGATGAGGCGTGGAGCAGACCTAAACGTGGTTTGTTGACACCAGATGAGACGTGGAGCAGACCTAAACGTGGTTTGTTGACACCAGATGAGACGTGGAGCAGACCTAAACGTGGTTTGTTGACACCAGATGCGGCGTAGTAGTAGTAGTAGTAGTAGTAGTAGTAGTAGTAGTAGTAGTAGTAGTTGGATTGTTAATGTCCTGTCAACCACACAGGGCCACCTCAGGACAGTCAAACTCAGGTCGTAAGCAAATACACATTTCCAAACTCTTCCCCTGTATATATCAACCCTCTGTCAAATCAATCTACAACACCAATCACCTCGTAAACACAAAACATACGCAAACATCAGACACGAATTTTCGAAGAGTTAATCCCTTCAATATTACCCCTGTTAAAAGAGCACATAAGGCTAGGACATGCTGGTATTGTCGACCATTCTGTCTAATTTATCGATAACAGATAAAAAGAAAAAGAAAAAAAAAGGAATTGACAGACGCAATATAAAATAAATGTTATATAAATGCATAATGGCAAATACCAGTGCCATATGGCAGCAAGCTGCACATACCACCGACCAAAACTATCATCTCCTAGTTGCTCAACATGAACCATACAAAAAAGCCTAATCCTTAATAAAACATATTTGAGAGTTTTCTGAGGAAAAAAAAGTCAGGAGAATGGACCATTGGCAGACAAAATGACAAAACAGAAAGAGCAAGAGGACTGGGCAGAAAAAACAAGAGAGGAGATAGGAAAGGGGAATCAAATGACAGCCCTGAGATTCCTTCGGGGGCAGATGCGTCGTAGAGCAGACCTAAACGTGGTTTGTTGACACCAGATGTGGCGTGGAGCAGACCTAAACGTGGTTTTTTGACACCAGATGTGGCGTGGAGCTGACCTAAACGTGGTTTGTTGACACCAGATGCGTCGTAGAGCAGACCTAAACGTGGTTTGTTGACACCAGATGTGGCGTGGAGCAGACCTAAACGTGGTTTGTTGACACCAGATGTGGCGTGGAGCAGACCTAAACGTGTTTTTTTGACACCAGATGTGGCGTGGAGCAGACCTAAACGTGGTTTGTTGACACCAGATGTGGCGTGGAGCAGACCTAAACGTGGTTTGTTGACACCAGATGTGGCGTGGAGCAGACCTAAACGTGGTTTGTTGACACCAGATGTGGCGTGGAGCAGACCTAAACGTGGTTTGTTGACACCAGATGTAGCGTGGAGCAGACCTAAACGTGGTTTGTTGACACCAGATGTGGCGTGGAGCAGACCTAAACGTGGTTTGTTGACACCAGATGTGGCGTGGAGCAGACCTAAACGTGGTTTGTTGACACCAGATGTGGCGTGGAGCAGACCTAAACGTGGTTTGTTGACACCAGATGTGGCGTGGAGCAGACCTAAACGTGGTTTGTTGACACCAGATGTGGCGTGGAGCAGACCTAAACGTGGTTTGTTGACACCAGATGTGGCGTGGAGCTGACCTAAACGTGGTTTGTTGACACCAGATGTGGCGTGAGAAGGTAGGGGGGAAGGCAGTACGTAAAGAGGGAAGGACAAGAGGAGGAAGGTGACAGTTACACTCCAAAGAAGAGAGAATGAGCAAACTGATAAAATCAACTCTTGAAAAACAGAAGGTTCATTTACAAAATCAGTTAATTTAATAATGAGCCATACATACATTGTAGGTGATTATTAACTACATTATAGAATATGCAATGTGGGGGGGGGGGGGTGCGTGCGTGCTTGTGTGTGTATGTGTGTGTGTGTGTGTGGAGAGAGAGAGGCAGAGTAAGAGAGGGGCAGAGAAAGAGAAAGTGAGGGAGACATTCAGCGGAGAGAAATAGAGACTTTCTTCAGTTTGGTCGTTTTTTAATTTACACCTCAGTGGTTTATGTCAACATCAACGAATTTTGTAAACATTTAGAAAACTATTGTAGAGTACCTTTCGAGAGGGTGGTTAGAGTCACCGATCAATAAGATTGGTACGGCATCAGATGCATGGGAAGTGTGTGGATGATGCCGTCTTACTCTTGAGCATGGACACTGACGGAGATGAAGTGGTGTAGGGCGTGGGATGCCGGGCGGGTGCCACAAAAAGCATCGTTTGCGGGGCGCGCCGTGAGTGCCTATCGCACTGTGGCAGGCAGGAAAACAGGGGGCAACAGCAGCATTTCAAATTACTTGACAGGTCCCAAAAAAGCCCAACTGCTCAATCTCCTAAATATCGGGCAATGATTCTTATCCATTTTCGAAGCGGGTTGGGTTTTTTGGCGCGATAGGGAAGACAAACGATTCACCAGTTCCCTCGGATAAAACTAAATCCATAACCACGTAATTGTGATTACAAGTGGAGGACGTTTTCCTTAGTCATAATGACATGCTCGTTGAGAAATTAATGTGAAACAAGGAAGACGAGATCCAAACACATAAAAGGTTAAAAAGAACGCTAATTTAATATTTCGTGAGCCGGTTTGGCCTAGCGGTAAGGCTGGTAAGCGGAAGGACCTCGGTTCGATACCGCTTTGGCTCTCCTTTCTCTTGTGGTTTGTGGACACTGTCTTGCGACTTTGTCCATCACTTCCTACTGAAACATTAAAATGGCTCTCATCGCTGCCCATTTTAATGCAGAAATCATTCTGGTGGCGACAGTGTAGCGATAGGTATATAATCTCCCTCTCTCCCCCCCACTTCCATACCCCCTTCCCCTCCTTCTCCCCGTCCCTAATAAGCCTTATGGTTTCTGTGGACGTTAAGCATCATGTTTACTTACTTACTAATTTAATATAACATTTAGTATTTTCACATTAGCGTTCTTATTAACGTTTTGTGTGTTTGGATCTTACATGTTCGTTGATTTGGTGGCTAATCTTGTTGTCCTGTCAATGTAGCCAACCATGCTTAGATTCCGTAGATTGGTGACTAGTCTTCATGCTCATGCACAAATCTTCATACCATACTCACCAGCCTCATTAACTTAGTAACCACCCTCATCGCCTTAGTGATCATCCTCATTGCCGTTGTCATCAGCTTCATTAACCTAGTCACCAGCCACAATACTTTAGTGGTCAGTCCAATTACTTTAGTCACCAACATTAATGACCGGCCTCATTGCCTTTGGTCATCAGCATCATTACCTTAATGACCAGCTTCATGATTTTTTTGATCATCCTCATTAACTTAGTGATCAGCTCATTTAGTCACCAGTCTCGTTACTCTTGTGATCAGCCTTACTACCTAGTAAACAGCCTCATTGTCTTAGTGGTCAGCCTCATCGGTTTAGTCACAGCCTCGTTGCCGTAGTGATCTCCCTCTTTATCTCAGTGATCAGTCTCATTGCCTTAACGATCAGCCTCATTGCTGTAGTCACCAACCTCATTGCCGTAGTCACCAGCCTCGGTGTCTTAGTCACCAGCCTCCATGCTTTAGTCACCAGCCTCATTACCTTAGTCACCAGCCTCACTGCCTTAGTCACCAGCCTCACTGCCTCAGTCACCAGCCTCACTGCCTCAGTCACCAGCCTCAATGCCTCAGTCACCAGCCTCCATGCCTCAGTCACCAGCCTCCATGCCTCAGTCACCAGCCTCATTACCTTAATCACTAGCTTCACTGTCTTAGTGGTCAGCCTCATTGTCTCAGTCACCAGCCTCAATGCCTCAGTCACCAGCCTCATTACCTTAGTCACCAGCCTCATTACCTTAGTCACCAGTCTCACTGTCTTAGTGGTCAGCCTTATTATCTCAGTCACCAGCTTGAATGCCTTAGTCACCAGCGTCACAACGTAGTCACCAGCTTCACTGTGTTAGTGTTCAGCCTCATTGCTATAGTGATCAGCTCCAAAACATGCGTTTTTCAACAATAGGCCTCTGCCATTCTGTTTTTCGCTATATTTCGCTGACCTCTGGCTGACCTATGCCACTTTCTCTGCGCTCGTCTTCGGATGCTATTTGTTTTCAGACTCCGAACGTTCAAAACCAAAAACAATGGACAAAGATCTTTCTCTTGCTCGTCGAACAAACTCCTCACAACATCTGGCATCTTCAATCGTCCAGTTTCAAATCTCATTTCGTTGATCAATAACACATTTCTTCATGACTGTACTTCTAAATACTTAAGCCAGATGTTTGTGTGTGCGTGCGTGCATGCGTGCGTGCGTGTGTGTGTGTGTGTGTGTGTTGTGTGTGTGTGTGTGTGTGTGTGTGTGTGTGTGTGTGTGTGTGTGTGTGTGTGTGTGTGTGTCCGTGCATTCGTGTGTGTGTGTGAGAGAGAGAGAGAGAGAGAGGTGGGGGGGAAGGGGGGGGGAAGAGGGGGGGAGGATTTAGATCTACTTTACACGTATTTCCAATGTAAGTGCCTAATTGAACTGATTTCAGGACCAAGCGCAGATAACTACTCATGATTATCATTATTGGATATTTCTTCGTCATAAGATGATTTGTGCCGTAGGGAGGGCTCTAAATTCTAAGTACTAATATTCACAGCATCAGACGAAACTGTTTGACCCCATTGCCAAACAGATGCAATATTCCTGTCTGGTTTGTTCCTATTTGGTTGGCTCCCGAGGTGGTTTTGTTTAGTTTCGCTCTATTCCTTTGCGTACTTTAGCTATCCCAAAATGGCCTCCCTTGACGGAGAGATGCTCCCTCGGGGCACGGCGATTTACAGCACCCCCAATTGGGTAACGACGAAGGGGGCATAATTCGATCACTGGGCGAAAGTTTCGTTCCCAAGGGGCGCTGAGTGCCGAAGGGGGCCGAGGAACACAAGTCTGACAGGGAGAGATTTGTTTGTCAACCCCATCACCTGTAATCCAATCGCTCGCACTTTAAGTGCGCATAGCACGAAGGGCAGTGTTTTAAGTGCGTGTTGCACTATCTGAGTTGCTCAGTCCTGTAAAGATCGGGGAAAGATTCAACTTCCATTAGTAAAGTGGGTGTTTTTGGCTTTTGTGCTTCTTTTGCTGCTCGATACGAAAGGACAATCATATTGCAACATTTCCACTAACAGCATAAATATAATGGCAATTTTATCCATTGTTTTTCTGTGTTTTTGTTGTTGTTGTGTTGTTTTTTTATGTGAATTTTTTTGTTTTTGTTTTGTTTGTTTGTATGTTTGTTTTGGGGTTTTGTTGGTGGTGGGTTTTGTTTGTTGTTTTTTGTTTTGTTTTTTGTTTTGTTGTTGTTGTTTTGGCGTGTGTGTGTGTGTGTGTGCGTGCGTGCGTGCGTGCGTGTGTGTGGTGGGTGTGAGTGTGTGTGTGTGTGTGTGTGTGTGTGTGTTGTGTGTGTGTGTGTGTGTGTGTACATTGTTTCTGTCTCATTAGAATGCGTTTCTAAGGTACGTTTTACATCAGTCTGCCTCGTCCATGTGTGGACGCCAATCGCGGTAGTAAAACTTCAATGTGGGCAGACTGGAATTGGACAGACACAAGGGTGTCAGCAAATGTCCCAAACAGGGTATCGCAGCGTCTGCTGTGGGTGAAGAAGGACCAGACAGGAGTGGGACGCCGATCGTGTCTGCTGCGTTTGTGGAGGTTGTCTCAGCAGGTTCCTCGGTGCAGCCTTCCGAACAGTTCTAACCAGTGTCTAACTGACAATCGCTCTCTCTCGTCCTCTCAAGGAAGGTCGCTGAGCGCACCCACTTTCTACGCCTCTCTCCTTTCCAGGTGATCGATGGTATGGTGTCGTGGCTTTGTGTCCACGCCTCAACACTTCACATCTTCCGAGGCGCAAGCCATTTGTGATGTTTTCTTTGTTCTTCATCTGCACATCCTCACTAAATGGGATCGACTGTTTTTACTGCCTAAATAGGGTTCCTTTTTTTCTGGTCTCTCTGTCTAAATGCCATTATATTGGATTTTGTTTTGTCTGTTTGCCTAAACAAGGTCATTTTAAGCAGATCGTTAGTTGCTTGTTATTAGTAAGCAAGTGCATGTGTGTCATGGTGAGGTGTGTGTTTGCTGGTGAGCAGATCGTCAGCTGTCTGTCGTTAGTAAGCACGCCCTTGTGTGTGATGGCGAGGTCTGTCTGTTTGCTGGTGAACACGTCTGTAGCCGTCTGTCGTTAGTAAGCACGCCCTTGTGTGTGATGGTGAGGTCTGTCTGTTTGCTGGTGAACACATCTGTAGCCGTCTGTCGTTAATAAGCACGCCCTTGCCTGTGATGGTGAGGTCTGTCTGTTTGCTGGTGAACACGTCTGTAGCCGTCTGTGTTAGTAAGCACGCCCTTGCCTGTGATGGTGAGGTCTGTCTGTTTGCTGGTGAACACGTCTGTAGCCGTCTGTGTTAGTAAGCACGCCCTTGCCTGTGATGGTGAGGTCTGTCTGTTTGCTGGTGAACAGGTATGTAGCCGTCTGCCGTTAGTAAGCAAATCCATGTGGGTGGTAAGGTCTATGTGTTTGATGGTGAGGTGGTCCGTTTGTTGGTTAGCAGTTCCATGTACGCGACGGTAAGGTCTATGTGTTTGATGGTGAGGTGGTCCGTTTGTTGGTTAGCAGGTCCATGTATGCGACGATAAGGTCTATGTGTTTGATGGTGAACACGTTGTTGTTGTGGAGCATTTTATATAGTGCTGTTCTCTGCTCTCGGGCAGACTCGCTGCGTTTTTTTCGCATTTGATTCTAGATGAGTAACTAGCCTTTTATAGTGTGTTTATTAAATATCCATCGAAGTGGTGTACTTCCAGCGTTGTTTGGTTGTTGCATGGCTGGTGCCACGTGAAACTGCTGGCTTCTCGGCGCACCTGCTATGTACACCATACAATGGTTTACAGTGTCACTTCATTCAAAGCTACGTACGTAGGGTACATGTGTGTTAAGCTGTAACCGGCCACCTGCAATTTAGGCATAATGACTGATCTTTTACGTGCTATTACTGTAACACGGCAGGGGGGGGGGGGGGAGGGACCGATACCAAAATAAGAGTCAGAGCACAATGTTGACCCTGGACAAGAAAGTTCTCCCCCCGCTCCTGCCGGGACTCGAACCCAAGACCGTCCAGACGATCACGAGTCCGGCGCTCTACTACGGACCCATCCCCGCCCCATGTCTGTACGTCTCTTGGTAAGCAGTTCTGTGCTTGTGAACAGGAGCATGTGTTGTTGGTGAGCATGTCTATGTGTGTGCTGGTGAGCATGTCTATGTGTGTGCTGGTGAGCATGTCTATGTGTGTGCTGGTGAGCATGTCTATGCGTGTGCTGGTGAGCATGTCTATGTGTGTATTGATGAGCATGTCTATGTGTGTGTTGGTGAGCATGTCTAGGTGAGCATGTCTGTGTGTGTGTTGGTGAGCATGTCTATGAGTGTGCTGGTGAGCATGTCTATGCGTGTGCTGGTGAGCATGTCTAGGGTGTGCTGGAGCTGCAGGGACGACATGTCTCTGTGTGTGTTGGTGAGCATATGTCTAGGTGAGCATGTTTGTGTGTGTGTTGGTGAGCATGTCTATGTGTGTACTGATGAGCATGTCTATGTGTGTGTTGGTGAGCATGTCTAGATGAGCATGTCTGTGTGTTGGTGAGCATGTCTATGTGTGTGCTAGTGAGCATGTTTGTGTGTATGCTGGTGAGCATGTCTGTGTGAATGCTGGTGAGCATGTCTATGTGTGTGCTGGTGAGCATGTCTATGTGTGCGTAGGTGAGTGTGTGTTTGGTGAGCATGTCTATAAAATTGTGCTGGTGATCAGGCCCACATGTTTGCCAGAGAGGTCTGTAATTTCTGGTCCATTTTAGTCGGTGAGGCCTTTCGATGGTGAGCAGGTCCATGTTGTTTGGTGAGCACATCAAGAGCAGATCCATATGCTGGCTGTTTATTGCATGTAGAGGGTTGATGTGCATGCTGAGGAGAAGGTGTATGAATGTTTCGTCAGCATGCTTGTTTGTTACAGCGAGCAGAGCCATGTGGCAGGCGCACGCACACACACACACACACACACACACACACACACACACACACACACACACACATACACACACGCACACACACACACCTCTCTCTCTCTCTCTCTCTCTCCTCTCTCTCTCTCTCTCTCTCTCTCTCTCTCTCTCACTCACACACACACACACACACACACACACACACACACACACACACACACACCACACACACACACACACACACCTCTCTCTCTCTCTCTCTTCTCTCTCTCTCTCTCTCTCTTCTCTCTCTCTCTCTCTCTCTCTCTCTTCTCTCTCTCTCTCTCCTCTCCGCACACACGCACGCACACACACACACACCACACACACACACACACACACACACACACACACACACACACACACACACACACACGTACATGTACCATGGTGAATATGAACGCATTTCTGCGTGCACCCAGAATGTAGTGAGAGGCCACCGATGTGTTGAACTGCAAGAAGACACTTTCGTAACAAAAGACACGACGTGCCACGTGATCACAAAATGGCAAACCAATGCTTTTTAACACAGTTAGGATCACAAAATGATCAACCAATTCTTTTTGACACAGATATTATCCAGAAATAACTGTAAATCCCCAAATATAAACCCGCCACAAAGCATAATCGATAAATATCAGCGCATGTATAATAAGACCAAATACACAAGATATGTGGACAAGTGGAATAACAGGTCATAGAGAGATCTGTAGACAAGTGGAATAACAGGTCATAGAGAGAAGATCTGTGGACAAGTGGAATAACAGGTCATAGAGATAAGATCTGTGGACAAGTGGAATAACCATAGAGAGAAGATCTGTGGACAAGTGGAATAACAGGTCATAGAGAGAAGATCTGTGACAAGTGGAATAAAGCAAGAAAGATCTGGGACAAGTAGGAATACATAAGAGAGAAGATCTGTGGACAAGTGAATATATCACAGAAAAACTGTAATCCCAATGAAAAAACCGTCATAAAGCATAGATCTGATGGAAAGTGGAATACAGGTCATAGTAAATAAGATCTTGGACAAGTGGAATACAGGCATAGAAGATATGTGGACAAGTGGAATAACAGGTCATAGAGAAGATCTGTGGACAAGTGGAATAACGGTCATAGAGAGAAGATCTGTGGACAAGTGGAATAACAGGTCATAGAGAGAAGATCTGTGGACAAGTGGAATAACGTCATAGAGAGAAGATCTGTGGACAAGTGGAATAACAGGTCATAGAGAGAAGATCTGTGGACAAGTGGAATAAGATGCAATAGACAAAAGATCTGAGGATAAACGAAACAAGATGTCATAGAAAGAAGACCTGTGGACAAGTAGAATTACACATCATAAGCAAACAATTTATTGACAAGTGGAACAATATGTCATAGCCATACGATCTATGGGAAGTGGAATAAGATGTCATAGTCATAAGATCTATGGACAAGTGGAATCAGATGGCATAGTCATAAGAGCTATGGACAAGTAGAATAAGGCGTCATAGTCATAAGAGTTATGGACAAGTAGAATAAGGCGTCATAGTCATAAGATCTATGGACAAGTGGAATAAGGCGTCATAGTCATAAGATCTATGGACAAGTGGAATAAGGCGTCATAGTCATAAGATCTATGGACAAGTGGAATAAGGCGTCATAAGACCAATGGACAAGTGGAATACGAGGTCATAGAAGATGTGTGGACAGATGGAATACGACGCAACAGACAGAAGAGCTACGGACCGCTGGGATACGCCGTCATAGACGGAAGGTCTGTGGACAAGTGAACTAAGACGCAACAGACAGAAGGTCTGTGGACAAGTGGACTAAGACGCCATAGACAGAAGATCTGTGGACAAGTGGACTAAGACGCAATAGACAGAAGGTCTGTGGACAAGTGGACTAAGACGCAATAGAGAGAAGATCCTAACTGGAATGAAACGTCGTAGAAGACTTGTGGACAAGTGGAGGGAGATGTCAGAAGATATTTGTAGACACATGGAATCATACGTTAGAGACAGATAAACTGTACACCAGTGGACTAAAACGGACATATGGCAGGCCAGTTCAATACAGCGGAGTCGACGGGAGATCTTCGGCCGGAGGAGAGGTAAGAGACAGAGGTTGTGTAGACGGGTGAAATAAAAAGTCACAGACGGAAAATATGCGGATATTTAAAACAAACCTTCTGCTTTTCACATCATATTGTTTAGAACCCTGCCATCCAAATCTAAGAAAAACTGACGAAGATCTGTTTGGCATCGAGGCTGGGTACCTGGCATAGACCAGCTCACACCATCAAAAAATCATCCGTTTTCTTCTCCAAGTCCGGCATGAAAACCCTGCATTAGGAAGTACCAACCCCTCCCTCTACGCGGTTTGTCCGGGCAGCCTATGTCCAAGAATGCTCCCTTCTGTTGCTCCGAAAGTCATCTCTCTAACTTGAATGTCACGTATTGATCGTGTGATTGGACTGCTTGCCTGCCGTACGCTATCGCTTGCGCAAGAAATTAGAGTTCTCTTTGCAAATAACCCAGAACTACAATGGTGTTCCTTTTCAAATCGAGAGTAGATCAAAGTTTATATTTGCCTGCTTCGCCTGTCTTCCTAACTTCTGTTCTCGCATTTCAGTCATCTTGCTTTTCTCCAAATCTTAACAGAAAGTGACGACTGCCGCAACAGTTAATCCGACTTGCATTTGTGTGGTGATAATAAAAGATTGCTCTAGACATTTTGTGGTTTGGTGATTTGCATTTCACGTAGAACCGACCTTGGTGGTTGACTGCGTTAAATATTAAGAATCTGTCAAGAATGATTGATTATATGTCATCAATGCGAATTGCCTGTATACTCGATAGTATAGTAAAGCGCCTGTGCCAGTTTATAACTGCATGGACGTGTGCTGAAAAGGTTCAACGCTATTTTCGTTATTCCTCCCTTCAGCTAGATCTGTGTGGGTGTGTTCCAACGTAGGATTCTCTCCGCTGGTGACGTAAGGTGCCAGTTGCTGTATGAGACTTTTCCCTCAGCACTGGCTGAAGGTAGAGCGTGGTTAGAGTAGCTAACACTAAGATGTCTTATAGTGCCTTCCATTCCACATTGTCAGCCAGGCAACGGACACCAGAAGGGACTGCGGCATATGAACACTCGCCGGAAGGGGGAAGGGGGTGGGCGAGGGAGTGGGGGACGAGGATGAGGGGGGGTGAACTAAGCGATCAGAAAAGTTTTGTTCATCTCTTCGATATCATGCCCTGGTTCTAAATTCCTCGCCACTATCTCTGCTGCAGTCGCGGTGGTAGCTCCACCGGCTGGGGCGTGTCGTATGCCGCAGCAGATGATGATCTGATGGCGTAACTTGGTTCAGAGTTGACAGAGCCGGGTCCGCTGGGTGCTGCCGAGCCGGCTGACGGGTAGGGGCCCGGCGGCCCTGCAGGGCTGTCCGGCGAATCCACCGCCGAGATACCGGCCACAAAGCCGCCTTCGTACACGTAGGGACCAAGGTCCGAGTATCCACCCGGTGCAGGCCCCTCGTCAGGTGCGGGAGTACTAGCTGAGCCCGAGCCAGGGTAGGAAGGGTTGGTGGCAGGGTCAGAGGAAGGGTAGGAAGGGTTGGTGGCAGGGTCAGAGGAAGGGTAGGAAGGGTTGGTGGCAGGGTCAGAGGAAGGGTAGGAAGGGTTGGTGGCGGGGTCAGAGGAAGGGTAGGAAGGGTTGGTGGCAGGGTCAGAGGAAGGGTAAGAAGGGTTGGTTGCAGGGTAAGAGGAAGGGTAGGACGGGTTGGTAGCGGGGTCAGAGGAAGGGTTGGTGGCAGGGTCAGAGGAAGGGTAAGAAGGGTTGGTAGCGGGGTCAGAGGAAGGGTAAGAAGGGTTGGTGGCAGGGTCAGAGAAAGGGTAGGACGGGTTGGTAGCGGGGTCAGAGGAAGGGTTGGTTGCAGGGTCAGAGGAAGGGTAAGAAGGGTTCCTGGTGAGGCCTGACAGAGAGTCACGTGGTTGTTGAGAAAGGCCTGTGCCAGCCCCAGAGGGAGCAGTGTCGTAGTCGTTGTAGTCATTGTAGACGTCGTTGCCGGGAAGTGGCGTACGGAGACCGGGATGGACGGGTTTGCTGGAAGTCCGGATCTGGGTGCTGGGGGTGTCGTGGTAAGTGACCTCCCTCAGGTCAGACCCGCTGTCCACAAGGGGGTTGTAACCCTGTGTACGCTCACGCGCCAGGGCTCCGTTGGCGTTGTCTGAGGGGACAGAACCTGACGGATCGCTGGGATCGTAGTCGTAAGAGGGTCCTTCAAATGCTCTCTTGGCGGAGTCGGATTGCGACTGAACTTCCACGTCATAGGGGGAAGGACCGGAATCGGACCCGCCGTAGGATGTGGCCACGGGATAGTCCCTGCTGTCCCCATAGCCGTCCCCGGGGGAGTACCCGCCGGCGGTGCCTGCAGAAGGAGAGTCGTAAAGAGCAGCCTCGTTGTCGGACGTGCCTTCAGCACCACCTTGTGAAGGCCGGTAGTTGTCGTCACGATAACGACCCCCCGTATCGTAAGCCGGTGCACTGTCGCTAGGAACACGGTCATCGTAACCACTGTCTGTGGGGTAGTTAGCACCGTCGTCATAGTCTCCGTTGCTGTAGCTGCTGTAGTCTCCGCTGTCTGCACCAGGGTTGGGGTTGCTATCATCGGTACGAGAGTAGGTTCCTTGTCCGTAGTCGTTGCTGGAGTAGTTGTCGTTGTAGTAATCGTCGCCATAGTAATCGTTGTTGCCGTTGCCGTCGCCGTAGTAGGGTTGAGAAGAGTCGGGGGTGTGGGCGGGCTGGGTGCCACCCTCAACGCCCAGGAACTCCTGGTACGGGTTGTAGTTGCCGTTGCCCTCGCCGTAGTCCCGCGACCCGAAGAGCCCCGTCTCCAGCAAGTCGGCTGCCGGGTTCTTGTCCTGTCCTTGGAAGAAAAAGTCCCCCAGCTGGGCTCGGCTCTGGGAGGAGCCCTGGGAGCCCGTGTCGCCCAGGGTGCCGGTGAAGAGTGAAGTCTGGGCGGGGAAGGAGGAGAATCCCTCCAAGATCTGATTGCCTGCTGCCAGGGGTTGGGTCCCACCGCGATACTGGTCAGGATACTTGTTGGGGCTGCTAGGTAACTGCTTTAGGTTGTTGGGATACTGATTGGGGACCCGGGGTAAAGGCTTCGGCTTCTGGGGATTCTGGTTGGGACCGTTGGGTAGTTGCTTCTGGTTGTAGGGATTCTGTTCCCGGTTGTCGGCACTGATTGTGTTCTGCTGAGGGTTGGCCTGACCTTGACCCTGACTGTTCAGCTGGGACGGCGTCTTGTTTTCAGCCGTTTTATCTCCAGGATAGGCGTTGGTACCTCCAGGGTAGGCATTGGTACCTCCAGGGTAGGCGTTGGTACCTCCAGGGTAGGCATTGGTACCTCCAGGGTAGGCATTGGTACCTCCAGGGTAGGCATTGGTACCTCCAGGGTAGGCGTTGGTACCTCCAGGGTAGGCGTTGGTACCTCCAGAGTAGGCGTTGATACCTCCAGGGGCGTTGGCGTTGGGCAGGTTGTTGGTAGTGCTGGTGGTGCTGGGGAAGCTGCCGCCTTGGCGGGGCGTTAGGTTGAAGAAGTCGGGGGAGGCGGCGGAGGCGGACTGGAAGGGCGAGGCGAAGACGCTGCCGGATGTGCCGCCACCAAAAGGTCCGTTGTTGATTCCCGCCGTGGCTGCAACGACACCAACACAGCCCGCTCAGTCAGCGCTTGGGCCACGCAACACGGCACCGCCGTGCGGATCGACAGACTGCTAACACTGATGTACATCAGTATCCTACATCTCATGGTTCACCGTTTACCTGTGGTTAGTGTAACAGTGTCAGCTATTTGTTTTGTAGCTTCAAACAGGGGCTTACCCCCCAAAATGTTTTTTGTTCTGTCGTAATAAATAGCGTTCTTTTTAACCTTTTATGTGTTTGTAGCAAGCTTTATTTATGTCAGCATTGCATTCTAATAACGCGTTCTGTAGCAAGCTTCATTCATGTCAACATTGCATTGTAAGAGCACATTCTGTCGTACGCTTCATTCATGTCATCATTGCATTCTAACAGCGCAGTCTGTCGCACGCTTCATTCATGTCAACATTGTATTTTAATAGCGCGTACGTCCTTAAACATTGCATTTTAACAGCGCATCCCGCGACAGGCTCCACTTGTGTCCACAACGCATTCTCGCATTAGCAGGTTCCGGTGTTTCGCGTCCGCGGAAATTAGACAAGCTCAAAAATACGTGCGACCGGGCATTGTAACTGGAAAGCAGACACGTGTTCGTGATTTCACACATTTTCTCGTCTCCGTTGTGTCCACACAGTGCATACTTTTGGGGCGTTCAGCGTGCTGTCTAATGTAGTGAGGTGACATGTTCATATTGAGATGTGCCCACTGCTTTGACCACTTTTTACCTGACTGCGACTGCTGTTGACCGTGATGTGTCCGGAACTGTGATTCAGCGTTTTACCTGTGGCATTCAGATGTCTCTGTGTTCTGTGGCATTCTGTGCCTGTGGTATTCAGACGTCTCGGTGGCCTGTGGCATTGAGACGTAGCTGTTGCCTGTGGCATTCAGATGTTTCTGTGCCTGTGGCATTCAGACATTTCTGTGCCTGTGGCATTCAGATGTTTCTGTGCCTGTGGCATTCAGACGTTTCTGTGGCCTGTGGCATTCAGATGATTCTGTGGCCTGTGGCATTCAGACGTTTCTGTGGCCTGTGGCATTCAGATGTTTCTGTGCCTGTGGCATTCAGACTTTGCTGTGGCCTGTAGCATTCAGACGTTTCTGTGCCTGTGGCATGCAGACGTTTCTGTGCCTGGGGCATTCAGACGTTTCTGTGGCCTGTAGCATTCAGATGTTTCTGTGGCCTGTAGCGTTCAGACTTTTCTGTGGCCTGTGGCGTTCAGACTTTTCTGTGGCCTGTAGCATTCAGATGTTTCTGTGCCTGTGGCATTCAGACGTTTCTGTGGCCTGTGGCGTTCAGACGTTTCTGTGGCCTGTGGCGTTCAGACTTTTCTGTGGCCTGTGGCGTTCAGACTTTTCTGTGGCCTGTAGCATTCAGATGTTTCTGTGCCTGTGGCATTCAGACGTTTCTGTGGCCTGTGGCATTCAGACTTTTCTGTGCCTGTGGCGTTCAGTCTTTTCTATGCCTGTGGCATTCAAACGTTTCTCTGGCCTGTGGCATTCAGACGTTTCTGTGGCCTGTGGCATTCAGACTTTTCTGTGGCCTGTGGCATGCAGAGGTAGCTGAGACCAGTGACGTTTTGCCGTATGTCGGATCGCCAGACCGAAAGGAAACATTTCACTGTTCTCGTGAGAAAAGTGCCTGGTGGGTAGGATTTCGAGTGGAAGTTCAAGACTGTGAAAGCAAAGCATTCCCAGAAGTGTTAGAGGCTGTTGCGTTATTTAATCTATTTGTTTCTAAAAATAAAAACAAGAATTGGGGGGGGGGGGAGAGGGGGAGGGATAATTATCTATAATCATGAATAGACACAAAGCTTATTACATCAGACATCGTCCTGGGTTTTATTACAAAATGTTCTGCAAAAAGCATCTATAATTCCAGCAGATGAATTATTACAGTCGACACATGTCTGTGCCTTTTATTTCAGCGGTCAACACGTGTCTGTCCCTTTGTCAAGAGCGGCCCGAACGCTTCTGCCTTTTTTCTTTCGATTTTTGCGGGCAACAGTTTTACCACGGAAGTCGATGCGTGTCTGTGTCTTTGTCAACAACGGTCAGTATATACCTGTCTGCCTCTGTCAACAACGGTCAGAATATACCTGTCTGCCTCTGTCATCAACGGTCAGTATATACCTGTCTGCCTCTGTCATCAACGGTCAGTATATACCTGTCTGCCTCTGTCATCAACGGTCAGCATATACCTGTCTGCCTATGTCATCAACGGTCAGTATATACCTGTCTGCCTCTGCCAACAACAGTCAGTATATACCTGTCTGCCTCTGTCATCAACGGTCAGCATATACCTGTCTGCCTATGTCATCAACGGTCAGTATATACCTGTCTGCCTCTGCCAACAACAGTCAGTATATACCTGTCTGCCTCTGTCATCAACGGTCAGTATATACCTGTCTGCCTCTGTCAACAACGGTCAGTGTATACCTGTCTGCCTCTGTCAACAACGGTCAGTATATACCTTTCTGCCTCTGTCATCAACGGTCAGTAATACGCGTCCGTCTTCATCAGCAGCGGTCAATACGTGTCTGTTTCCTTGTCAGCTGCGGTCTGTGTGTCTCTACAGCCGTCCACAGGAATGCGCGTGCCGCCACACTTGCGAACAGCCCAAAAATCCATTTCATGTGATCAGAATGATACTGTGCGACATAAATAACTGGCCAAGAATGACAGAACAGTCCTCGGGCTTTCCGTGCTCGTCTTGTGTGTTCAACGAGATAAAGGTGCCAGGTTTACAATATGTATACCAATGGCGGCCACACTTAATGTTAACTTTGTAACTTTTGTTTTTGGGTGCAGTCTGATGGATACCCTGCTTGGCCAAGCATAAAGTTTGATTTTGTGTTTCATTAATGAGTCGAAGAAAGATTGAACTTTGTCATGAAATTAAGAAATTGTTTCTAATATATTTCAAAAATATGTTTACACCGATATTTTTCCTGGTCAGTTATTTATGTCGTTCAGTATACAGAAGAGAGTGTCCTATACCTCCACCTCCTAAAGTTTACACACCACTTTGACTGTTCGAGAACGGTTAGATGGAGCGTTCTATGTGTAGTGATCAGCAGTACTCCGGAACACTAGCGTAAAAATGAATCTTCAAATGGGATACAAGATATGATAATTGTGATGTACAACTCTAAAGTCCCAGTGGGTCCAGACACTGGGGTTTCCGTCAGAAGACAGTGTCCCTGTCGATCGTGAACCTCGGAATCAACGCCGGGACTCAAGCGGACGGCGCCAGCGGACCGCCCTCAGGCTGGTAGTCCACAGGCTGGTCGCCCCCTGGCGAGTCTGCAACCGTGTCCGTGCCAGACTGTCCGGGACCACCATCAGATGCCCCACTTCCGGTCCCGTCTCTTGAGCCAGAGGCGCCGTCCTCCTCTCCGTCTCTGCTGGAGTAAGGGAGCGCTGGACCTGTTAATTCCTCCACAGACCCGGCACTCTCATCGGGGCTGAAGTCGGCCCCTCCCTCTCCGGGACGGTCGCTAGCACTGACGTCATCCTGCTCACCAGCAGCCGGCGGCGAGTCTCCGGCCTCCGCAACGTCGCCGTCCACTTCCTGTCCGTTGCGGAAGTTCTTCGTGACGTCGATGTTCTCCGCGGTGTCGTCGTCGTAGCCGCGTCCGCTGGTGGGCAGGAAGGAGGCCTGGCTGAGGTCGCTGTTGCCGTATTCGGCGGGCAGAGGCCCCGCGGCTTGCGGAGTGTCGAAGGACGGGGAAGGAGGCGGGGCGTCGTACTGACCGTAGTCCCTGTCCGGCCCGTCCAGCGCGTCCTCGTAGCCAGGGTCCTTCTCCACCGCCTTGTCCTCGTGGAAGGAGCGCGACGACTCCTCGTCCCCGGACTCTCTGGGGATGTCCAGCTCCTCGGGCGTCAGCCCTATGCCCACCGTGGACTTGATGTCCTGGTCCTGGAAGAACATGCGCGAGAGCTTGCTGCCTTTGGAAGGCCCCACGGTGTTGCCGTAGCCCGACCTACTGAGAGGGGACTGCCCGCTGTCCAGGCCGTAGATGTCCTGGAAGCGGGGCGGCTCTGGGGCCTTGAACTTGCTGCCCACGCTCTCGGGCAGAACCGAGTTGACGCGAGCCGTCTTACCCGTGAGGTCGAAGAAGGAGAACTTGTCGTCCAGGTTGAAGGGCGAGCGGAAGGCGCTGTTGGTGAAGGAGTTGGCCAGGGAGCGGGGCGAGGGTCGGGTGGCGGCGCTCTGTCGTCGGATGGCCGACGTGCCGAAGGGGCTGTAGGAAGGCGGCTGACGGTCGGCGTTGAAGCCGAAGCCGTTGGTGGGGGCGTTGAAGTTGTTGATGGACGTGGGGTTGTTGAAGCCGCTGGCAGCTCCGGTCCCCGCCCGCAGCTGCTGGAGATTAGCAACGCCGATGATGCAGCAGCCCAACACCTGTGGTGTCTGCTGGTATCGGCCGTCCAGCCCTTTCATCACCTGTACAACACAGCACAGCCCTCGTCATCACACCGTTACTGACTGCTAACACCTCACTTATCACCTGCACAACACAGCACAGCCTCGTCATCACACAGCTATCGGCTGCTAACACCTCACTCATCACCTACAAAACACAGGTATCGACCACTAACACCTCACTTATCACCTGCACAACACAGCACAGCCCTCGTCATCACACAACTATCGGCTGCTAACACCTCACTTATCACCTACACAACACAGCACAACCCTCATCATCACACAACTACCGGCTGCTAACAGCTCACTTATCCCCTACAAAAGACAGGTATCAACCACTAACACCTCACTTATCACCTGCAAAACACAGCACATCCCTCGTCACCACACAACTATCGGCTGCTAACACCTCACTTATCACTAATCAAGTCTTTATCCTCACCTGCCTTCGGTATGCGCGACCCGTCTATGTGTGTGCGTGTGCGTGTGTGTGTCTGTCTGTCTGTCTGTGTTTGTGGGCGGGTGCAGGGTGAACTGAGACAAGGCGGTGTACAGATCAGTGCCACAGACCAGGCGGTGTACAGATCAGTGTGACAAACCAGACGGTGTACAGATCAGTGTGACAGACCAGACGGTGTACAGATCAGTGTGACAGACCAGGCGGTGTACAGATCAGTGTCACAGACCAGACGGTGTACAGATCAGTGTCACAGACCAGACGGTGTACAGATCAGTGTCACAGACCAGACGGTGTACAGATCAGTGTGACAGACCAGGCGGTGTACAGATCAGTGTCACAGACCAGACGGTGTACAGATCAGTGTCACAGACCAGGCGGTGTACAGATCAGTGTCACAGACCAGACGGTGTACAGATCAGTGTGACAAACCAGGCGGTGTACAGATCAGTGTCACAGACCAGACGGTGTACAGATCAGTGTGACAAACCAGGCGGTGTACAGATCAGTGTGACAAACCAGGCGGTGTACACAGTGCCGTCGTTGCCGTTCTTACCGCCACAGACCGCCCCACGATGGACTGTTGCCCGATCACCGTCGGCCCGTTCTTCAGCGTGACGTCAGAGATCTGCACCACCCCTCCTTCACTCTCCGGAAATGTGCCCAGGTCAGCGCCCCTAGGGTCAAAGGACAAGGTCAAAGGTCACAAGATCGTGTCAAGACGAAATGGGTGCAAGGTGTATCAGCAAAGACTGTACAACACACCTACCACTCACCTCTGACCCCATGTCTGTACACTACACCTACCACTCACCTCTGACCCCATGTCTGTACAACACACCTACCACTCACCTCTGACCCCATGTCTGTACAACACAATACTCACCTTTTTAAGAATGCTTTTGAAATCGGTACTTGATTTCTGTTGTTGCGCACTTTTTAAACTGTGATTCTGTTTAAAATCACTGCGCTGTGTGTTGTTTGTTACTCACATGGGTTGTTTGTTACTCACATGTGGCACCCACATTTCCCTTGCAATGGAAAAAAAAGAACTAACTACCTGACTAACTTGACTCCGTGCCTGTGCAACACGTGGACGACTTACCTGAGACCCTGGCCGTAGTCAGGCCCCATGCCAGTGCAGTTGGGCAACAATCCGGCGTAGGATTTGATCCGGAAGTTGTGAGAAGTGATCCCGTCCTGCGGGTCAAATCCTTGGAGGTCAATTTGCACGTGCAAGCCCTCATCGTCGCCGAAACTACTGCAGCCGAAACCCTGGATGACAAAGAACGGTAACGGTGCGAGTGAAGCACCACTGAAATGGAGTCTGGGTGCAACGTGACAGGAAAGGAAGATCACGAACAAAAAGCAGATACAGAGCTGCCATCGTATTCACACACACACATAACAGCGAACTAAGTAGCCAGAGGGAAAATGAACACGGACATACATCCTGCACAAAACACTAAAGATAGGGGAACCGTGCACGCGGCAAATAAGTCGACGAGGTCGCGAATCATTCAAGCTTTTTCGTTTATCTCGCCACAGAAGTGAAACTTTACTGTCACAGATACTAAAACAGCTGATTTCCGTGAGAATTCAGCTAATGACGTTGTCAGAACAAAAGCAGATAATTTGGAGTGACTTCACCGGTGAAGTATCTGGTGCTTTGAGATGTATGAAGAACGGATCGTCACCAGGATTTCGCAGGGTAACTTGTGCGTTCCCAGAATACCGTTGCTACTACGTTCGCATCACTCCATCGACTTCACTGTGGTTTTGTAATACTCAGCACAGACCTACAATAGTTTCACTCTATTTACAAACCGCATTCTGCCAGCTTGCATAGTCCTACACCACTGAGCAAGCTCTCATCATGGGGAGCGTGGAACTGCTCCGTGGTGGAGCGACCGACTCGTAGAGAAGCGGTAGGTTATCATGAAAAGAAAGAGGACAGGTCCAACGAACCCTAGACCTATCAACCACAGGTCTAGGGTTCGTCGGACCTGCCCTCTTCGTTCTTTATAACCTACTGCTTCTCTTTCTGATCTTACTTTAGATGTGAGAGCAGTTTAAGAAAGATGTAAGAGAAGTTTAAGAAAGATATGGCAGCAGTTCAAGAGATATGCAAGAGAATTTTAAGAAAGATATGACAGCAGTTTAAGAAAGACGCGAGAGCATTTCAGGGACTCGTTCTGCGGTGTGTTACTTACGTGCTTCTCCTGGAAGAGTATGGTCCCCTGAAGTCTTGCATTAAAGGTGCAGATGGCTGAAACCGTCAAACAACGCACACCGTCATAGGCAAACGTACCTCTGTCGCCACAGAGAGAGAGAGAGAGAGAGAGAGAGAGAGAGAGAGAGAGAGAGAGAGAGAGAGAGAGAGAGAGAGAGAGAACAACAACATGAATAGCTCAGAACAGCAGCCGAAAGATAGAACACAACTGATTCAGTGACGATTTTAGCTACTCCTAATAAAAGAACATAAACACAATTCCCATATTCACATACACTCGTAGATACAACATGCTGCCATCAAACATAGCTTGACATATACTGACGTTACAAACATTCCACAAATACAGTCCAGTTAGTTATTCTCTGGTCATTTCTTAGCACTGAGTCCGGGAACAACGCTTGATGGTAAAACACTAACGTTAAATAAAACAGAATACCGATACAATAAAAAATAAAAAAAACAATTTAAGAGTAAATCGCATGAACGTGAAATAACTAAACAATGGACGAGGGTGACTGCGGGTTGTTGATGATTAAGGTCGGTCACCCGAGACACTGAACCAATCAGGACAAAAGACAATTCCCATCACTGCTAAATCCGATTCACTGTACGAACCACACATTACTTTATATTTAAAGAGGCTTCGGGAAAATGTAGTTGAACGACCTAGAAAGGACGGGAAATAAAGGGTACGATTCTTGACAGCATTCGAAGCTATAGTCTAAAATTATACAAGGCTTCAAAAGAGAACTGTTGACAGCTATATAGCTTCAATTTCGGTGTCCTCTGTAGCCAGTGCGGGAAGCATGCAGAGGAAATTAGCATGGATATCACACACAGTCAGAAGGGATTGGTGGCTTAATGCTATGCGATCGCCGAGCAATAGCCCACAAGCCCAAGTGTGACAAGCACGCGGTCTTTTGACAGTTCTCTGCACTCTGCTGCCGCAAAGGCGTAAACCTAGCCACCCAGGCAGGCTCTGGTGCACACCCAGACAGGTTTATGTGTGCCAACATGAAAACGCTATTCCCTGGCCTGTAAATTGCACAGAGGAAAATTGATGGTTTGTCCTAACCCCGGTCTGCAAATGGCGATCTTCATTCGCAGTCAACTGAACTGCAAATCCCCCTGCCCTTCAGATAACTGCGCCACAATTACGGTCATCAAATAACTGTAGCTGAGATACGAAAATGCAAATGAGAACCTCCATGGCAACGGTTAAACGGCTGAGGCCAGTATGATTGGCGAAATCGAGCGACCGCCGGGAAAAAAACATAAGAAAAGGCAGCACAGAGAAAGAAAACAAGTTAGGCCTGCTCTCCTCTGCTGAAAAAGAATTATCATCGACAATGACGGCCAGAAATACGAAATTCATGTGCCGGCACAACTTCAGCGCTTTTTATCAAACATGCGCCCCGTGGATGTTATAATAATAACCAAGTGAATTTCAGTACGCCTAACCCGACTGCCCTGAGTGCGTCCATAACCATGACAAACAACGCCTACACATCAGTCACAGACCAGAACAACACATTACATTACAATATACCACCAATCTCACTGATTATAAAGTTACAACAAAAGCGCACCTAAACATTATATCTATTAAGTACACACATACGCACACGCACACACACTCGCACCCACGCGCGCGCACAGACACACACACACACACACACACACACACACACACACACACCACACACACACACACACACACACACACACATGCATCGACAAGCGGAAACAGATCAGTGATGGCGACGGAGGAACAGGAGATAAAGACGTGAAAAGTGTCTGGGAACAATTACTGAAATCAGGAGAACAGAGAGGTTTTCAGGGAAGACTTGAGAGACTGGAAGGAGTTATAACTGTTGGTGGCATCTGGTTCCAGGCATTGCTCACTGCAGTCTGCTGTTGTTTGAGCACACCGGAAGTGGTTCAGAAGGTTAACATCCGTATTTAACGGCCTTGACCTTGTGTCGTTACCTGGCCAGTGCCACGAAAGTGAACATTGGCGTTAACCCAGTGTTAACCCAGCGTTAACCCAGCGTTAACCCACACTAGCGAGGCGTTATTCGCGGTCTATCATTGCTGGGCCTATCTGGAGAGGTCCCTGTGCCTTGCCATCGATTCTTCATGCAGGTTTCCAGTCGTCTCTCTAGGGACACGAGAATGGAGGGCCCCTGCAGAAGCAAAACATCCGGCATCCAACTGTCCAAAGGCTTCGTTACGCCGGTCTGCTGACAGCTGTGGCATGGCCAAAAAAAACAAAAACAAAAACACTGCATTTGACTTTGTTTTGTGGTCGGTGTGATTATCAAGAAATTGTATTAAGTAAGAGCACGTGCGACGGGGAATTTCATAAACCTGGGAAGTTCGTACTCAGCTGGAAAGTAAGCGAGATCCAAACGCATAAAAGGTGAAGGCGAACAGAATGCTATTTATTATGACAAAACACAACACGAGCAATTTCGGGGTAAGCCGCTTTTTCAAGCTACAAAGAAACACTTAAACGGTATCATAATAAACGGCATTCGTCTTGACCTTTTATGTGTTCCGATCTTGTTTTAACGCTAGCAGTCATTCTTGTTTCAGACTTTTTGGAAAGTAAGCGTGTTTGCCTCAAACCTATGTCATGCACGCCGTTTTTATCATCAGAAATAGCTGTACATAGCACGCCAGAAAATTACATTTCCTTCCATAAACACCATTTTCTTGACATTTCTCAAGGAGTACATGTATACTAAGGATCGCTGAACTGGGTCCACCGGCCCTGAACAGTGACCGGGACCAGTTCGGTGCGTCATATTGTGCGTCACTTATGTCTCGCTTCAATTTTGTCTGAGATTTATAGTTGTGTCCGAAGGAGGACAAGATCGATGATCCAGGATCACACTTCGGAAATGATGATTTACGGACCGTCGGGATGAACGCCGCGTTCTGACTGGCTGTCACGGGGCTAGTTTGCAGCATTTTCATAGCAGCTCGGGCGGCGGATTTTCCAATATTTTCTTGGCCTTGTCCCAAAGAGATTTCATTATGTTTTTGGCTGTGACTCTTACGATAGTTGTTTGCTATAACTCATAGAATGTCCCATTATTGATTGGTTGTGACTCAGCCAATGCACTCATTAGTTGGTGGTGACTTTTAAGACATTTCTCCCACCCCTTGCGACCGGTCTTCCCTTCACTGCTGTCCAAAAGGCGGGCGCTCATTGGCTTGCGGACGCAGTCCATCTGTTTGTAATGCAGCATGCTTCATTTGGAACGGACACTGTGAAATTACTGCTCTGAGCCATTTCAGCCTAAGGGCTATGCTGACACGCGGTCCGTTTGAGATCGGGTTGGGACGGTACTCCTGGACCTCACGGCCGGTACGGCTAAGTAAGTAAACATGGTGTTTAACGTCCACAGAAACCGTACGGCTTATTAGGGACGGGGAGAATGGGGGGAAGGGAGTATGGAGGTGGGGGGAGAGGGAGATTATATACCTATCGCTACACTGTCACCACCAGAATGACTTCTGCATTAAGATGAGCAGCGATGAGAGCCATTTTAATGTTTCAGTAGGAAGTGATGGACAAAGTCACAGGACAGTGTCCACAAACCACAACCTTTTTGAAGAGAAAGGAGAGCCGAAGCGGTATCGAACCGAGGTCCTTCCGCTTACCAGCCTAACGCCTTACCGCTAGGCCAAACCGGCTCACGGGTACGGCTCAAGGCTCGGCGCCTTAAGTAGCGAGCAACGACAACTCAGGCAACCAACGGTAGCACGGGTCAAGGCCGACGAACTCTCCCCAAAACACACACAACAAAAGCGGGTGT